>JAYESA010000007.1:198245719-198595719 GCA_036927795.1 Iris macrosiphon
CCTTCACGATAAACTAAGTGAGCCAGCAAATCTACGTCCGATGGAGTACGGATGCTAAGGTTTAGGCCTAGAGGTGTCATAAAAAATATGTTCTCAACGGCAAAGTTTGCCGCAATAAAACTATATATGGCACCAGAATAAAATAATACTCGAGCAGGTACATTATTGAAAAGTAATATACCTGACACCGTCATGTTTGATGCAAACACCTCTTCCCGAGTCAGAGCATAGACCCAGCCCTGAGCGTTTTTTGGTGCCATCTGGTTCACTCGAGGTGCCTGACCCTGATTTTGAGATGGATGTTGCTGTTGCTATAGACAGCACGAAGGGGGGTCGTTGGGGCGATCCCGACAATCACGAGCTACGTGGCCAAACTTACCACAAACGAAACATCCCCCTTTTCGAATACGGCAGTCGTTGATATGGTGTCCTGGTCTGTGACAGTAGGCACAAGGTTGCCCCTAGTTCTTCCCTGGATCTTGATCCTGAGAGCCGCCGTTATTGTGGTGCTTGTGAGCATTGTTACCACCTGTCTTGCCCCGATCTCCTGCAGGCTAATCGGCTATTCCCGCTAGGCGAGAATTACCATGCCAGCGCTCCCGCGGGACGATCGCTTGACCCATCTGGGTGAGATGCGGCATGAGCGTAAGCCGCGCCCGTGCAAGGCCGTGGTTCATTGCTTGCGGTAAGAGGTCTAAGCCACAGAGTCGCACAGATTGTCTAAGTGCAGCAGAATTATAAACGCATAGGAGATTGGTAACAAGTTCAGATAGTCGTCAATAGCGGAAACATTGAATAACACAAGTATATAAGTAAAACAAACTCTTTATTGATATTGAACAAGTGTTACAGGCGGCGGATAACCGAGATTACAAGTCGCTCAAGCCTCTCTTTCTAAAACAGTAAAAGCATGTCAAGTGGCTACATTTGTGGAAGGATGTATAGGCGATATTTCAATATTATGTCTTGTATATGTGCTTCTGTTTCGGACGCAATACTCCAAGGCTCCAGAGTGAACTCCACGCCTTAGCACGCACGAAGGAGGCATTCGCACCGAACGAGGTTCTCCCGCACCCTGCAAGCAATCTGATGGATTATCAGTACATGAATACACTGGTGGGGAGGCTACTCGCCCGCTCGATAAATCCAAACACATTCAATAGGTTTCGTGTACCAACTATTAGGTTATCTTTCTAGTATTGCCTTAGGACCAGTTTTATGGCAATGATGGATAGCCTAACTCATGTGACAGTGCATCGTGTGATATAAAAGAAAACACGTCGAGACTTACCAACTTACCATTTGTCCTTCCCTGTCCAATGCAAACTAAGTTAATTCAAGCACAAGCAGCATATATAATGAAACTCAGGGGCAATAGAATATGCAAAAATAAGTGTTTCAGTGAGAGATTATATATCGGGTGCACGAGTATACAGGTTATCCAGAAGTGTTGCAGAGAATGTTAAAGTATTTTAGTTTATTGACTGCGATGCAATAACTCGCAAGCAGATTGCCGCTAAACGAGGATGTCTTATCTATATGAACAGGAGGGTCACTGGCTTAGCCATAATGGACGATGTCTCACTAGCGAAATATTTGAAACACTTTGAACAGGGCCTTGCAAGCCATTTTGCCGAACAAATAGAGACGTCTCTCAATGAGTATGGGGCCAAGAATGGTGCGAACGGTAAAATAACAATGGTGTTGCGCACCGTCCCCATAAACAAGGAGAGAACTATAATGGGTACGTCTAAACCGGATTGGTCCCAGTACCCTGAGACCGTTCGTGAAAAATGGGATGTTATAATTCCCCTTGGGCACAAGTTATTTGTGACCATGCGGGTCTTGGGTTTCAGGTTCACAGGATAACTCAATTTTGTTCAGGATAAGTATGCTCCACGAGCTGTGATTTCTTGCTTTACATGACGTAATTCTTGTTCAGTGTTCACTTGACTTGATACAATCTAAGGCAATACGAGCATGAGACAATCACATAGCATGATCTATCTTGGATAGTCTTCCTGAGCCGTTAGATTGAGTAAAAGACGAGTATCAATTTCTCTGAGGCATTATTATCTTGCTTGACTGTCCATTGATGATGTTCCCTAGTTCGGAAAATGCCTTGGCGACCAAACGTCCCGATTACTTTCAATGTTCTATACTTGGCTCCGAACGACTATTAGACAGTCTTCCGGTGGTTTGGATAAAAATAAGGCAAGATAGCAATCACTTGATATTGGCATGCAATTATATGACAAGCATTGAATCGAGGCAACATATAAGCAGGCAAGCATGCATTTGTATAAACATAAGCATTCACATTAGCTCGGGCCCGAAGGTAAACTGAGGAGTGAAACCGTAAAGGGACTTACCGAGCGACATGATCTAGGGTCGTGCAATGTAACAAGTGAACAGTGCAATATAGAGTATACATATATCGTTCTAGTCGAGGCATAGCGGAGTCTAGTTGCACAAGGCAAATGTAGCGTGCGAGGGTCTGTATATAAGCAATATTTTATTTCTATGTTCTAACACAAACAATGCAAGTTGGGATTATTCCTTTAGCTAGGTGCGTTGTATTCTTATTAGCATACAGGGGGTGATTCACCTAGAGACTAGCATAAAACGTTCATATTTTAAGTGTCCTGGCTAAGCAAAGACAAGTTCATCGTAGCCACCCACCTTAGCGATGATTCACCTCGTTCGAGCGATACTCCGAGCGAGCCTTTGAAAGCCTAAGCCAGAACTCCTGAAGAGTCAAGTCTGGAAATTCTCTTGCCTCAAATGAGTATTCTCGTTGAAGCAAAGCGGGTCAGGATGTTGCACTTTTGCCATTTGAATCGATAATCCGCTTGAGCGGAACGGATCGTTACATTATACACCACTCAGAAAAAGTCTCATCCTTGAGACTTCCTGAGCGCAGGATGTTCTATCACATTATCGAATCTATCCCAAGCGTAGAAATCGGTACCACTAAATCCATTTGAACACAATCTTCAACTCGATCCTTACGCCGTGTCGCTTGTGTGCTGGGTCAGTATCATTTGTGCCTTAGCGCGGGATATATTGCTTAATGCGGGGTACGTTATAATCCATCATGAATAATGATTTGGGACTGAGGCAAACTTATACAAGTTGTTATACTTGTTCATGTAGATATTCACTTGCACTAGCATAAGAGATTAGCATACCGCGAGTCTGGATCGTGCACATATTAGAAGTGCCCCTCAAACATATGCATGTCAACCAACTCGGCGATAACAAAGTCTTAGCACTCGAGTTTTATATCTCATTTAGTCTTGGATCATGCACACGTTCAAGGCACCCCTTAAACATATGCATTCAACCAAACTTAGAGAAAGTAAAATCGGACAAGCTACTTCCGAAAATCTCAAGGGTTTTCTTTTTATGATTTATAAGGATACTTCTGATAGGATCAATCAAATCCAAGTCATTGTCATTCTAACTCAATTCAAGATTTGCACTAGCGTTAAGCACGATCTATCCGATTTACCGACTAGCGTTCTTTCGTTCGGGTCAAACATAACACACGTTATTGTTCCCAAGTCTAACTCTAAGTCTTGTTGCCCAATTCTATAGCTTGTTCAAGCAATATGATAAAGTTGGTTACACATGTATTTTACTCGGCACAGGGTCATCTGCCTAATTGCTAGGTCAGCTCACAAGGTCATAAATACAAGTTTAAGCACATGATTCATCGTACAAATTCGTTGCACGATGCTCGCCCCAATTCCTAAGGTCAAACCATTGTTCATTTGCACAGGATATTCTACCCAAGCTCGTTTCACTCAGATTTTTAAATATCGAGCACGGATCATCCTACTCTCAATAACACATTCGTTCGTACGGGAGTTCGAGTCTGTTCAGTAAAATCTATGGCACACCCAAGATGCATGATAAGCCTAGTGATTTGCATAGTCAATCTCTTCAAGTATGTTCGATAGAATCCATATCTATTCCAAGTCTAGACCACCAAGCCAATATTCGATTCTAAACCTTTATTATAACTCTAAGTCATCCAACCTGATTCATGTATTTGTTTATGAAACCATCAAGCATGATTATTTCAGGTTCTAGGCCAACTTATCCTGAAATATTTCTGATTCACTTGCATTCCAAATCCATCTTATCGTGTCAAACCAAAAGTCAAGATGATCCATAAGTTGTCACGCTTTGGTCTCCCGCAAGTTCGATCACCCTCGTTGGAGTGAGATCACCACGTCAACGCTCCCGCTGGATAATCATCCTAATCCGGGCGTGACGCATGCACGAGCATAGAGTTATGCTCGCACAAGATAAGAACGTTTGAACGTTATGGTTATCTTCGAAATGATTAAGACATCTTATCATTTCACTTATGCTCCATCCAAGTTATATATCCATCGAGTCAAGTCCATTCATGCAGTGATTATAATTCGTCTAAAAAATCATCCAATTTTAATGTTATCGTTCGATAAATCCATAGTCTACTTCTATCATTCCTCAAGGAACTAAGTTTCAAATATTCAAGCCCAAATCTATCCATTTTTTGATACGTTCCATTCATCGAGTTCGTTTGGAAATAATTACCAAACATGTTTCCATGAGTTCGATCATCCCTGCCGTACGTGAAATTACCGCGCTGGCGCTTTCGCAGAATAATCGTTCCCGTTGGGACTGATTTTGAAGGTTATCTTTCTGAACTTGATTTCAAGATCGTTCTTCCAAACTCCAAGTCAAATCCATTATCGCTTATTCTTTCATCGAACCATAATATTCATTTCTCGGTTAACTTCTATTCGAGCGTTATTGTATTCAAGTTTAATTCGTTTATTTCAATCCGAAATTGCTCGTACGATCCTCCAAGTTTTCAACAAGTTTTCCTAACCAAGATATTGATTTTCCTTTCCGTGAATCCTAATTCGATATAAGCCTTATCATTTATTAAAGACATTATCCAATCGTTCAATCTGACTATCGCATGAGATCTCTGAATCCGTTTGGATATTTTTAAATGATCCATACACCACTCGGAATTGAGTCATCCAATTAAATCCTCAATCATGTTTGCATCTTCCGACACGAAATATTGTTCGAGCTATTTCCTAAAATCCAAGCACAATTTTCTATATTCGCCTAAGCGATAAATCCGAGAATATTTTTATCGGTTACCATTCTAAGTCTGACTTATCTTATTCCTGAACGATATCCTATTCTCATTGCAACTGGCTTGCACCAAAAGGTCTTGGCGCACGATACTCAATACAACTTAGCAAAAAGGCTGTGTGCATAGCTAACCGTTCAGGCAATATTCGATTCCGTACACTAACTAATTAGGTAAGCACGTATAAAATTTTTGGGTTTGCACATAAGTCGTAATTCTAGCGGGAGTCTAATCCCAAAGGGTCTAGCACAGGTCTGCACAAAGGCCTTAGCATCTCAATTTTGTACAAGCAATCATATCATTCCAATACAACTTTTTAAAAGTATTTAGACTTATTGATGGAATATTCTTTTTGGGACATTGAGAGAGAGAGTGTGCATATAACCCACGAACAAGCTTTTAAATTGAGAAAATTGAAACAAAATCCAAAGGTGTATAGCCAAGCTCTGATATCAATCTGTTATGCCCTGATCTCCCACAAGCTAATAGGCTATCCCCGCTAGGCAAGAATTACCGCACCAGCACTCCCGCGAGACGATCGCTTGACCTATCTGGGCGTAATGCCGCACTAGCGTAAGCCGCGCCCGTGCAAGGTCGTGGTTCATTGCTGGTAGTAAGGGGTCTAAGCCACAGAGTCGCACAGATTGTCCGAGTACAGCGGAATTATAAACGCATAGGTGATTGGAAACAAGTTCACATAGTCATCAATAGTGGAAGCATTGAATAACATAAGTATAGAAGTAAAGCAAACTCTTTATTGATATTGAACAAGTGTTACAGGCGGCGTATAGCCAAAATTATAAGTCGCTCAAGCATCTCTCTCTAAAACAGTAAAATCGTGCCAAGTGGCTACATTTGTGGAATAATGTATAGGCGATGTTCCAACATTATGTCTTGCATATGTGCTTAAGTTTCGGATATAACGCTCCAAGGTTCCAAAGTGAACTTTACACCTTAGCATGTACGAAAGAGGCATCCGCACCAAACGAGGTTCTCTCACACCCTACAAGCAATCTGGTGGGTTATCAATACATAAATGCACTGGTGGGGAGGCTACTCGCCCGCTCGACAAATCTAAACACGTTTAATAGGTTCCATGCACTAACTATTAGGTTATCTTTCTAGTATTGCCTTAGGATAAGTTTTATGGCAATGATAGATAGCCTAACTCGTGTGGCAGTACGTCGTGCGATATAAGAGGAAACACAGCGAGACTTACCAACTTACCATTTGTCCTTCCCTGTCTATGGCAAACTAAGTTAATTCAAGCACAAGCAACATATATAATAAAACTTAGGGGCAATAGCATATGCAAACACAAGTGTTTTAGTGCGAGATTCTATATTGGGTGCACGAGCATACATGTTATCCAGAAGTATTGCAGAGGATGTTCCAGTATTTTAGTTTATTGACTGCGATACAATAACTCGCACGTGGATTGCCGCTAAGTAAGGATGTCTTATCTATATAAATATGAGGGTCACTGGCTTAGCCATAATGGACGATGTCTCACTAGCGGAATGTTTGAAACGCTTTAAACAGGGCCTTGCAAGCCATTCCGCTGAACAAATAGAGACGTCTCTCAATGAGTATGGGGCCAAGAATGGTGCAAACAATAAAATAACAAGGGTGTTGCGCATCATCCCCATAAACAAGAAGAAAACTATAATGGGTCCGTCTAGACCGTCCGCGGAAAATAGGATGCTGTAATCCCCCTTGTGCACAAGTTGTCCGTGACCATGCGGGTCTTGAGTTTCAGGTTCACAGGATAACTCAATTTTGTTCAGGGCAAGTACGCTCCACGAGTTATAATTTTTTGCTTTACATAACATAATTCTTGTTCAGTGTTCACTTGACTTGATGCAATCTAAGGCAATACGAGCATGAGACAATCACATAGCATGATCTGTCTTGGATAGTCTCCCTGAGCCGTTAGATTGAGTACAAGATGAGTATCAATTTTTGTGAGGCATTGTTATCTTGCTTGACTGTCCATTGATGCAGTTCCCTAATTCGGAAAATGCCTTGGTGACCAAACGGTCCCAATTACTTTCAATGTTCTATACTTGGCTCCGAACGACTATTAGACAGTCTTCCGGTGGTTTGGATGAAAATAAGGCAAAATAGCACTCACTTGATATTGGCATGCAATTATGTGACAAGCATTGAATCGAGGCAACATATAAGAAGGCAAGCATGTATTTGTATAAACATAATCATTCACATTAGCTCAGGCCCGAAGGTAAGCCGAGAAGTGAAACCGTAAAGGGACTTACCGAGCGACATGATCTAGGGTCGTACAGTATAACAAGTGAATAATGCACTATAGAGTATACATTTATCGTTCTACTCGAGGCATAGCGGAGTCTAGTTGCATAAGGCAAAGGTAGCATGTGAAGGTCTGTATATAAGCAATATTTTATTTCCATATTCTAACACAAGCAATACAAGTTGGAATTATTCCCTTAGCTAGTTGCGTTATATTCTTATTAGCATGCAGGGGGTAATTTACCTAGCAATTAGCATAAAACGTCCATATTTTAAGTGTGCTAGCTAAGCAAAGACAAGTTCATCGTAGTCACCCACCTTAGCGATAATTCGCTTCAGTCGAGCAATACTCCGAGCGAGCCTCTGAAAGCCTAAGCCGGAACTCCTGAAGGGCCAAGTATGGAAATCCTCTTGCCTCAAAGAAGTATTCTCGCTGAAGTAAAGTGGGTCAGGACTTTGCATTTTTGCCATTTGAATCGGCAGTCCGCTTGAGCGAAACGGGTTGTTAAACCACCTGTGTTGCTAGGGTGCTTGTGATGGAAATTTTGCACAGCGCCGGTACGAACTAGGTGGTACTTTGACTCTAGGGAGAGGGCACGATTTAGGGACTCCCATATGGTACGGTACTGAGGGACAATGATGTGGGAACGAAAAGAAGGTCGTAGTCCTATCTTAAACCTTCGAGCTCGACTTTCGGCGTCACAGAGATGAGACTTAGCAAATTTTGCAAGCATGATAAATTTTCATATTTTCTTGTTGCCGATGTGTAAACACATCTTTCTTCTCGCGACAAATGGCGGATGGAAGATACTCTTCTTCAAAGGCCTTATGGAATACGGACTAAGAGATAGTTGTCTTGTCATCTTCACTCAATATAGCTTGTTTGTGCACATCCTACCAATCATGCACGTTTAAATGGAGCTGAAGCTGAGCGCAAGCAACTCTCTTTGTTTCATCCATGTAAAGTACTTCAAAGTGGTCTTTCAACTCAACCAGCCAATCCAACGCCACAGAGGGATTCTCGATCCCTATGAAGGTAGCATGACACATCTTCTTAAACTCTGATATTTGCAGGATGGAACCCTTTTCGTCTGAGGGCGAAGGTTCCTGAGAGCCCTGAAGTCCCACGATCTCGGCTATAGCTGGCACTGTCGTGGCGGCCGCTGATACAGAATGGTTGCTGGTGATGAGCATCATCATAATCGTTTGTAAGGTATCCATTTGCTTCTGTTGTGCCTCGACCTGAGTCCGCTGTGCTTGAAATTGAGCTTCAATTCGGGACTCAAATTGGCTTTGACCCAATTTTGCCTGCCTCCGTTGCGTTTCCATCAAAAGCATCATCTGCTCGAACGGATCGACAAAGGACACGACTGCTGGACTTTTCGAGCTATTCGAAGTGTCAGAACTGCTCCCTTGCACCTGCGCCACTACCTGTGCTTGTGCATCTGGCTCTGAGGCCGTTCCTTTAGAGAAAAGTAACCTATATCAGTCTCAAAATATATTATGGACCTTACTGTATGGAATATGTCTCATTTTTGCCAAGCGAATTCAGGAGTTCAACTGGGAGGGACATGATTATTTCAAGAAAATTCTTCTAACACGAGGTCAAAGGATCTGAAGCCATGCTATGATACCAATATGTCATACCCTAATTTTTGCTAAATTGATAATTGTTCCCCAGACGTGATATTGTGCATGCATAAGGCACGCGAGAACAAGGCCTAGGCATAATGATATATTTTAGAACACATGAAATATAGTACGCAAATAAGATATCACACATTGAGATATAGAAAGTTCTCTCTTTATTGATAATGAATATCTGTTTACAGACTCTTGACCCAAAAGTAATAAGGACATCGCACGGGCTTACAACTTAGACGTAAAATAAGATAGCCAATCCATACATTACATCCTACTAATATTCAAAAGAGCAAGGCAACTTGGGTGCGTGTTAGCACCATCGCCTAGGAGCTTCAAAAGGTAAGTGTGATCTCCTTTCTTAATTATGTACTTGAGCTCCAAAAGTCACAACATGAACCAAAATTTACGACACGAACATGTCAGATCAGTGGAAGATTGGGGGAATCTTCAGCTCTCGCCGCGTTGCCTCGGCTCGGGAAACCTACTGCAATGAGGTTCAGTACTTCAAAAAGTACCGATGAGGGCTAGCTAACCCAACATACCAAAATTGACATCGTATTCATATGAATATGCAACATTACTATTATGTGATCTTTCTATCTTGTCTTAGTTTTATTTCTTTATATACGATAGAATATAATGACATAACAAAATGTGCCACCGTTCGGTGACTTTTACCTGTACCGTCTGAACCACCTGTACAAAACTTACCATTCACTACCAGAAAAAGTCAAATTAGCGACGTCTAAAAACGTCGCTAAATAACCAAAAATCGTCGCTAATTAGGTTTAGCGACGTAATTAGCGACGTTTCAAAGCAGTCGGAAAACACCAAGTCGCTAAAACAAAAAACGTCGCTAAACGTCGCTATGCCGACGTTTTTTAGCGACTTTAATGTGTCGCTAAATTTAGCGACGTTTTGCGACGCCAAGTCACTAAAAAGCGACGTTTAGAAAAGTCGCTAAACGTCGCTGATTAGCGACATCTATCGCGACGTTACACCGACGTCTTTAATGACCTGGCTATACTGCCATGTCAGCAATTGGCGACGTTTAGCGACGTAATTAGCGACGTCATTAGCGACGTCCTTAGCGACGTCCTTAGCGACATTTTACAGCGTCGCTAAGTAGCGACGTAATTAGCGACGTAAATTAACGTCGCTAAACGTCGCTAATAACGTCGCTAATTTTTTAAAAAAATATAAAAAAATAATGTGCAGAAGCAAACATTGGTGATTCCCTACAGTTTTACATCATCTTCATCATACACACCAACATGATTCAATCTAGTTAACTATATAATCCAATTAAATTAAAGACCACAAGAAGTATCAATCCAATTAAATGTGGATAACTATATAATCCAATTAAATTAACTAAAAAATTAAAGACCACAAGAAGCATCATACATCATGTCTATTGTTGAAGTATCAATAATTCATAAATAATAATAAAAATAACTATACTACTACGGATCTGCAGGAGGCTGACCAGCGGCGCGCTTGAAGGATAATAACTCCTCATACTCGTCCCGTGGAATCGACACCGATGTCGATGGAGAAGGCAGTGACGTCGGTGGAGGCCATGCCCGCTCCAAGTATGCGAGTCGCTGGTTGTAAGAATCCAGGGTAGATAACAGCCTCGTACTGCTATCACCCATTGAATCCTGCATCCTCGTCAGGTTCTCGCCCATCGATAGCTGTGACGAATGCATCTTCGTCAGCTTCTCGCCCATCGATAGGTGTGACGCCTGCAGCTCCATGATGTTGCGATCATTGGAGGCTCTAATATCATTTGTCAATTTTCATAGCTCCGTCATACTGCGGTCGAGCATAACCAATCGTGCGATGAGCATCGGATCGTCCGCCTGCGGCTGGGACCGGGACTGGTCCTCCATACTTCGCAGCAAGTCGTCACGGAGAGACGCAATCTGACGGTCAACGGCCTCCTGGACGGCCTCCTGGACTCTGGCCGACGACTGCGAGGGCTGCGACTGCGAGGGGTGTGTGGAATGCACAGCTGTCGGGGAGGCCCTAGATGACTGCGTCGCAACCAGGGCGCCATAGGAGCCCGTACCGTAGTACGTACCCCTCTGGAGACCACCAGCTGCGGTCACCCACAGGTCGTCCGCCGACGGAGATGGACCGGGCTGCGACGAAGCACCAGCCTCTCCAGGTGTAGGTGCACTAGCAGTCGCCCGCTCACGAAGCCTAAGATACTCGGCCTAGAAAAGGTTTGGAAACTTAATAATTGCCTAAGTTATATTAAAATAAACACAAAGTAAAGTAATACTTACATAGGTCTGTGAGGCCCTCTCATCAATGAGATTTTCGTCCTTGCGATGGGTGGCCAAGAAGACGGTCACCATATTTGCATCCTCACCCCTCTGTACCTGTTAAAAATATATTTTTTATTACTAAACTTAAATATTTTTTCCAAGTACCATTTTATGGTACTTATATTAAAATAATATATTTTAAAAGAAAAAACATACCAAACGACGGAAATGTTCCGTCATCGGAATCGAGCCACCACACCACTTGGCAGCATTCTGCCTAGCCGCCTTGGCCTTCTTAGACCTTTCCTTGTAGCTCGGATCGTCGAATCTAGCCCTCATCGCAGTCCACTGCTCAGGCGTGATCCAACCTTGGATCGGTTTTCCAGCACGATCACGAGCCTTCTGGTCATCCAGAGCATCTCGGATAAGCTTGGCGGCAACGGTAGGAAAGAGCCGCTCGATCAACTCGGCCCGGTACGGAGGATAAAAATACGTTTGCTACAATAAATAATTCATTAAGTTAGCATCACAAATATGCATAAATTAGCAGATTTATTTAATATACTTTTACCTGAAAGTGCGCAAACCAGAACGCCTTCCTCTCCTCCGGAGCCTCAGAGTAGTTGATCCAAGGGCCACCGTAGTTGTTCCTCAAAAATTGGCCCAGGCGTCTCTGAACCGATGATGGACGATATCTATACAGAAATAATAATTTAGATTACTGAAAAAGTCAATATACGATGAATAAAGAGAAACACAAATATATACTAAACCATCTAATTGACTTACTTTGTACCGTCGGCCCAAATCTCTGTCCTCGTCTCCTCCGGTGGTGCGCATGGAGGATCTTGCTGATGCTGGGACAAGGTCGGCACGACCTCCTCTACATGCTCATCTGTCTCCATGGTTCCGTCAGCAGGAGGAATGCTGGACGAGGGAGTACTCTCTTGCTTTTCTAGACGATCGACGAGCAACTTAGTACAACAAAGATCTCTGAAGAATATGCTCAGCTCTGTCAATGGGTCCCAAACGACCTGCGATAAGAATTCCCAAAATGCAATCGGAATTAACCTCTCCATGAATACGTGACAATCGTGGCTCTTCATACCTACTAGTTTGTTCTCCTTGAGGTCGACGCATCTTTTCAAGTTCGACACGTACCTGTCTGGAAACTTGAGACCCTGAATCTACCTACAAAGTCTACCTTTATCCTCTTTATCCAGTGAGAAAACTGACTTAGGTTGCTTTAACTTTCCATTCCCCTCCTCTATCAAATGCAATGCAGGACGTCTACATATGTCTTCTAAGTCCAACCTAGCCTTCGGATTATCTTTCGTCTTCCCCTTTACATCTATTACAGTATTAATTATGTTATCAAACACATTCTTCTCGATATGCATGACATCAAGGTTATGTTTGATCAGATTGGTGCTCCAATATGGCAGATCCCAGAATATACTCCTCTTCGTCCAGTTATGGGTGCGACCAAATCCGTCACACTTGTACCCCTTAGCAGGCTCTTCGATAGCACTTGGTAAATCTTTTACCTCTTCCCATATCGTGCATCCGGGCCACCTTGGCGGTGGATTGGCCTTCTCCACAACTCCCGCAAGAAAAGCATTCCGATTCCTCCGGTACGGATGATCCTTCGGCAAAAATTGTCGATGACAATCGAAGAAGCACGGTTTGCCTCCGTGTTTCAAACAGAAAGCCTGAGAACGGTCCATGCAATACGGACATGAGAGACGACCATGGGTGCTCCATCCCGATAACATTCTATATGCCGGAAAGTCGTTGATGGTCCACATAAGTGCTGCCCTCATCTGAAAATTCTGCTTCCTAGAAATATCGTACGTGTTGGCACCTACTTCCCACAGCTGATTCAACTCATCTATCAAAGGCTGTAAATACACATCGATGTTCCTCTTCGGATTGTTCGGACCCGGGATAATAACGGTTAGGAACATATACGGAGTCTTCATGCACATCCAAGGCGGTAGATTGTACGGAGTGACGATCACAGGCCAACACGAATACTGGGAGCCCGAAAGTCCGAATGGGGTAAAACCGTCAGAGCAGAGCCCCAATCTGACATTACGTGCTTCCTCGGCAAAATGTGGATACTCTCGATCAAAGTGCTTCCATGCTTCTCCATCGGATGGATGATCCAATACTCCTTCGATCTGTTTTCGCCTGTGCCAACTCATGTTTTCTGCAGTCTCCTTAACCATAAACAACCGCTGCAACCGCGGCGTCAAAGGCAAGTAGTGCATCGAATCGGTAGGCTTCCTTGCACCGACAGACTTTCCTCTAACAGTGGCCTTGTAGCGATCAGTACCACAGAATCTGCACGCATCTTCATCCTTGTCGTCTTTGTAGTACAACATGCACCCGTTGTGACATGCATCGATTTTCTCGTATCCCATCCAAAGCGATCTCACCATCCTCTTAGATCGATAGAAGTCTTTAGGCAACTTTGCACCCTCGGGCAAGATCTCTATAATCAAATCGAGCAGTCGATTATAGCATTCTTGCGACATGTTAAAATCGGACTTGATGCTCAATAATCTTGTAACCACCTCCAACGGTGAATGATCCTCACAACCAGGATATAGTGGAGTCCTTGCATTCTCAAGCAACTCCATAAACTTTGCAGCATCGGCATTCGGTGCCTCCTCAGCTGCATCATAATTGTCCGGATTGAAACTCGGTCCCGCCGCATCATAATTGTCAGGATTGAAACTAGGCCCCGCCGCATCATAAACCATGTTCACCAACCCGTCGTCATAAGCATCGTGGTCTTGGACATCCATATACGGCTCTACATAGGGCTCCGACTCCGATGCTAGAGATACAAGTTCTCCGTGCGCGGTCCACTGATAGTAATTCGGCGTAAAGCCCTTCGAGTATAAATGATACGTAACTTCCACTTCTGGATGATATTTCCTGTTGCGACATCTCACACACGGACACTTAATTTTGGTACCGTCCATGTACTGAGGGAACGTCTTGGCGAACTGCAGGAACTGCTGTACACCCTCAATGAATTCATCCCGCATACCGCACATGTCATCAGGATGACGGTTGTACATCCACGAACGATGACGCAGATAGTAATTCATATCCATTTCTAGATACTTCTGTAAAAATGACAGTATGTATCATATAAATCATTACATACAGTGGTTTATCACCTAGCTTCATAACTTAACCGTACTATAAAAATCATATCTGATATAATACATACTTTCATTTATCAAAGTCTAAAATAAGCAATATTCATGCTAACCCATCTTAAACCAACTAACCAATACCTGGACACTAAGCTAACTAAAACTAGTATACATAGCTCACTAAATGCAACTGAAAACGGATACTGATACAGTGGGACTTGTTGATACTTACTGATACATGGTTGCTGAAATGACACAGTGCTGATGGTTTTTCTCTTCGGTTGCCTGCTCACTGTTGCAGACCTCCTTCTCACTGCCCACTACAAGGCTCGAGCATGCCATCCCGCTTATTCTAGATACCATCTTAGTACACTCCTATCTAACATCTCTAAACATCACTAACCTACATATCTATATATACCCTATTAACACTTGACTTTATACCTTGCCTGCATCAACTCCTACAATTGCCTGTACTGATACCTCACACAGTCCCTGATACGTATCAGTGTATAAGTACTGATGACTGATACCAAACTGAAACTGAGATGCACTAAGGCATGCCTCTGCACTGCCTAGGGACTGCCCCCAAGCCTAACTGACAGGCACCATTTGGGTGCACTGCTGCAGTGCCCCATGCCAGAGCCCCAAGTCTGTGTCCATGTGATATTAGTGTCTGTGTCCATGTGATATTAGTGTCTGTGTCCATGTGATATTAGTGTCTGTCTGTGTCCATGTGATATTAGTGTCTGTGTCCATGTCAAAAAACTTAATCCTAACCCTAGGTCCTTATCAGTGTCTGTATCAGTGTGTGTGTGTATCGTGTCGTGTCTGTGTCACCATCTGTGTGTGTGTGTCGTGTCTGTGTCAGTATCACATGTGTTCTGAGAGAGAGAGAGAGAGAGAGAGAGAGAGAGTTAGGCTTTACCTAGAGCTCGAGGAAGAGGAGGGGGATGCCGGAGTAGCCGCGGGGGAGGTCGACGGAGCAGACGGTCGACGGAGCGGGGGGGGCGGGGGAAATTTTGTTTCGTTTCAAAATTTCAACACATGGGGAAAAATGAAACCGAGCCCTAATTAACCAAATTTTAGCGACGTTTAGCGACGTCAAATAAGGACGTCGCTAAATTAAATTATAGCGACGTTACGGTCGTCGCTAAACACGTTGCTAAATATTTCTAATATAAACGTCGCTATTTGCGTCGCTAAACGTCGCTAACTTAGATATATTAGCGACGTTTAGCGACCAAAATTGAACTTATAGCGACTAATCTTATAAAAACTGAACATAAGTCGCTAAACGTCGTTAAATATCGCCAATTAGCGACGTCTACCGACGTTTTACATGGAGTCGCTAAATTAGCGACGTTTTTACCTGGAGTCGCTAAAAAACGTCGCTAATCCCGCTTATTCTAGTAGTGATTGCCTTCCCTGTCACGACCATTCCGTAGAATCGTTGAGGCATCCCCCGAATCGTGACCACCGTGCGGGCCTGGGGTTGCGCCCACACAAGGCTTTAATGATTTGCATAACAAGCACATATCCAGAGTACGCAGATAAATTGAAACACAGATTTAAAACATAAAAAAATTCTCTTTATTGATAATGAACATCTATTACAAACTCTTGAATGAGTCAGCTAATTTGTCGCACGGGCTTACAAAAGTGTTGACACAAAATGAGATAGCAGTCCTGTACATTACATCCCTTTACTAAACTTCAAAATGTATAGACCTCCGGGCTGGAGGACGGCTTTGCCACGAAGCTGCATTGTGTATTGAGTAGCAGCTCCTTCCTTCAAGTACTTCAAAATATGGCGCGATCAGGATGCGCCAACAGCTGGACTGGATCAGGAAAGATGACTTCGGCTCCTCGTTCGGTTCGTCTTGGTGCGGAGAACCTGTTTCAACGAGGGTCAGCATGTCGACACATACTGGTGAAGGCGAGCTAAACCCAACTATACCAATCAACACGATGTTTATATGAAGCATGCATTTTTATGGTGGGTTTCTATCTTGCCTTAGTTTATTTACAAGTAAGCAGCATATAGAATTTACTGAAATAAACTTGCCACCGTTCGGTGGATTTTACCTGTCCGTCTGAACCACCTGCACAATACTTACCATGCCTTCCCTGCCACGAAGACACAAGTTACTTTGCAACAGGTTTAAATATATAATATAGATCACTGGCATGATGCCACAAGGGACGAGTTATAGTTACGAGATAGAAAATGATATACGATGCAGGTGGCGAGCCCCGCCACATGCCGTCTACTTCCTCAATTCCAATTGACTAATCCATATGTTCCGTCCGGATCGGATCGGTCCCAGTGTCCCGACGACCGTCCGTGAAACCTCCAAAACATTGTGCACAAGTTATCCGTGATCAAAAGTGTTCGTTAAGTTTTCCATCTTTCATGCACGTTTCCAGATAATTTCTAGCATAATACAAGTTCCATACACAACAGTTTTTGCATAGTCTTTTAGATCAATCTATGGCAAAGCAAAGTGTGTTCCATATGCATAGCACAATTTATAGAAGATAATGCATTCTAACTATAATTGATGCATATGATGAACATTCCAAATGAACAAGCATGCAGTGTAAGTAATCGTTCCCAAGTTGAATGACAAGCAATATAATCCAAGTCTATTCCCCTTTATCTTGACATCTTTTAGTTATTACTTGGTATCGTTTGATCGGGGCAAAGAAGAATGCAAGATTTATTAGATGTGAAGACTTGGAAGCAGGGCTAGCTAATCGGGATGGTAGCCACTCACTTAGTTGGATGGAAGGGAGAAGGAAAGAGGTGCTTCAAGACTCCGCTCGTAAGCCGCTTACTGCTCGTTCATCTGCATCACGAACAGCTCGATCAATACTCCTTTCTCTCTTTTCAATCTCGGAATTGAAATGCAGTGCAATGAACGAAAACAATAAAATCTATCGAAACTGTTCAAGGAAAATAAGCAAATCCGAAAACCAACTCAAAGCACAAAAGCAACAAGCGACATCGAAATCCGAGGCAATAAAAGATAACAGCAGAGAGGTCCCTCCTGACTCTGCCGCTAAGTCGATCCCGGGGGCACGGTCCACTGAATATGACAATAGATTCCGAAGAAACAAATCCATAACGAGAATGAGTTCTTATTTTAATCTATCCCGATCGAACGATACCGTTTGTGTTTCTTAGCCGCGCTCCTCGAATAGGAGGAACGGGGCGCTACATCCTACCAAACTAATTGGAAGTTTCGTCCCGAAACTTAGGAATAGAGCCTACCTCTAAGGAATATTACGTTGAGGCAGAATCTTAGAGGGGAGGGGACATTCTCGAAATATATGGCCTGGACCTCCACAGTTGAAGCATAGACCCTTTCTTATGTGGCAGTTATTCACTGTGTGCCCTGGCTTCTTACAATAGAAGCATAATCCTTTTTCTGGGTTCCCTTTCTGCTGACCACCGTCGTTTTGATGCTTTGCAGCGTTGTTTCCTCTATCGTTGCTTTGGCGTTTGTGACTGGATGTATGCACAGCGTCGGCAATAACATGAGGATACCATGGTTTAAGTGATAGAGCGTGATTCATGACTTCACGCATAGTCTTGTACTGATGAACGAAAATGTGCGCATGGATGGCAGGGCATAGACCACCTTCAAACCTTCTGGCTAGACTCGCTACATCAGGTAAATAGGTGCTAGCGAATTTGGAGAGTCGGTTGAATTTGGCAGAATACTGCTTAACTGTCATGCTGCCTTACCTCAGTTGCACGAACTCGTTTTCCATCTGACGTTGTACTAGAGGGGGTATAAACTCCTCTTCAAACGCGGCACAAAAAGTCATCCACGAGATCGCCTCCTCTCCATGGTCAAATTGGAGAGATCGTCGATGCACGTCCCACCAATCGTGCACGTTGAGGCGGAGCTGTAGTTGGGCGCAGGCGACGTGCTTCTCTTCGGGGACCACTAGCAGAGCGAAGTGATCTTCATGTTCGGCTAGCCAATCTAGAGCCATAATTGGTTCCTCAGTACCATTGAATGGGGTGTTGCAGACTTTCTTAAAGTGGCCAAAGTCGAAGGCAGTCACTTCCCTCGGCCTTGGAATTTGCGGCATCTCTACTTCAAGCACGGGCTGTTCCACTGGAGTCGTTGCTGTTGCAGCAGAATGGTTGGAAGCCAAAGTCTGAACGATCTGTTGCAGGGCATCTACCTGCTTCTGTTGGACTGAGAATCGGGTCTCTAGATTGCTTTCGAACTTGGCTTGGCGAGCATCATCTCTTTGTCTTTGTGCTTCTAACATTCGCATCACCCGCTCAAGCGGATAGACTTGAGATATGCCCCGTTGGCTCCGAGAGCTTCCCGAAGTGCCCGAACTACTTTCTTTGCCTTACGTTTCGTCCGGTGCTTGTGCTGCAGATTGTGCTGGTGCCATTCCTTCAAAAGAAGGTAAATTATATTAGGATCCTAATGTATTATGGACTTATTGCATGACCGTATCTCATTTTGGCCTAGCGAGTTCAAGAGTTCGCACAGGAATTGATCGTTAAAGGAACTTTTCCAGTGCGAGAGTCTAAGGAACTTGAATCTGTGCTCTAATACCATTATGTCACGACCCGATTCCGTAGAAACGTTGAGGCATCCCCCGAATCGTGACCGCCGTGCGGGCCTGGGGTTGCGCCCGCACAAGGCTTTAATGATTTGCATAACAAGCACATATTTAGAGTACGCAGATAAATTGAAACACAGATTTAAAACATAGAAAAGTTCTCTTTATTGATAATGAACATCTATTACAAACTCTTGAACGAGTCAGCTAATTTATCGCACGGGTTTACAAAAGTGTTGACACAAAATGAGATAGCAGTCCAGTACATTACATCCCTTTACTAAACTTTAAAATGTATAGACCTCTGGGCTGGAGGACGGCTTTGCCACGAAGCTGTATTGTATATTGAGTAGCAGCTCCTTCCTTCAAGTACTTCAAAATACGGCACGATCAGGATGCGCCAACAGCTGGACTGGATCGGGAAAGACGACTTTGGCTCCTCGCTCGATTCGCCTTGGTATGGAGAACCTGTTTCAACGAGGGTCAACATGTCGAAACATACTGGTGAAGGTGAGCTAAACCCAACTATACCAATCAACACGATGTTTATATGAAGCATACATTTTTATGGTGGGTTTCTATCTTGCCTTAGTTCATTTACAAGTAAGCAGCATATAGAATTTACTGAAATAAACTTGCCACCGTTCGGTGGATTTTACCTGTCTGTCTGAACCACCTGCACAATACTTACCATGCCTTTCCTGCCACGAAGACACAAGTTAGTTTGCAACAGGTTTAAATATATAATATAGATCACTGGCATGATGCCACAAGGGACGAGTTATAGTCAAGAGATAGAAAATGATATACGACGCAGGTGGCGAGCCCCGCCATATGCCGTCTACTTCCTCAATTCCAATTGACTAATCCATATGTTCCGTCCGGATCGGATCGGTCCCAGTGCCCCGACGACCGTCCGCGAAACCTCCAAAACCTTGTGCACAAGTTGTCCGTGATCAAAAGCGTTGGTTAAGTTTTCCATCTTTCATGCACGTTTCCAGATAATTTCTAGCACGATACAAGTTTCATACACAACAGTTTTTGCATAGTCTTTCAGATCAATCTATGGCAAAGCAAAGTGTGTTCCATATGCATAGCACAATTTATAGAAGATAATGCATTCTAACTACAATTGATGCATATGATGAACATTCCAAACGAACAAGCATGCAATGTAAGTAATCGTTCCCAAGTTGAATGACAAGCAATATAATCCAAGTCTATTCCCCTTTATCTTGACATCTTTTAGTTATTACTTGGTATCGTTTATCGGGGAAAAGAAGAATGCAAGATTTATTAGATGTGAAGACTTGGAAGCAGGGCTAGCTAATCGGGATGGAAGCCACTCACTTAGTTGGATGGAAGGGAGAAGGAAAGAGGCGCTTCAAGACTCCGCTCGTAAGCTGCCTACTGCTCGTTCACCTGCATCACGAACAACTCGATCAATACTCCTTCCTCTCTTTCCAATCTCGGAATCGAAATGCTGTGCAATAAACGAAAACAATAAAATCCATCAAAACCGTTCAAGGAAAATAAGCAAATCCGAAAACTAACTCAAAGCACAAAAGCAACAAGCGACATCGAAATCCGAGGCAATAAAAGATAATAGCGGAGAGGTCCCTCCTGACTCTGCCGCTAAGTCGATCCCGGGGGCACGGTCCACTGAATATGGGAATCGATTCCGAAGAAACAAATCCATAACGAGGACGAGTTCTTGTTTCAATCTATCCCTATCGAACGATACCGTTTGTGTTTCTTAGCCGCGCTCCTCGAATAGGAGGAACGGGGCGCTACATTCCCTGCCACGAAGACATAGTTAGTCTGCACAGTTTAAATATACATAAGGATTACTGTCTTGACTAGTCATCATGGAGTATAGTCTGGGCAGACGACGATGCTTGCAGCGCAGGTAGCGAGCCCCGCTACAAACTCTTGCCTCACCCGTGCTAAGTTGTTAGCAGGACTAACTGTTGTTCGCGCTCGGGACAAATCGGCCCCGGTGCCCCGACGACCGTTCGCAGAAACCATCTACCTTGTGCAACCATCTACCTTGTGCACAAGTTATCCATGACCATTGGCGATCTAAACACTAAGTTAATATACAAAGTGTTTCAAGGCATCAACTTGAACAGAACTACTTTAGCACAATGCGATGACATAGTCTACTAGCTGATATGATCAATTCACAAGTTATGTACTACCCAATGAACAGTTATAGATGAATAAGTTCTAACTACAACTGAACATAAAATGATTGCATGTATAGCGGACAAGCACGCAATAATGTGACCGTTGAAAATTTTGTATGACAAGCATTATAAGTATTTCAAGTATACTTCTTCTTTTATCTTGACTCAATTTTATTCTTTTGGTATCGTTGATCGGGATGCAAAAATAAGTCAATTTGTTAGGAATAAAGACTTGGAAGAAGGGTGCTAATCGAAGTAAAGCCACACACAAGTTGGTGAATTAGGGGAGAGAAAAGGAAGATCTTCAAGACTCGGCTTGCGCGTCGCTTACACGATCACCTGCATGCACCAACAGATGATCAATATCTCCTACTTCAGTCTCTAAGGGTTCGATACGAAATACGAAATCCAAAGAACAAAGACAATAAAATCTATCAAAACCGTTCAAGAAAATGCAAGTCACAAAACCAACAAAAAAGCAACCAAGCGGCATCGAAAAATGAGCAAAAAAACTAGCGCAATGGAAATGCCCCCTCTTGACTCTGCCACCGAGTCCTTCTTTGAGGCACAATTCGTTGAATGTGGGATCTGATTCCGAAGAAACTAATCCATAATGAGTAAAGAATCTTGATTCAATCTGTTCCGATCGAACGATACCAAGTACTTCTTAGCCGCGCTCTTCGAATAGGGGGATCGGGGCACTACAGATCCTGGGCACAGATCAAGCACGTTTCACTAAGACAAAGAAGTTTCTCTTATCCAAGTTCAGTATGAAGGACTTGGGGAGCTGATGTGATTCTGGGGATCAAAGTCATCAGGACGGGCACTGGAGTGGTGCTGTCACAGTCTCATTATATTGAGAAGATGCTCACACGCTATGGATATCAGGATCTTCCAGGGATTGATACTCCATACAGGTGTGACAAAGATGAAGCCAAATCTGAGGGAAAGTGTCCGGCAACTAGAGTATTCAAGCGTCATTGAAAGTTTGATGTATGCAGCAACTGCCATAAGGCCTGACATAGCTTTCCCGTGGTATACTGAGTCGGTTCACGAGCAATCCAGGTGTTGAGCACTGAAAAGCTGTGAAGAGAGTAATGAGATATCTCAAAAGGACTCAGAATTATGCACTACACTACAGCGGATATCCGACAGTAGTGGAAGGCTTCAGTGATGTAAGCTGGTGTTCAGAAGTAGAGAGCGAAAGGTCCACAAGAGGATATATCTTCTTAAAGGGTGGAGCTGCTATATCTCATTCCTCAAAGGAATGTGAGTTCTATGCACTAATGGCTGCAACGAATGAAGCAGAGTGGCTTCGGGAGATCATGTATGATCTTCCAGTGGTTGGTGCGCATATTTGGTGGTACTGATTCACATCGATAACTAAGTGACTGCAGCGGTGGCATCAATTTTTTCTCTTTAATGGTTAGAAGAGATCTATGCGGCTAAGGCACATGGTGCTGTATGAGCTCATCAAGGATGGTGTCATGGTAACGGTTAATATTTAGAGATAGGTGATTCTAGCAGGTCCGTTCAAGATACTACATGACCTCATCAAAGATGACATCATTACAGTGGTTGATGATCGCAGTTAGGAGGGTCTGGTTGATTCTTTCATATAAGACCTCAAGCTCCAGCTGATCATAAGAACTATAAAGGAACGTACTACTCCATGTTACAGTGGCAACACTTTGCACTTACCACAATGAGGTGGGACCACAGCTTTGGGCCATGTCATAGCGGAGTAGCAACGCAAAGAAGCGTAAGGCTTCATGCCAATGACTCTTTAAAAGAACTCACCTAGATTGTATGGAAAAAAAATATAGACCGTCTCTTGAGGGTAAACTTGTAGATGCCCAAGATGCATACACTGGAAACTAGGCATGCACAGGGCCTTTAATGTGCATCCGGAAGCACAACTGATGTCATTGGGTGAGTAAAAAGAATTGCAGATATGGTGCAGAATTCAAGGCTTAGTCCTTTTTTGTATCATACTGTTATTCGACCCATGCTGGAAGATTCAAGTTGAAGCAAAATCTATCCTAATGCATGATGGGCAGTCACTGTGGGAAACGCTTAACCCATATATTGAGATATGTGGGAGATTGTTGGTATTTTTGCATTTGGACTAGTAAAGATAGTCCCACATTGGCTACACCACCAAGTGGATATCTCAATATAATACTTTGTATGTGTTGAGGTGTGCACATGGGGTGTGATGGAACAAATGGGTGCCATGTGGGGGTGTTTTATTAGGAGAAAAAATGATTTAACTTCTCAATGAAAGCTTTTAAGCTTTTTGTCATGCTCTTGGATATTATTTCATAAGAGCTAAGTCCCAAATGGTCTTAGCGACTCAGGCTCAAGGGAGCAAAATAGCGTTTTGTTGGCGCACTTTGCACTTAGCACGTCAGCATCGTCGCAAGGCGCTTGTGCTCGTTTTATGTGCAAATTTTATGCTCGGGTTGCATGCGCGTGTTGCATGAGCGGGTGCTGAACGGACTTTGAACGGGCGCTGAGCGGGTGCTGAATGGGCTATGCATTGTGCTATGATTGTGGGATATCAATTTTGTATATTGGCTTTTTAGTCCCACCATCAGAAAGAGAGGAGGATAGGCTTCCATCCTTCCCTATATAAAGAGCCCTCTAGCCTCCTTTTGAGACACCCCAAAAAATTAAGAAAGAGGAGTCCAAAGGAGTCCGTTTGAGTCACACAAAGAGGTGACTACGAGCGTTCCAGAAGTTCTCTTGTGAACTTGCTGGCTCCTGAGAGTAGATCGTCGATAGAGGACGAATCTTGCTTTGAGCAATGGTGATTTTCGCCACCCCAGCAAGTATAAGTTTTATTCTATATTTCTCTCGTCTTCTTCTAATTGTAAACGTTCAGTCCCAATTGTAACTGCGTTTACAAGAAAGAACGTGTTTTTGGTTCTTGAATTCTGTGATGAAGGAGTTGTAATCAGCAACTATATTCTATATTATATAGTTCTTCGTTGGATCGAGATATGTCAGAGTGGATACTTTTATGTAAACTGCTGATCTCGACTTCAACTTCTTGTTCTACCATCTTTGATTAAGCATCGAAAGTAAAACATAACTATACATATATTCAAAAATTTAAAAACATATTTATAATAAATTATAACTAAAATATATTTAAATTATATTTAAATTATATTTAAAATATTCTAACATAATTTAAATTTTTAGATTTCAATAATATCGTGTGTGTGTATATATATATATATATATATATTATATATATATATATATATAACACTAACGTAGATAGAATTAAGTTCTTATTTTGAGTTCCTGTAGTCCAACGTCGAGCTGCTGAACTATCCAGCCTTTTGTAAAAGATTGTTACTTGCACGCAAGTCAAGATTTTATCATGGCCCACCTGCCATAAGTGAGTTATTTCTTAACAAAATATAAATAAGTAACTTGATATTTTTTAGGATATAGGATTATATCACATCGAAATCCAGGGTTTATTGAGCCCAGAACCCTTCCTTGGGGATGTTCCTCCCTCTTCTCAATATCGTGCAGATCCGTATTTATGTCATGTTGCTCCTTTGTGAGACATTCCACAAGGAGAACACGAGAGCCGGCCCTTGTATATTTCTCAAGATAATAATGGACAATCCTCAAGATGCCATTCAGCTGAGAATTGATTGTTCAATGCTTTTCCTTTCCTCTGCTGCAAACAGAAGAGGAGAGCAGCTAGCATTCATGCTCTCTTCCATTACTCACAGACTGTTAGGCTGGCTATCCTTTCTTTGAATTCAAGGCTAAGACAAGTGCATCATGTTGCAGCTGCATCTCTGCCCACTCCATGCACTGTTCTCGTTGTCGATCTTGTGTGGATTGAGTATATGCTGCAGATATATTTTCCTACACAACGGAAAAGGGATGGCACTCCATAACTGTTCAGACCAGATCTCCTGTTCCACTATTTCTATCTCATATTCTATCGATAAGAATTTTGTATTAATTGTATAGACGTCACACTGGTGCTTCACTTCAAATTTTGTGTGTTGTGCCAGTGTGACTGACGTCCAACTCTATTTTTTTGAGTTGTACGTCAGTGTGACCGGCGCCACAGACTAAATTGAAGAGTTGCACTGTCGCCAAACGCTAGAGCTGGATGCTACAGGGTGCTGCTTACTCATCGAGCAAATCAAATGAAACCTTCACGTACAAAATTAGCACAATATAAAATTAGAGGAATATTTGAAGCAAGTAGGAGTGTCAAATGGTCGTGTTTACGTAGTGAACTGCTGGATGCTTCATGGTGCAACTCTAGCTACTTCTCGAGCAAATCAAATGAAACCTTCACGTACAAAATTAGCACAATTCACAGTTAGAGAAATATTTTAAACAACTAGAAGTACCAAATGGTTGTGTTTAGGTAGTGAATTCACTCAGCGGGCGTTTGGCGTCAGTGCAGTTGGCGATTCACTACAATTTTGTGTGCCGTCAGTGTGACTGATGTCCAACACTTACTTCTTCTTCTTCTTCTTCTTCTTTTTTTTTTTTTTTTTTTTTAGGTGGGGCACAAGTTGCACTGGCATAATTTTTTTTTTTTTTTTCCTACGCTAGTTATACTTGTGTCTCATCCCATCGTGTGTAATTTTGTCAAATATTTTTTTCTTTGATGCAAATAGACCTGTCAATTGGGCCGGGCTGGTCCAGACCGACACTAGTCCAGCCCTAAAAAAATGATCCATGTGTCTGTCCGGTCTGAATAATCATAGGTCCGGACCGGGTCGGACCAATCCAGTATATCGAAATGTGCTGGATCTCATATCCCGACCCATAAGAGAGATCCAACCCGTTCCGGCCCGGTCCGATCCAAAAAAATATTTAAGCATAGTTCTTTCTAAATATTTAAGCACGTATATAGATATGATTAAGTTGATTCGTCTCTCAGTTATATTTGCTCGACTTCATAAACAACTTTTATTTCTTGATATGTATATATCACAATAACTTTCAGTATGGTCTGTATGGTCCTGCAATCTTCTTTCTGCAATGGAAGGCCTGGTCGGACCTCAGGTCAAAGTATAGATCACAAAATGATACCCTTTCAGTATAACAATATTTAAACACAACGAAGAGCCTTTAACAATATAGACCATGAGTAACTTTCGGTATAACAATATTTAAGCATAACAATTGTAGGCTTGTATGGTCCTGCAACGTTCAACTACCAAAGGCTAGAATTTGGTATGTTTCTAACAACATTAGTTTGATTATATGCACGCCAACTCTATACTATATGTATTCATAGAGTTAAAAAAAATAAAATTTTAGTTCTTCTTCAATCTCTCTTATATTACCTATATTATCTTGAACTTTTTCATATAGTTCGTTTTAGTGCTAACTGGAATCCCAAGTCCGGGTAGGTTCGGTCCGGTCCGAAACCTATCATGACGTGTGCCACGTGTCGGACTTGGCTCATGTTTTTATCTTTAGACCCGTTCCGACATGGTCTGTTATAGTGTATGGGTATGTGAGGTCCGACCCAGATCCAGTCCAGCCCACTTAAAAGCTCTAACGCAAATTACCTATAACTTTTTCCTCTATATAAAATTTGCTGTAGAAGTTATGTCAGAAACGTCAGTTACGTCGGCCATCGTATTCCGCCAATCTCATATATGTGACTCATCCTCCGGCTAAAAATTATTAGGGGTGTTTGGTATTTTGTTGCTGGCGGTTCCTGACCATATCTTTCTTTATGCACTCAGTTTCTACTTTATAAAAATGGTTATTTCTCCTAAGGTTTTTTCTTCTGTACTTAAGAATGATTCTGATTGAAGAGAATTTTATAGTCCATAAGAACATTTCAATAGCTGGAAAAGAATCTCCTCACCGTAGACTTTACTTCAAGGTGGCGAGTGTTCCGGTCAGCCCGAAATTCGCTCCGGATTCGGTTCGTTTAAACTCGACCTGGATCAGCCCGAAAATCTCTTCGGATTTGGTTCGATTTGGCTGGTCGGTTTTGACCACAAACAAAAATTAAAAGAAAAAAAAATACAAATTCAAATTCAAACAGCAGTGAACTTCTGTCAAATGCCATTTCAAAGGGTGAAGCTTCTTCCAAGTTCCAAGTGCCAAACTGAAACTTTTGCCGTGTGCAACATGGCAACCAAAATAACAGTATAAATACTGATTATATGGATCTCAAGTTACTCAGTTTCTTTACAAGAAAGTAGCAAATTAGTGAACAAATGTAGACATCAACAAGCATTCACCCAATGGTGGAGAGGAAGGATCGCACCTTGACGAACCCGGATGTCGGTGCCTAAGTGCCTTTACTATCTATCTCCCTGAGTATTGAGTTCCTAACATGACAATTACAACATTATGTTAGCACATAAGTTGGAGTGTTGGACCGGTGCAAAACCTAATTTTACACTATAACTAACCTGGTCCGATTTGGTTCGATTTTAGGATGATTAAACCGTGAACCGAACCAAACCACTTGGTTTTTTAAAAGGTCCAGTCGAACCAAACTGACCGGACCATCGGTTCGGTTTGATTTGGTTTGATTAGGCCAGTTTGGTTCAAAATGCACACCCCTAGTTTGATTGCAAGGTGGAAAATAAATTAATTTTATGGAAGTATTTTTTAGGAAACAACTTCATGGAATTCTGGAATTTTCTCATGGAAAACTTATTTTGGTGTTTGATTGTCATTATTTTTCATGGAAATTAATATTTTCCTATGGGTTGAGCAAGTTTCATTTTCCACCATTTTGGAGAAAAATATAGAAATGATAGTTTTTTGAAAAATAATTCCATGAAAAATATATGCTATCAAACACTACAATTGATGAAAAAATTATGATGGAAATATTTTTCATGAAAAAAAGTCGAATCAAACACAACCTTGTGTATTTGTGGTGATTTGACACCCAAATGTCTTATAAATAAGGCTTAATTATCAAATTTTACCGTAATAAGATTTTTTTCTCTCTTCTAATACATTCAAGCAATCTCGAGTTCTACTCGGTGATGTAGTTACTATTTGGAGACTGAAGTGCAAGAAAAATTGTAAAAGTCCGAAAATTTTGGAGGCTTCAGCTTGATCGATCACTACCAAGTTACAACAATTCTACATCCGATTTTGAAAGAAATCAAGTTGATGTTTAAGTAAAAATTTTTTATTACATTATAAAGTAGTTAATTTTGATATTGAAAAATGGTTATTTTTTATTACAATTTTAAAAAAAGTATATAGTATGGATTATAGTGATGCAAATTGATTCTAACCAACCATTTCAAAGTCTTTCAGAACAATGTTACCATGTTACTAATCATTTTGATAATAATTACACTACTAATATCCCGGTAGGAGATGAACAACCACCACTAATACAAATGTCACCTCATATATGACATGTCACATCGGTCATAAAAAAGGTCTCAAAGTGCCTAAAATCGATCTACAATCAATTTATGGCACTTTTTGTGTCAATATTTATTGGATTAAAAAACTGAGCTTGTAGCTCATTTTTTTAATTTATCTTAATGGTCTCACGGGGTAATCTCCCGTGATTCCCTCGGACATCCGCTCATAGAGTCGCCCATGTTGCTAGCTGGCCTGGAGGGGATGGTTTCCCCTAAGGTGTTTTATCCCTTCCTTCTATTAGCTCCCGGTATGGTCGCCTCACTTTGTATAGCGACGTTACACCGACGTCTTTAATGACCTGGCAATACTGTCACGTCAGCATTCTGCGATGTACAACGACGATTTTAGCGACGTCATTAGCGACATGTAACAGCATCGCTAATTAGTGACGTAGTTAGCGACGTATATGAACGTCGCTAAACGTGGCTAAACGTCGCTAAAAACGTCGCTAATTTTACAGAAAAAAAATAATACTGAATTGCATTTCTGGGTTTGCCAACCCCCTTGGGTTCATTATCAGGTATATGATGGTAGTAGAAATAATTGAATAAGGGACACAGTAGCAGCAACAAGGAGGAAAATTCTAGTGCACTGGGTAAATATAGGCCAAGTATCAGTCATCAGTTATAAACCAAAATATATTAGGAACTGTGTGAATATCAGTGAATTAAGATAGTACTATCTGTATTGTGTGTTGGTCTTAATGTGCTCAGAGATAAGGAGAGTGTGTGTATTATAATTCAGTGTATTTGAGTTTGTACATGGACTGTGTATTATATTGCAACTTGTATCATTGAACTGGAAAAAAATAGGGAAAATATGCACTGATCACTCAACACCGATAAAATAACATATTTAATATGAATAATATAATAAAATTTGAAGAAAAGAAAGCATCCAGCAAATCTCATCGTAAAGAATATGGCAAATTTATATCCATACAATCGCATCCTAAATAATAATAAAAATATAAATATCCAGCAACTAGCTATACTACTACGGATCTGCAGGAGGCTGACCACCGGCGCGCCTGAAGGATAAGAACTGCTCATACTCGTCCCGTGGAATCGACACCTATGTCAATGGAGAAGGCAGTGACGTCGGTGGAGTCTGTGTCGATGTAGGCGCACCAGGAGGCCGTACCCGCTCCAAGTCTGCGAGTCGCTGGTTGTAAGAATCCATGGAAGATAACAGCCTCGTACTGCTATGAACCATTGAATCATGCATCATCGTCAGCCTCTCGCCCATCGATAGCTGTGATGCATGCAGCTCCATGATGTTGCGGTCTGTCGAGGCTCTAATATCATTTGTCAAATCTCGGAGCTCCGTCATGCTGCGGTCGAGTATATAGAATCGTGCGATGAGCGTCGGATCGTCCGCCTGCGGCTGGGACCGGGACTGCTCCTCCATCCTTCGCAGCAACTCGTCACGAAGAGATGCAATCTTACGGTCAACAGCCTCCTGGACGGCCTCCTGGACTCTGGCCGACGACTGCGAGGGCTGTATGGAATGCGCAGCTGTCGGGGAGGCCCTAGATGACTGCGTCGCAACCAGGGCGCCATATGAGCCCGTACCGTAGTACGTACCCCTCTGGAGACCACCAGCTGTGGTCACCCACAGGTCGTCTACCGACGGAGCTGGAGCGGGCTGCGACGAAGTACCAGCCTCTCCAAGTGTAGGTGCACTAGCAGTCGCCCGCTCACGCAGCCTAAGATACTCGACCTAGAAAGGTTTGGAAACTCGATAATTGCCTAAGTTATATTAAAATTAACACAAAGTAAATTAATACTTACATAGGTCAGCGAGGCCCTCTCATCAATGAGATTTTCGTCCTTGCGATGGGTGGCCAAGAAGACGGTCACCATGTTTGCATCCTCACCCCTCTGTACCTGTTAAAAATATATTATTTAGTACTAAACTTAAATTTTTTTTCAAGTACCATTTTATGGTACTTACATTAAAATAATATATTTTAAAAGAAAAAATATACCAAACGACAAAAATATTCCGCCATCGGAATCGAGCCACCACACCACTTGGCAGCATTCCGCCTAGCCGCCTTGGCCTTCTCAGACCTTTCCTTGTAGCTCGGATCGTCGAATCTAGCCCCCATCGCAGTCCACTGCACAGGCGTGATCCAACCTTGGATCGGTTTTCCAGCATGATCACGAGCCTTCTGGTCATCCAGAGCATCTCGGATAAGCTTGGTGGCAAAGGTAGAAAAGAGCCGCTCGATCAACTCGGCCCGGTACGGAGGATAGAAATACGTTTGCTACAATAAATAATTTAGTAAGTGAGCATCACAGATAAGTTATATAATATGCATAAATTAGAGAATTTATTTAATATACTTTTACCTGAAAGTGCGCAAACCAGAATGCCTTCCTCTCATCCGGAGCCTCAGAGTAGTTGATCCAAGGGCCACCGTAGTTGTTCCTCAGAAATTGGCCCAGGCGTCTCTGAACCGACGATGGACGATATCTATACAGAGATAATTATTTAGAATACTGAAAAAGTCAATATACGATGAATAAAGAAATACACGATATATATTATACTAAACCATCTAATTGACTTACTTTGTACCGTCGGCCCAAATCTCTGTCCTCGTCTCCTCCGGAGGTGCGCATGGAGGATCTTGCTGATGCTAGGACAACGTGGGCACTACCTCCTCGACATGCTCATCTGTCCCTATGGTTCCATCAGCAGGAGGAACGCTGGACGAGGGTGTACTATCACGCCTGGAACTACTCATCCCAACAGTCGGAGATGTGAGTGATAGATATACTGGAGTACTGGGCGACGGTGATCCGGAACCAACAGTAGGCAGTACCGGAGGAGCACTCTGTCTACCTCGGGACCTGCCGAATCCTCCGCATCGTCCTGTCATATCTGATAATAATATATGATGAATATAGAGAAACACAAATATATAGTACATTCTACAGTCGAAATGTGATGTATATCTCAAAGCATTCTACAGTCAAAATATAATACATATATTCGTTAAAATAGTACATCTACTTCGTTAATTTTCCAACCTTGATCTATATTCTACAGTCAAAATATAGTTACATTCTACAGGCAATATATTTTATTTTCAATCATCTTCAGAAAATTCATCTTGTTCGCCTTCCTCGTCCTCCTCTTCCTCTTCCTCCTCCTCGTCTTCACTTTCATCTACTTTGTCTTCCTCTTCGAATAATTCTACATCTTCTATATTATTACTCGTGTAATGAGTAACTTTCGTTGAGTCCACATCTACAATATTTGTTACAAGAGGTAGATCGTCCTCCTAATAAGCTATTTCGTCAATGTCAAAGGTATTTCTAGCTTTAGTCTTGTATACTGTCCACCAATCCGACCTCGCTGTCCCCCGTCTAGGATAAGTTGTAAAGTACATGAGCTGAGCCTGACTTGATAGGACAAATGGTTCGTAGCCTTGATATCTACGCTTGTAGTTTATATCCACAAGGCCATGCTTGTCAATTTTCCAACCTTGATCTTGAATCGGATCGAACCATTCACACATGAATAGCATGATATTAGCAGGTTCTGTGCCATAATTATATGTCAACTCCATAATCTCTCGTAAGATGCCAAAAAAATTATTGTCCGGATTGACGTCTTTGTAGTTCGAAGATTTGATACACAAATAACTGTTTTTCGTGGAATCAAGATCCAGAAAGCTGTTTCTGATATGAGCATTTGTTGACTTGAACCTGAACCCATTCACACAGAAACTTGGCCATATTTTTATGGCAATAATTGGTCCTTTGGCTAGAGTTCTAATAGATTCAGTCTCGGGTGTTATTAGACGATCGACCTAAATACCAAAGTAGCGATAGTAAGTTATTTGTTTTGCAAGTGCAAAAATAAAAAGTAATTATCAAGCATCTTACATATACGCTCAACCAAGAAGAAAAATGGTATCTCATATCTTGTTGTACTTCTTCGTCTGTTATGTAGGGTCTAACCGACCTCAACTCATCATTATATGTGCTGAAAAACAATGAAGTAACTGCTGATTAGTAGCATAATAGTATCTTATACTATTACATTGAGATAATGTAAACGTGGACGTATTAATTACTTACCCCTCTAGATTCTCCACTTCATCCTCGTCGCAATTGAGTAATATATACAATTGAGCAGCCCTTAGCTCGTCGTCATTCAAATATTTCTTCTTTATTTTTCCCTGAGGCTTTTCGGACGCATTGAATACTTTGAGTATTGCATCATTAGATTCCTGATATGCGTCTTCGTTTCTCGGAGCTTTCGTCCTATTAGTAGCAACATTCGGTTTGAAATACGTCGAGCAAAAGTTTGTAATCTCCTCGAGAACATAAGCTTCACAAATAGAGCCCTCAACCCGTGCCTTGATTTTCACCTTTCCCTTTAGGTGATTTAGATGCCGCTCGAAGGGGTACATCCATCGATAACCGACATGACCACCAACACGTGCCTCATAGGAAAGATGAATTGGCAAATGCTCCATAGAGTCGAAGAATCCAGGAGGAAACACCTTCTCGAGCCTACATAGTGTTACCGCAATGTCCTTCTCTTGCTTTTCTAGACGATCGACGAGCAACTTAGTACAACAAAGATCTCTGAAGAATATGCTCAGCTCTGTCAATGGGTCCCAAACGACCTGCGGTAAGAATTCCCGAAATACAATCGGAATTAACCTCTCTATGAATACGTGACAATCATGGCTCTTCATACCCACCGGTTTATTCTCCTTGAGGTCGACGCATCTTCTCAAGTTCGATACGTACCCGTCTAGAAACTTTAGACCCTGAATCCACCTACAAAGTCTACATTTATCCTCTTTCTCCAGTGAGAAAACTTACTTAGGTTGCTTTAACTTTCTATTCCACTCCTCTATCAAATGCAATGCAGGATGTCTACATATTTCTTCTAAGTCCAACCTGGCCTTCGGATTATCTTTCGTCTTCCCCTTTACCTTTATTACAATATTAATTATGTTATCAAACACATTCTTCTCGATATGCATGACATCAAGGTTATGTCTGATCAGATTGGTGCTCCAATATGGCAGATCCCAGAATATACTCCTCTTCGTCCAGTTATGGGTTCGACCAAATCTGTCACACTTGTATCCCTTAGCAGGCTCTTCGATAGCACTTGGTAAATCTTTTACCTCTTCCCATATCGTGTATCCGGGCCACCTTGGCGGTGGATTAACCTTCTCCACAACTCTCGCACGAAAAGCATTCTGGTTCCTCCGGTACGGATGATCCTTCGACAAAAATTGTCGATGACAATTGAAGAAGCACGATTTGCCTCCGTGTTTTAAACGGAAAGCCTGAGTACGGTCCATACAATACGGACATGAGAGACGACCATGGGTGCTCCATTCCGATAATATTCCATAGGCCGAAAAGTCGTTGATGGTTCACATAAGTGCTGCCCTCATCTGAAAATTCTGCTTTCTAGAAACATCGTACGTGTTGGCACCTACTTTCCACAGCTGATTCAACTCATCTATCAAAGGCTGTAAATACACATCGATGTTCCTCTTCGGATTGTTCGGACCCGGGATAATAACGGTTAGGAACATATACGGAGTCTTCATGCACATCCATGGCGGTAGATTGTACGGAGTGACGATCACAGGCCAACACGAATACTGGGAGCCCAAAAGTCCGAATAGGATAAAACCGTCAGAGGAGAGCCCCAATCTGACATTACGTGCTTCCTCGACAAAATGTGGATACTCTCGATCAAAGTACTTTCATGCTTCTCCATCGGATGGATGATCTAATACTCCTTCGATCTATTTTCGTCTGTGCCAACTCATGTTTTCTGCAGTCTCCTTAACCATAAACAACCGCTGCAACCGCGGCGTCAAAGGCAAGTAGTGCATTGAATCGGTAGGCTTCCTTGTACCGACAGACTTTCCTCTAACAGTGGCCTTGTAGCGATCAGCACCACAGAATCTGCACGCATATTCATCCTTGTCATCTTTGTAGTACAACATGCACCCGTTGCGACATGCATCAATTTTCTCGTATCCCATCCAAAGTGATCTCACCATCCTCTTAGATCGATAGAAGTCTTTAGGCAACTTTGCACCCTCGAGCAAGATCTCTATAATCAAATCGATCAGTTGATTATAGCATTCTTGCGGCATGTTAAAATTGGACTTGATGCTCAATAATCTTGTAACCACTCCAACGGTGAATGATCCTCACAACCAGGATATAGTGGAGTCCTTTCATTCTCCAGCAACTTCATAAAATTTGCAGCATCGGCATTCGGTGCCTCCTCAGCTGCATCATAATTGTCCGGATTGAAACTAGGTCCCGCCGCATCATAATTGTCCGGATTGAAACTAGGCTCCGCCGCATCATAAACCATGTTCACCAACTCGTCGTCGTAAGCATTGTGGTCATAGACATCCATATACGGCTCCACATAGGGCTCCGACTCCAATGCTAGAGATACAAGTTCTCTGTGCGCGGTCCACTAATAGTAATTCGGCGTGAAGCCCTTCGATTACAAATAATATGTAACTTTCACTTCTGGATGATATTTCCTGTTGCGACATCTCACACACGGACACTTAATTTTAGTACCGTCCATGTACTGAGGGAACGTCTTGGCGAACTGCAGGAACTGCTGTACACCCTCAATGAATTCATCCCGCACACCGCATATGTCATTAGGATGACGGTTGTACATCCACGAACGATGACGCAGATAGTAATTCATATCCATTTCTAGATACTTCTGCAAAAATGACAGTATGTATCATATAAACCATTATATACAGTGGTTTATCACCTAACTTCATAACTTAACCGTACTATAAAAATCATAACTGATATAATACATACTTTCATTTATCAAAGTCTAAAATAAGCAATATTCAAAATAACTGACCATTTATCAAAGTCTAAAATAAGCAATACTTTCATTTCATAACTGATATAATACATACTTTCATTTATCAAAGTCCAAGAGCCCTAGATATGGAATATAAATGTTAATGAGTATTTTAAAATGATAAATATGGTTAACTAGTTAATGGTGATATTTCTAAGCCACTTCTAGATCCATACTAGTTTATACTAGTCAATACTAGGTTAATACCTTGCTACACTATGTCTTCTAGGTCGTACTAAGGTATTCTAGTTTATACTAGTTAATGCCTAGCTAATACTAGTTATTACTAAGTATACTAGTTAATATTAGCTATACTAAATACTACTAGTATAACTTAACTAATATCCTACCTTACCCCAACTCACATCTTAGCTCATAAATGTATGTCACAATAATACCTTGGTCCCAATCACTTGTTACTCCCACTTGATACTGGACTACTAGGATATTCTGCTTTGATATTAAGTACTCTACTATCCACACTGAGAGCCTTTTACCTGAATACTCTCTACTCCCAAACTGCAACCCCTTGGCCTGGCACCTTGCACTTCATCCTTATACTTGCTCACTGGACTACAACCCATAGCAGTCACTCCTCCCTGATACCACAGTATCAGTTCACTTCACAGCACTATTGTGCTCTAATTGATTATATATATAGATGAGTCTCAAATAGAGGAACTGATACTTTAGTATCAGTTAAGGGTTGTATTGGTATGCAACAAGTGACCTGTAAACACCTACCTGATACTTGGCTATACCTTAACCCAAACACATGCCTGCAGACCCTAACTAAATCTGCAACCTCTGATACTTTGTATTGCTGCTGCAGTGGCTAAATCTTCCCTTCACTTAGTTGTTTTCAACTGCCCTTAGCTACTGCCATGGCTCACAGCAGTGCTTGCTGCTGCCTTGCCATTGCTCAAGCATGCATGTGTTTGATGCTGCTCAAGTGTGCACCAACACTCTCCCACTGCAGAAGATGACAGAAACCAATCCCCTCCTCACAGTGCCAACCCAACACCACTGCAACACATTGCCAGCTTGCCTAATGCACTAGGCCAAACTGAATTGAGTTCAGTTCCTGAAGCCTCATAGTTCAGTAGTGACACCCACACACAACTCGACTCTTCTACCCTCTCCCACATCAAGCACAGCTAGAAGACACTATGAACACCAACACAGATAAGAGTATCTATATACCTATATATATATATATATATATATATATATATATATATATATATATATATATATATATGCATATACTCTCTCATATGCAAATAGATAATACACCAATTTTTTCTTTCCGGATGGTAAATATTTCTCAGAACATGGAGTGTGAATCAAACCCATGTTTGAATTGAAACTGAGATACTGATGCAAGTTCTTCCCTTCTGAATCAGATAGATTCATATCTGAAAGAGGCTGACAATAAGTTCTTTCAAAATTGACTATTTGTTCCTCTCTTAGAGGTGTTGCAGAAATGTCTGCGATCGAGTAAATAGCGCTACAAACGAATAGATCGGATCGAATTGGAAAATGGAAAGATTTATACAAGTTATACGTTTCATCACCACTTTGTAGAAAATCGTTAGGTATGAATATGTCAGATACCTGCGAGATGAGCCGTTTATCATTACGGTAGGTGTCAAGTGGAAGTGCAGTAATGTATGCAGCTGAGGCATCCTAACAGACCGAGAGATTTGAACCTTGTTCCTACACGACCTGATCAATTCGATCAGGCACTCGCCATCTATTTTCATTGTTCAACTGTTTGACAACATGAAAAACCACCATGATACCAACCCTCAATTCACATGGGCACATCCAATAGATCAAATATTATATGAATAAACTAATAGTTGACAATATTGAATAAAATAGATGTATAGGAATCAATCCTGATCAAAAACCCTAACCCTAACGCTAACCCTAACCCCAGGTCAAAAAACCTAACCCTAACCCTAGGTCCTGATCAGTGTTTATGTCAGTGTGTGTGTGTGTGTGTGTGTGTGTGTGTGTCGTATCTGTGTCAGTATCAGTGTCTGTATGTGAGTGTGTATGTGTGTGTGTGTGTGTGTCTATGTGTGTGTGTCGTGTGTGTGTGTATCGTGTCTGTCAAGTGTGTGTTGTGTCAGTGTCACATGTGTGTCCTGTGAGAGAGAGAGAGAGAGAGAGAGAGAGAGAGAGAGAGAAAGAGTTAGGGTTTACCTAGAGCTCGAGGAGGAGGAGGGGGATGCCGGAGTAGCCGCAGCCGTGGAGAGCCGGTCGCCGGAGAGGGGGGGTGGGAGAAATCGAAAGTTTTTTAAAACTTTCGAAAATTTCGACATATGGGGGAAAAGAAAACTGAGCCCTAATTAACCAAAATTTAGCGACGTTTAGCGACGTCAAATAACAACATCGCTAAAATAAGCTTTAGCGATATCATAGACGTCGCTAAACATGTTGCTAAATATTTTTAATATATACGTCGCTAAACGTCGCTAAATTAGACATATTAGCGACGTTTAGCGACCTTAATTGAACTTATAGCGACTAATATTTTAAAATCTTAATAAAAGTCGCTAAACGTCGCTAAATGTCGCCATTTAGCGACGTCTAGCGACGTTTTTACATGGAGTCGCTAATTTATCTTTCATTAGCGATATTTTTACATGGAGTCGCTAAAATCCGTCGCTAATCCCGCTTTTTCTAGTAGTGATTAAACCTTCTTTCTTTGTCTTTCAACAAATCTGCAACCAAAATAAAAAGGAGTTCAGAGTTACCGGCCTATGGGAAAGTCGTGTTGAACGCACTGCCCTAAGAGTTGATTCGAGGTCTATGTACAGACTGTTCTCAAATGCTCCTAGTGGTAAAACCCCGGTACTACCGGCTTTTCGTTGTCGCACACAACTTTGAGAGATGCGACCCAAACTTAGCCTTGCCTAGAACGAAACACGGAAGAGAATGGATGTGGAACATAGATTTGCTTTTGATTGCAGGATCAAAGGAAGAGTAAACTTTTGAATGCTTTTTTCTATCTCTCTAACTAATCAATTGAGAGGAGGATGGTATAAATAGGTTACCAACCTCAACTAAAAGCTAAAATTGAGCAACAAATTCATGAGTCACCCCCCCCCCCCCAATGAAGGAGCCAACATAAAAAAAACAAGTGGCTGGGAAAGGTTCAGTCGGAAGAGTAGGTTGAGGAAAAAGTGGATTAAGAGCATGTCTTTAGGAAGTTGGTTTTGCTAGCTATGTGTGAGTAACACACAACCAACAATCCCCCCCCACCCAAAAACCAAGTTCTGAAAACATAGATAACAAAGGAATGCGAATAGAGAATTTCTGGGCAAGTATATACTATGCATAGATGAGATGGATTATAACCTTGAATCTCACGTAGTGACTATTGTCTTTGTCTGAAGAAGTGCTTGATGGACTATGCCTTGAATCAGACTTCTTGAACCATATTCAGAGAATAGTACACATAGTACGCTATGAGTTCTTGGGTCTATCAGGACGGTACTTTTGATTGGCCATGCGCCCTTTTTGCATATTTATGAAAGTTGTTTGGGGTCGCCCTGACCTATAGTCGTGGCCTTCACGACCTCTCATATAGGTAAGTCCTCAAGGGTTAGTGATAGGTATCAACCTTGCATATAATGATTGGATTTATTAAGAGTTTGAAACTCATCCTGACCATATCACACCGGAATACTGTCACCATAGGGATAGGATATCATTGTACAACCTCGTACAGCCACCTGGGCATTAGTTTATAAGAATTTAATCTCTGAGTCAGTGTTCCATAATAGTCATCGAAGTTCAGCTTATTTCTACCCATTGAACCGGCTTCTTGGGATCTCCAGTCAGACTCGGTTGGGTTGCCACTACTGGTGATTTACTTATGGGCTTAACCCCATCCCCCTCGATGATTCTAGGATCAATGTCCTAGACAGACCCTTTGTCAAATGGTCTGCAAGGTTCTTTTCTGACTTTATATAGTCAAGAACCATATATTTGCCTAATAGGCACTTGATTGACTTGAAGCGCAGCTGCAGGTGCCTGTTCATCTTAGCATTCACAGAATCATGTTTCAGCAGTTCTATAACAGATTTATTATCATAATTTATAGTAATAGCAGGAACAGAAATATGAGCAACATGTATTTGAATAATCAGATTTCTAAGCCATTCAGCTTCTGTACAAGTAGTATCCAAAGCTATCATTTCAGAATCTATTGTACTCCTAGCTATAATAGTTTGTTTACATGAATCCCAGGAGATTGCAGCTCCTCCTAGAGTAAACACATATCCAGTAGTGGATTTCACATCATATGAGTCAGTAACCCAGTTTACATCTGAATAACCTTTTATGATATCAGGGTGTCTAGTATAATAAAGTCTATAATCTATAGTACCCTTAAGATATCTAAATAATCTTTCTAATGCTGGCCAATGTGATTGGTTTGGGTTACTGGTATATCTACTCAGTCTTCCAACCGTAAATGCGATATCAGGTCAGGTTCTATTCGTTATATACATAAGAGAACCTATCATCTGAGAGTATTTATGTTGTTCTACAAGTGAACCTTTATTCTTTTTGAGAATGATATTGCTGTCAAAAGGAGTAGGAGCATGTTTCTTATCAAAGTACTCAATTTTTTTCAGTATTTTCTCAATAGAATGTACTAAGGATAGAGTATAACCCTCTTTGAATTTGGACACTTGCATTCCTAGAATCATATTGGCTTTACCTAGGTCTTCATGTCAAACTTGCTAGATAAATAATCTTTAGTATTATTTATCAACTCAAGTGTTGATCCTAAAATGAGGATGTCATCTACATACAAGCATAAAATGACACAACTTCCATCAAAAATTTTAGAGTATATACATGTGTCAAACTCATTTGGCAAAAAACCAAATTCTAGAATCACTTTATCAAATTTGTGGTGCCATTGCTTGGGAGCTTACTTTAGGCCATAAAGTGATTTTATTAATCTGCAGACTTTCTTTTCTTGACCCTTAGCAATAAAACCTTCAGGTTGCTCCATGTAGATTTTTTTCTCTAGATCTACATTCAAAAAGGCTATTTTTACATCCATTTGATGGATTAGCATGTTATGAATGGATGCTAAAACTAGAAGTGTTCTGATAGAGGCAATCCTAGCTACAGGAGAGTAGGTATCTATAAAACCCATAATTATGAAAACTGTATTATTTATTTATTTATAATAATTATGAGCTAAATAGAGATAATATATTTTATTAGATTTTATTTTGAGGTGTTTGAGCATTTAGAGGATTTATGGAGACATTAAATTTTTTTCCTAATTTATTCCATGTAGGAGACCCTTTGGACAGTTGCTAGCTTAATGATATGCACAAATATAATTCCTATTGGATCTAAACCAAACCCTTAGCCTCTACCCTACCCGCCTGAAACCACTACCCGTTTGGCCCCTACCCGGACCGTTAGGGGAAGAAAAATATCAACAGCAGTAGCAAAAACCAACTTTGCTTTTCCCTTCTCCGCGCGTGTGAGCCATCTCATTCCACCGCTTCTTATCTCTATTATTACTAAACTCTCCTAAAATCAAAAACCAAAACAAAGAAATAAAGAAACAACAGCAGGAGCAGTGGTTTTTAAAACCACTAAACTACCCCGCGAAAACTGACCTCTTTCCCTATATATATCCCATGCAGTGCACCCCAAACCTTAACTCTAATTCTTCCACCAAACTCAACACCGTCTTCACCGCATCTGAAGACGTTTATTCGGAGGCCTTAGTTCCAAATCCTATGTCCTTGACATTTGGACGCTTGTACTATACGGATTTCTTGCTCGGCAAGTATACCTTGTCAAAATTTTACTGTTTAAATTATAAACTGTTGTATGTTATTGTGTTATAATATATATATAACTGTGCACGCCCGAGATTGACTCGGGTGCAGTCGACAAATATGTCGATACGTAGTGTAACTGACTTAGACATTAGCAGACTCACCTACAGATATGAGGGTATTCTGATATCCTCCTAGACCCTAACACTTGTACATGCAGCACGATTGCAACTCATATTGGGATGCGGGTTCGCATACTCGACTAGCTACCGGTGCGTGTGACACACATCACGGTTTAGCACGTAATCAGGATTATCTAGAAAGTTGTGACTTGGCATATAGCTACGTAGTATGCACGTCGTGTATTCGACTTGTATATCCGTATGGGGCGGAGAAGACAACTAGTAGGCGTATGAGATACACACATTGGACTCCGTAGTATCCAGAGGAGCCACGGATCCAATGACCTCCTTTATTCAGATACCGTATTCTTCTGAGCGATACGGACGTATATATTTGCAGATATCTCATTCTTCGGAATGATGGACGTTATGCCTACGCCTACCCATATGTACCAAGGTTGTCTTCACATTTGCATACACTTAGATGGTCAGCACACCCTTTATTTATTTTATTCAGTATTTATATATGACATGCTTTTATGTATCTTGTTATGTTCCACTGAGGACCTGGTTCCCTTCCATATTTAGATGAGGCGTACTATCCCACGGTGTACGGACCTGGGAAGGAGACGAGGTACGCATCCGAGGAGGAGCTAGAGGTGTTGCCATCAGAGTCCCCCTGATCTTTGGTAGACTCACCATCTAGAGCTGGAGCCTCTTTATCTAGATAGACGATGCTCTAGTCATGCTATATTTCAGCACTCTTATTTTAGCTTTTGTAGTGGATTTGTTCCCACCAGACATATCTGGATTGTACTATGATATTTCAGACTCAGCACTTATATTCCAGTACTTATTTCAGTATTCCTTGATATATTATGGATGAGATTAGATGTTACCTATTATATGCTAGTATTAGACTTGTTAGTATTTTAGGACAGCGTAGCACGACTCATTGGGTCCATTAAATTGGGTATCCCCTCGGAGGCGTGTCAGCTGGCCAATGCCACGTGGCCTGGTCCCACATAATTTGGGACTGGGGCGTGACAGTATCAAAGTAATCTAATTCCTTTTTCTGAGTGAAACCCTTGGCTACTAATCTAGCTTTGTATTTTTCTATAGTATCGTCAGCTCTAAGTTTTCTTTTGAAGATCCACTTACAACCTATGGGTTTACTACCTAAGGGTAGGTCTGCTAAATGCTAAGTACTATTATCTATGATGGATTTGTACTCATTGTTGCTGGCTTCTTTCCAGAAAGGTGCATCAGGAGAAGATATTGCTTCTTCGTAAGTTGTGGTATCACCCTCTATCAAATAAGTAAAGAAACCTTCCCCTAAGTTTCTTTTAATCATTCCTCTTTTACTTCTTCTAGGTTCTAAGTCTTGTTCAGGTTGTGAACTATATGGCTAAAAATTGGAACTAGTAGAAGGAGCAAGAAAAGAGCTGGTGGGGTTGGAGAAAATTCTATTCTTAAAAGGAAATATATTCTCAAAGTAAACTGTATGTCTAGCTTCTATAATGGTATTGTTAGAGATTTTATTTACTTCAGAATGAGTCACTATAAATCTATTGGCATTGCTATCTGAGGCATATCCTATAAACACAGAATATATTGTCTTAGGTCCAATCTTTCTCTTTTTAGGTTCAAAAATTCCTACTTTTGCTAGACATTCCCACACTTTGAGATAATGAACTCTAGGAGTTCTACCTTTCCATAGTTTATATGGAGTCTTATCCTTTGATTTACTAGGGATCCTATTTAGGATGTAGCAGGCTATTAATAAGGCTTCTCCCTACAAATTATCAGGAACACCTGAGCTAAGAAGTATGGCATTTACCATGTCTAACAGAGTGCGATTCTTCCTTTCAGCAACTCCGTTGGACTGTGGTGAATAAGGAGTAGTCACCTCATGAATTATTCCACGTTCTTTACAGAAGTTAGTCATATCGTTTGAGGTATACTCTCCGCCACGATCAGATCTAATGATCTTGATCTTTTTTTCTAATTGGTTCTCAACTTTAGATTTTTAAACCTTGAATCTATCTAGAACTTCATCTTTGATTTTGAGAAGGTAGGTATAGAAATACTTTGAACAATCATCTATAAAAGTAACAAAGTATTTCTACCCCCTCGGTTCAAGATCCTATTGGTATCACAAACATCACTATGAACTAGTTCTAGAAGGTCAGAATTCCTTTCTACATAATTGAAAGGTAGTCTAGTATGTTTGGCTTGAAAACAAATCTCACATTTGTGTTTATTATCTACAGGAGAATTGGGAATAAGACCTAAGTTCATCATCCTTCTAAGGGAACCTAGATTCATATGACCTAGTCTATCATGCCAAATATTTGAAGATTCTACATTGGAAACAACAACAACAAGAGAATGATATGACACTTTGTTTATAGTACTGAGAATAAAAAGACCATCCTTTACAAATCCTTTTCCAACAAAGGACTCATTCTTAGAAAATACAACTTTATTGGCTTCTATTACAATCTTGTATCCAGATGCTACAAGAAGGGATCCACTAACTAAATTTTTCCTAACTGACGGAATGTGAAGAACGTCATGAAGAGGCATAATTTTTCCTAATGTCATCTTTAGATCTATTCTCCCTTTTTCTACAATCTGTGCCGAAGAGCCATCTCCTAGGGTTATGCCTCCTCCATATGATTCCTGATAGTTTGAAAAACATGAGCGATCAAATGACACATGAACATTAGCTCCAGAATCCAACCATCAGTCATCAGAATGGTAAGAAATATTAACTAAAGGTTGATAAGTCACAGACCTGAAGGAACTACCTGAAGGAACTAGTAGACCCATTCAGAATCATGTTAGCTTCTGGTTTGGCTGGACCTTTTCACTTATAAGGAGTCTTGATAGGTTCCTTCTTTCTTTGAAAACAGTTGAAGGATAGATGATTTGTTCTTCCATACACCAAATAAAATTTTTATTAATCCTGAGTCTGACTGAAATTTCTAGGTCTATGGTTTCGCTGGTGTTGATGGTTCTGATGATGAGGCTGAAAGTTCTTCTTCTTCTTGAAGAAGTTCTTCTTGGGTTTGTGAGGATTATTAGACTTGGGTTTGCCTTGGGATGTTTCTACTATGTTTACCTTAGCCTTAGACTCAGTCTTGGGATTAGACCTTAGCCTAATCTCTTCTTCTGTTCTGATTTTCTTTAAGACTTGAGCAAAAGTAAGGTCACCTTGTGTATGAATAAGCTCATTTTTAATATCAGACCAATAAGGAGGGAGCTTATCTATCAGGCAAGCTATCTTATATTCAGTAGAAAAGGTTAAGCCTTTGGCTTGGATATGCCTCACATATTCTTGGAATTCATGGATCTGGTCATTCATTAGTTTATTATCTACCATAAAATACCTATTAAATGAGGAAGAATTGAATCTTTCAATTTTGACATCATCACAGCCATATTCATCTTCCAAAGCATCACAAAGTTCTTTAGCGCTCTTATATTCAAAGAATATATCATAAAGATAATCAGATAAAGCGCTTAGAATTCGATAGAAGCAATAAAAGTCTATTTCGAGGAACTAGAGGGTTTGGACACTCCTATGTCAGACTCAGTGTCATCAGAATCATTTGAGATGGGTGTGAACCCATTAATAGCTGAGATCAGTCCTAAAGTGGTAAGCCAAAATTTTATCTGACTCTGCAACCTCTTGAAGTGAGTGTCATCAAACTTAGCTGGCTTAACAGTCGAAATCTCGTCTTTGCCAGTCATGGTAACTAGTATGGCGGCCTAAAGTCTGCAAGAATAGTATTGCTACTCAATGAGGGTGTCTGAGGCTCTAAAATTACTAGTTCAGTGATCTTGCTAATCTACCTTAATAAATCTTTAGTCTATCAAGTTTTGATTAACTTGGATTAGCTGTAAGGGCCGGTTCCTAGCTAGCGGTGGTCCGAAGACACTTAAATACCGTATCGCTTAGGGCTGTTTACACCTGTTTGACAGAATGACCCTTTCGATTTGTTCCCAAGCTTATCTCTACTTTTTAGAACTTTAAATTTAAAAGAATTTGCAAGGTCAATAAACTAATTCCTTAAACTTAAAATATTGAATGTATCAAAAGAAAATTTAATGACACAGAAGTAAAAGTTAGGTTCTATGTTCCAACAGAATAAATAAACTATATTAAATAGAATATACTGATCAATAATTGAAGCTGACAATGATTTGTATACTCTAATTCTTAAAGCAGCAAGCAACAACAACTGTATTGATCTAAATAATGAACAGGCAGTTTTGTAAATTTGTAGCACTATATGTTCAACAATTTTTTTTTTATTTTTTCAACAGTGAACAAAGGAAATTTTGTTAACAAAACTTTGTTATGTAATAGTCTTAAAATTATTAAGTAAGCAATTAATGATGTTCTAACAAAATCATTAACTGTGTATTTAGAAAAATTATCCGTGTATGAGCACTTCCCAACCAATTTGCTAAGTATTAGAAGTAGCAACTTTCACACGGACACGTTAACAGTGTTAAAGATATTTGCTGACAGTGCTAAACTATTTAACAGTTAGGTCACATTAACAATTCTCTTATGCAACACTAATATGACAGTATTCAAAAAGCAAGTTTATGGAAAATCAAACTTTGCTGACAAATAAAAATATTTTATAAATGCAATCTTGAGAAAGAAGATTTAAAAACCAGTATGTTCAAAATAGGTCCACTACTTGTTTTACAACAGTGTGAAGATTTGTTAATACTAACAAATGCAATATATAATGATAACAGCAAGTTGTGAAGAAACTCGTTGAACAAAATTATTTTGAACGACAGTAAACTAAACGACAAGTGTTTCACTAAGGTCAACTCTTAGATTGTTAGCAATAATTAAACCTTATTTGTTTGTCTTTCAACAAATCTGCAACCAAAATAAAAAGGAGTTCAGAGTTACCGGCCTATGGGAAAGTCGTGCTGAGTGCACTGCCCTAAGAGTTGATCCGAGGTCTATGTGCAGACTGTTCTCAGATGGTCATAGTATTAAAACCTCTGGTACTACCGGCTTCTCGTTGTCGCACACAACTTTGAGAGATGCGATCCGAACTTAGCCTTGCCCAGAACGAAACATGAAAGAGAATGGAGGTGGAACGGAGATTTGCTTTTGATTGTAGGATCAAAGGAAGAGTGAACTTTTGAATGCTTTTTTCTATCTCTTTAACTAATCAATTGAGAGGAGGATGGTATAAATAGGTTACCAACCTCAACTAAAAGCTAAACTTGAGCAACAAATTCATGAGTCACCCCCCCCCCCCATAAAGGAGCCAACATGAAAAAATAAGTGGCTAGAAAAGGTTCAGCCGGAAGAGTAGGTTGAGGAGAAAGTGGATCAAGAGCATGTCTTTAGTCAGTTGGTTTTGCTAGCTATGTGTGAGTAACACACAGCCAGCAATGTGAACATGTAAGGGGCAGGAACAATGAATGAGAACATGTACATGATCAGAAAATAATAACTAAGAACATGTACATGATCAACAACAATGACTAATAACATGTACATGATCAGAAACAATGACTAAGAACATGTATAGGATCAGGAATATAGCATAAACAATAAACATGTGTAGGAACAAGGATACAACAAAGAGAACAATAACTGAATATAATGGCTATATATAGAAAAGGATAAGTCGGCAAGCGACAAAAGAGCTTAGGAACTTATCAAAATCGGAGCCATAACTCTTAAACCAAATAAGGAACGAGGTTATGGATCTTTACTCGAGCAGAACTTAGCATCTGTCCACTTACCGACATATACGACAATACGCAAGAATATAAAATAATGCGCAACCAACAGAGCATGGCCAAACATTTTCTACGACTTTCTATCATTAACTAACTAGGGTTATCACAATCCTAATTACTAACATATGCAATTTAAGAAATTCCAACGGTCATATGTCATTTAGTCTATCCAAATTATCCAGGAAAAGTCAATAAGTCAATAGTTAGCAGTTGATTGTATCACTCAAAGGTGAGCGAATGTCGAAATAAGATAATGCATCACTCAACAATGAGCTAATAAATGATAGTGATAGTATGTGACAGTATTGCTGCACTTGACAGTGAGCTGGAAATGGGCCCCTCACGAGGAGAGCTATAAATCCATATGGGTGTCGGGATAAAGGACTGAGTGCGACCTGGAAATCTCCTCTCTCAATGCATCTATTTATTCAGGCTAGTTGTTTTAATTCTTAACATTTTCTTTTAGGATTTTGGGTGTGTCATTCCGCAGAATCCATTCTAAACATGATACTTCCCTCAGGGATATGCAAGATTGGACAATGATTTAATAATTACAAGTATAAGTACAAGACAAAAATAACCACATAGGCAAGATAAACGTGCACTATGACAAGCCACAACAGAAAAATACATGGGTCAGGAATCATAAGTGCGCTACTACGAGCCACTATTAGGAAAGTACAGGAGTCAAAAAATATGAGTGCGCTACTACGAGCCACTATCGATCAGGAAAGTACAAGAGTAAAAAAATATGGGTGTGCTACTAAGAGCCACTATAGGAATAAGACAATATAAAGACATAATGTCAGTAAAGGATATATGATTGTGTCAAGTAATCCGGTATACAAATTTACTAAAACTATACAATGTCATAAGATTTTGCTAAAGAATCAATTTAGTCAAAGAAAATCTAAAAAATGGACAAAAACGGACAAAAATAGACAAAAACAAGCAAAAATCGATAAACCGACAATATACTGTAGTATACCTTCGGTATATTGGCTGAAAGATAGAGAGTTTCTGGGGTATACAAATGGCATATCTTTGGTATACTGTAATATACCTTCGGTATACTGTTCCGAGACAACAAAGAAAACTTAAAATTTTCGTGAAACTTGTAGGGGCCATAAAAACTATATTTTAAATTAAAATTAAAATTTTTAAAAGTCAAAATTACATAAAATTAATTTTCTACAACATGATAGAATTAGTTTTTACAAATTCTAAGTTTTGATAGATCAATACCACAAAATACTCCAAAAATACATTTTCGGGAAAATCGAAACGTGTACGAATTTCACCAAACTCATAACCAATAATGTACAGGGCTATATGAGGGTCTCATTAAGCATATGGGAACAAGATACACAATAAAAATATGGGTATCATACATGATACTAAGATCACATCTCATATCTCACGTTTAGATCTAAAAAATGGACAAAAGCATAAATATGTATAAAATTCATAAAAATATTCCAAGATAAGAACTAAAGTAGTAGAGAATCATATAGTTATATGCAATAATATCTAAGAACTAATAAAAAAATAAAGAAAAACCAAATCTTAGGTTCATAGAATGGCAAGTTGTACTTGCCTAAAGTTGAGTTCCCAACCTAAACCTTCTACTGCACAACCAAGAGAGGTTCAGAAACCATACTCTTAGACCTCAAGAGCATGTTCCAAGCTCACGAGAAAAATGAAGAAAAAATGAAGAGAGAGAAGAAAGAAAATAGAGAGGAGAGAGAAATCAATGGATATATATAGAAGGGATGAATTAATCGTGACCGTTGGATCTGCCACGTCAGCGATCCACGTCACGATCTAAATTAATCTCAATCATCCAAAAGAAAATCAAGTAACAAATGGATAACAGAATAAATCAGAACCAAAAATAATATTCATGAAAATATCCAAAAATGTAAAATATCTCAAACGGTATACCGATGGTACAGACTAGTATAACGACGGTACGACAGCAAGGAGGCAAGATTTTCTAATTTAAAAAAGTCTGGAGTTTCGTTCTACCTATTGTACTAACATGGGTCTATGACAATGTTAATGGATATTTCATTGGTCCAGGGTAGTCTCTCATATCAAAGCGAAATACAATCACGAAAAAAATACAGCAAATATGATATGCAAAAAATACAAAATACAATCCAAGTTATTTTTCAGAAAAAAAAATTTAATACCAAAAATTCAGAAATACGAAATTCAATAACGAAGATTACAATATAAATATAGTTAAGATCGTGAGCACAAACAATAAATAAATTACCTTGATATATAAATATAAGAAAAATATTATCAGTACTAATTATAGGTAAACAATCGTTTAGAAAACAATCCATATATTTCCTAAAGCAAATAAATATTCTTTGGAAAGTATTATTTCATGTGTCTTATAAAATATTTTTTTTCCAAAATTTATTCCATAATTGTATAAAATATTCTTCAAGACTGCCATGTGCATCAACATAACTACCATTAATTTCAGTTAATATAATTTTTCAGACTTTTAAAGCTTTAGAATATTTAATATGTACTACATGATATCATTTACAATGTGTGATGGAGTGTATGACTGCTTATTTCTAATTTTACAAATTAATTTATTTTTAACCCAAGCAGTAGTAGCTAATGGATGATATTCTGTTGTAAGTTTACCTAAACATGAATGTCGATTTTCTAATGTATGAATAATAAAAATTTCGTTTTCACCAATGACTTTAGCTTATACTCTCCAACAACAACTTGGTTCATCACAACTATATATAATTTCTCGGACATTGTTCATACTAACTGAACAAGTAAAACTGTATTCAATTGATATATTACTTATAAAACTTCTAAATTTAGAAAAAAAATTAAATATTTTTTTGATAAATATTTAGGAGTACTAACATCATCGACATTATCATCTAAATGATCTATTAAATCGTCATTATTTTTATCATCATCATCATCAATCCTCTTAATTTAATATATATTCTTCTTCAAGAACAATTTGGTTTGAAGAACTAGAACCAATATTAAAATATTGGTTATTAGAAAAATATTTACTACTTCTATTAAGATTTGGTAATTGTGGAGTAACGTAAATATTTATATACGGTAAATCCAAATTAATTTTAAGAACAAAATTGCATGCTTCTATACCATCTAATAATAAACAAGTAAAGAAAAAATCTACCTTAATATAAACTGATATCAGATAGAAAAGTGATCGATAAAAAGATTGCATAAATTATCAAACGTTGCATTCCGATAAGCTAAAAGAAGTTGGATTAGACCTTCTTCCTAAGATAACCGATTTAGTGTACCTCCATACGAACATAATATTTCGAAAATTTGATTCTTAACGAATAGAAATTATAGAACTTCTAAATGTAGATGAAATTTGAGATTCTAGCGAGCTAATAGAGGTTAGATTTTGGAGAACTACTAGAGAAGAGTTTCGGAAGAAAATATAGGAGAAGTCTGTAGAGAAGAGAAGAACTGCCTAGAAAAGAGAGAGTAAAAAGGAGAATGTAGAAAATGTGTGGTTTAAAAGCTTCTGTCAACTATCTTCCAAAATCTAATTGTTGTAATTCAGTCGATTGAAAATCCTACTGTTGTTATTTTTTAAAATATAACAAGTAATTTCCAGTCCAATCAGCGGATTTTGTGCAAAATGTGCCAGTCGACGAGCGAAATTTCTAATTCCTTTCTATAGAAAATATGCCAGTTCAAGTGACACGTATTATATTTGTATAGGAAAATTTTCAAAATTTTCTCCCTACAACCAATCTCTCTTAAATTGGTCACCCCATAATATATTTTGGTTGGGTATTAGCAAGGTTAATCCTGGCAGTACTTACCACTTTAGTCTAAAAAGGAAAAGAAAAGAAAAAAGAACTTGTAAAGTGTGAACATGAATTTAACATGCTTCAGGCTTTTTTTTTTGTTTTTGTTTTTAAGAGTTGCATCAGCTACAGTCCATCTTATGGTTATCTTTTGATGCAAATCCAAATCTGTTTGAAAACGAAATGCGGAAACAGTTGTCCAAATCAAACAGATGCAAGAGAATCAAAAAAAGACGTAAAAATCAAATCGTCAATATCACAGAAAAGCCAAAAACGTAGACAAAAAAAAATTTGATGTGAAAAATTCTTACGAAAAAAAATACGAGACGATCGGAGTCCAACCTTGAAAAACCTCCACTAATGAAATAAGATACATCATCTCCTTACAGACTTATCACAGATCCAAACTGGATCATCACAACTACTTCAAGCAGAAAAATCGATTACAGACTCTTGAAGAACAAAGATGACGAGAAGAATTATCAGAAACAATCTTTCCTTCAAAGTAGCCGGCGACCCTCTCTCTCTCCAAAAGTTGTAAAGCACCAACTTGCATACGTATGGATTAAGGTTAGAAAATACATATATATAACTTCCTCTATCTCGCAACCAATTTGGACCATTAGATTTGATCTAACGGTGTATAAAACACCCTAGAACTCGTACTGCCCCGACAAAATTGAACTCAGATCGAGTTCAGTTTTTCGTGCCATAATAGTTCTGACCCATAAGTACCGAATTCGGACTGAACTCGGTTGGGGGAATTCGGACTGAACTCGGTTGGGGACCGAGTTCAGACCGAACTATGTTTTCCTAGGCAAAATCTCAGTCTACTATGCTCTGAACAATGCTTTGACACCTCGAACTTCTCCGACACACGAATGACGTCCGTCTCATCCCCCCGAGCTTCTTTGACACACAGATGACGCTCGTCACACTCCGAGATATTCTCCACATAGGTTAAAAATTTCATTCAACACCAACAAAGATCATCTACATGTAAGAGAGAGAGATAGAGAGAGAGAGAAGACCCAATTAATGGTGCCTAAACTCATGCAAGAAAATCCCCTTCCAAAATATCCTTTAGCACATGAATATGGAAAAGAGTAAAATTCGCCATGATGTTCGGATATCCAAGAAAAATAACTATAGAGCATAAACTGATTAGTATTGAACAACTACAAAGTACCACTCTCTGTATTGTTGCTAATAGAAGTAAAATAATTTCTTTCAAAGAACAATGTAAAAGGCATCATAAACCGGCCTGGACATACAAACTATATGCCAATATCGTACTCATTAGCAATACTGGTACAGGCATCAATCCAAGAATTCCATTGCTCCAGATCTGGCTCTGGTGAACATATCAACTTCTCTGGCGACGATTCTTAACTATTGCGATTAAGAACGTAAAGAACTGGTTAACACCTTGATAAATACGAGGAATTCTAAAGAGATGAATATCCTGATCAATTCAACTAATCTACATAAAGCAGACAATGATAAACTGCTGCATAACAATAATTTGAAGACACACTTAAAGACTTACACAATCATTACGTTAATGAAGCAACTATTCTTCCTAAATAAAGTCATGCCACCTCCTCCTAAAAATTTGAAGACAAATGGCTAGACCTATAATCTATACACTTCTCTTGTTTAGGAAATCATCCGAATATCCCCCTTCATGGATCCTACAATTCCAAAAACCTCAGCAAGTTAGTGACCAAAGCCTTCATAGTGTCCTAAGTCGAGATACGAGGTTTACCACTGATATCCGCTTCTTCCACATGAAGGTTAGGGATGGAACCCATCTGGAAAGCATTCTGAAACTCGTGATCCCGCGAATTCAGTTTCTGTGCCCAAATGATTGATATCCGTAGGAATAGCTCTAGAGTGCAATCGAGCCTCTAGTAAGTCCCCAAGTACCAGAGGCATAGAAGTAACAGGGTTGACAGTTCTTAGCAAGTCCATTGAATTGGGTATGCTTGGCATTGCAATCTCGGCTTGCAAGTGAGGCTGTGAGGTGCCCATTTCCGGACCATAACCATATACCGATGAGCTTCCAAATCTCATCGAAAGCAGATTCTAAGGTGCAAGAGAGGGGGAGAGAGGAAAAAATGAACACAACTATCAACCAAAACAAAGTGGCGTACTGATAAATGTACATGATGTGCTAATCTTACTTCTTTACTAAATATCTGCTCGAAGTCCAAATTTATCTCTGGGTTTACAGTTGCAAGCTTCATCGATAGAAACTGCATATTCAAAATCATTATTAAGATCACATAGTTCCTATTTCAATCTTTCAAGAGGAAACGTCCCTAATCAAGTCTAGTGTTACAGGGACCATAAGAACAAACCTCTACTTGTCTTTGGAGTGATTGTACATAGTTGATGATCTCGTCAAGCATTACTGCCTTCCCAGTAATCTATAAAAGTAACAGCAAAAATGATGATGATCATGCTAACTATACTACAAGCTAAGAACAGTAAGCTTTTCGCAGCCTAGCCTAGTAATAACAACGATGATCATGCTAGCTATACTACAAAGCAAAGTTTAAACCCCTGTTTTGTGGAAAAAGAAATTAAAATTACAATTTAAGTGCTAAGCATCCAAACACTATTTCTGTGACATTATACGTTTAAGCTCAAAAAATTAAGATTAAACTCCTATCCAATTGCAGCCCTTGAGGGTGTTTGTTAGTTGTATTGTAGAGTGCTGCTGAGGAATTTAAAGTGCTCAATTAAGGTGTTTATTTTGGCGTATGTTAAAGCAGGTATTTTTCTGTTTCGGTGACATATATTTTCCAACTTTCGACTTGGTCTAAATTTAATTTTCTTTTCTCATCCAACACAATTTATTCCATGACTGTCAAAATTATGGCAACCAGTTTTATTATAGGATTGTCAAATTTTTGGCACCCACAGAAATCTGTATTCATGACTGTGTTTTCAGGACTGCCAAAATTTTGGTATTTTTTTTTTCTATTACATGTCTACTAAGCAGTCATGATCACAGAGAAATCCGCCTTCAAAACTACCAAATTTTTGACAATGCTCTGTATAACTAGGTCTGTCAAAATTTTAATAGTCCTTTATATTTCCAAACGAGATTGTGTCTAATTTGAAGCTTCAAAACTCCATTTTTGGAGTTCAATACTTCAGAAATAATACCTTAGTTGGTTATCTACTACGAAACCATAACAAAACTTCGGAAAGTCGAACCAAATTGGCTCTTGTGGTCAGTGAGGAGAGGTATAACCTCCCTGGCTAGACGAACGGCCTCAGGATCGAACCGCGGGGGATGTGTGGGGCAGTGGGACCAGATGGCATGCAACGCAGCGTGCAAAAAGTCCCGTGCGTTATGCTACCTTATTGCACGCAGGAACGAGGTCCTGAAGAAGTCTCATGCGCTCGCTTATCTTTTCTCTTCTCACCTACAAGAAGATGAAAACTAAGTTTTAAGATTAATGAAGCAAAGGGAACAGAGATGGAGAGGTGGACTATTGGACAGTTACTCTTTCAGCAAGGCTATGACTGTTGGTGGCTTGGCCTCGTTTAGCCCGAATATGGATGTAATCTTCTTTGCTACATTCTCCAGTACTCTCCTTGACATTCTTCCGTTTCTTCTCCTCGCCTTTCTCGCTTGGAAGTACATCTCTGTGTTCTTCGGCATCGGCACTCTATAAGAACACAAATAATAAGTTCTTCATATGCGGGTTTGAAGCAGAAGAAGAGTAGTCACGACTCATGATCTTGACTACTAACCGAAGGAGACTGAGATTGCATAGCGCCAGCACCACCATGCTCAGGCACCTTCTTCCTCTTCTTCCCTTTGGGATTCTTCTCAGTACTAAGCTCATTGGCAGTAGCCACCTGCGCACTCTCTGGTAATGCGAAGGAATCCATAATCTCGGAAAGGCTCTCGCTTCCGAAGCACGGAAAGCTCGGCATTCTCTCGATGGCCACGGGGTTTGAATTACCAACATTGTAGGAAGAGATGCCACCGGAGCCGCCAAATCTCGCAGAGTGAAGTGGGTCCCACTCGGCAGCCAGCAACTGCTCGGGAACGTTTCCGGAAGAGCACGGAGCTGCCATTGAGGAAGAAGCTTCTTTACGAGCCGACATTGTGCTCACCTGAGACCCCAATGCTCTGTTGATGTGAGAGGAAGATCTCGATCAATACTACTAACGCACACTTATCAGATTAGAATGATGATGATAAAAGTAACACCGAGGAGTGAAGAAAAGTAGCTACCAATTCCAATTGGTGAAGTGTTCAAAGCAACAGCGAGGTCACCCAAGAAACAAGATTGAGTTTGACTGGTAATTTCTTGTAGAACTCAACAAGGAACCTATGACCATGGCAGCTTTATACCAAGAGAGGGTTGAAAGCAAAAGTAATTCTCGGCTGCAGCAGCAGAATCCAATACCTACACAACAGCGAGAAAAGTGAGAGCCCCATGTCCAGGCATATATTATCTACTATCCACCAGCTGGAAAACTTTAAAGGGTTATTTAGTTTTATACCATTTGAGAGAGCCGAGTCGATTCCTAGAACTACCAGAACCAGAAAGAAATAGACATTTACAATCGGAACTTAAGTTCGGATTTATATTTTGTTTGAAAAAGTATCATCGGCACCTTCGGGACGTCAGTACCACTTCCTTTCTTTCTACCACTTTTAAATATTTGGGTTTATCCGAAATCACAATAAATTTAGGGCTAATTAGCATTTAGATTATGAATTTTATATCAGTTTAGAGTTTAGGTTCTGATATGTCTAATTGGAGAGATTGGATCCTAGATTTTTATTTTTATTTTTTTTATTTTTCATTCTACCCTTCTTAGTCTATATAGAAAATTTTCATTGTAGAGACTTAAAACCAGATCTAACGTTAGCTCAAATCAACCGTCTGGACAAAATCCAACTCATCTTCTCGACAATATGAAGATCGCAAATTTTAAATATTATACTATATCTTGAAACTAAATAACCCAAAATTTAAAACCATGAGACTGCAACTAACACTATTATCCTGCTACAAAGTGAGCCACAGCAAGAAAGTTAAACTTATCACCAGATTGAAGGAGGCCAAGAAGAAAAGAATCCTAGCAGCAACCAGCTAGACAACTGGTAAATAGTACAGGAAAGCTGATTCCTTTTCCTATTATTTTTTTTTCCCTCAGAAGCATAATCTTGAATTCTCATGGAACACAGAATAAACCTTAAGAGCACAAAGACTTTAGGCATCAGCATATTGATGGGCATACATAATTTGTAACTGCTGACTAGAATAGGGATTTGGAATAAATCCCAAGAATAAGAACTTGGAAGCTTTGCAGCAACAAAAGAAGGAAGAATATTTCCTGAAAAAAAAGGTATCTGTAGAAGCACTTGAAGCATCCAATTCTGATCAAATTCCTAGCAGAATCCTTCAGAATGCCACAGGAAAAGGAAAAAATAAAATAAAAAACCTACCACAGAAAACTAACAGATATTTCAAGCAGTAACAACATGAGAAGAAAGAAGAAAGTACAGAAAAGAACCTCATTAGCACATCAATTTCTGCAAATGATTACTGAAACAAGCTGCACTCGAGCACTATGGAACACTACAATGCAGTTAATAAGAGGAAGCTATTTATGAAGTTAACAAGAGGAGAACTCTATAGGCCATAAAAAAAAATATTGTGATGAAAGAGAGGAGAGGAAGTGTTGACAGTAACAACCACTGCCAACTGCTCCACTGTGAATTAGAAATTCAGTGCAGTCTCAGTTTAATCAAAGGCACGTAATCAATTAATTCCCTGTGCTTAAAAAAGTGAAAGGGGCCTTGGTATGAGCATCTTTGCTCATATTATAATATATATTGATTTCTATATGTGGCAGGAAGCACTGTAGAGGTGCTTCTCTTCAACTCCAAGCTTGAAATAACCTCTCTCTCTCTCCTCTCTCTCTCTCTCTCTCTCTCTCCTCTCTCTCTCTCTCTCTCTACTATTTTTACACTCATTTGTTGTCACTGCCAGCCAGCCAACAGCTCTCTATAAACGTTTGGAATCTTGTCATTTTTTTCTTTCTACTTTCATTGTCTTGTAGAGTATTGAGGACAGTTGTTGATTAGAACAGGGTCGAAAGAAAGGTCTAAAATTTGCAGTCAATCAGAATATGCCGGTAACTACGGTCCTGATTGACGGAGATCAGTTCACAGATGCACTCCCCCTTCTTGTTCTTTCTTGGTCATCTTTCTCTTCTATATGTACTGTTCTCTATAAAATAAATATGTAGTGCATTAATAAAAAAGATCATACTATTATATGACACTTAAGTTTGTACTTGTCCACTAGCTCACTAGCTCGGGGGAGGGAGGGACCTGTAAATAAATTACAATTAAAAAATAAATTACAATTAGAATCAAATATGTTGGACTGTATCTCGTCTCGGATTGGGAGCTCAAAGTTGATAACGATGGAGTTAATAATTTAGTCTCACATCGGATAGTAAGTGAGATCATGATGTGTAGATAATTAAAATTTGTTCACGTCTTACATAAAAATTATACTTTAAGGCATATGAGCTAAGTCCAATATCGCACTTAAGTGAAAGTGGTACCAAAGTCCAATGTTACGGGGACTGGTTTGAGCGGCTTTAATTGGTTCGAGACAGATGGTGCTGAAAATGTTAATGTGTATAATCATCTGAGGAAGTCGGATCATACCTAATATTGGAGGCAATTACACGAATTGACTTCAAAGGTGGGTCTGACACGTCCAAAGTGGAGTAAAGCGTTGTGGTTAGCACACAATGATGGCGTGTATGAACATGTTAGTACAATGGAGTTGATAATTTGGTCTCACATCGGGTAGAAAGCGAGATCATGAAGTGTGGATAATATGGATTTGTCAAGCCTTACATGAAAATTCCCTTTTAAGGCATATAAGCTCAACCCAATATCGCACTCCATAGGCCAACTCCGGTTCGGATCACACAACGTTCCCAACAAAAGGTATTAGAGCCCAAGGTTATGGGGGCTGAGATTATATTGACTCTCTTCTCAATGTGGAGTTAGGAGCATCCTCATCATCCATAATGTAACGCCCCGCAACCGCTCGGAGCATTACGCTGAGTAGGATTGAATAAATCAAATGCTGGTTACATTTGAAATGTTGGATTTTGGGAAGAAGGATTGATTTAGTTGGTTTCAATGTGCAGATGGCTAGCGGGTTCGATGGAAATCAGGTGTTCGTTCAGAACAGTACTGAATAGCTGGATGGGAGCGATAATGTCGTCTTCCTTAGTCCGATCGGTCGGATGATTTGGAGAGCACGGCCTGCTCGTACGGTCATACCAGTTGAGTAGATCGCGCTTGCATCGGACCACGAGTTCAAGGGATTGGCCGTATCGGCAGGACATGATGCCTAACGGGATCAAACATTGTGAGTGGGCTCTTTTCCTTCTCCTCTACTCCTTCATGCCTAATAATATGGAAAACACGTAAAAGGTTTGAACACTTGGGCTGAAACATTGGAAAATACTACACTGAGGCATGCATAGAGTGTACGTCATTGGCTTGGTAGGATTGTGGCTTAAAATAATTTACGCGTTGGATAGTTGGAGCGATAGTTGGATTATACATTTGAGGCAGTCGGTTGGATAATTGGGATTATACTTGGACGGTTGGAATTATACAAGTTGGAATGATACTTTGAGGCAAATGGGAATATCGAAAATTCGGGCGAGCGAGCGTGCATCCGTGCACGAGTATCACTTGGTCGCTTTGTCTTGCAAAGCGAGCAGTTATGATTCAAAACCGAATAACTGCATCGGCGAGGGTGTTGTGCCGCTTGATGGGGCATCGTGCCACGAATGGGGCATTGTGCCACTGAAACGGCATTGGGCCATGGGATTGCTTTGAGCATGGGTGTTGCACCAAGTTTATAAATACATTGTTGTAAAGCGGCAATGTGAATATGGGCATAACTTAGGCACAACTTGAGAGGCATTGTGCTTATGGGTATTTTGGTGCCTTGGGCTATATGTTGAGGTCGAGATTTGGATTCCTTGGTTGGATATGTTGGAAGAATTGGATATCGGTTGAACGAGTCTAGGATCGCTTGGTGGGGCGAGAATGTTCGATCCTCTCGTCATACCTACTTGTGTCTGCATGTGACGGACGACTTGTGCACAAGTCTTGGCATTTCCTCGAAACGGCTTTCCGGGGCACTGGAACCGTATCGATCCGGAGGAAAATATTTGATTCGTGCTAGTCACGATGCATTGCGGGACCTTCAGTGGGGTTTGCTACCCGGGCTGATAGGGCGCGTCGTAATGCTTGAGATATGTCATGTATGGCTTAGCCAGTGACTTCATATAGATAAGAGTTGGCTTGCTTTTCTTTTGTTGGTTTGGCTTTCGTGTAGGCGCGGCCACCTTGCCTCGGCAAGAATGTGCACTCGAGTTTGGGATATAACTTTGGTTGAGGATGGATGTTTGAGGCTTGGGAATGGTTCGATAAGTTATCATGCGAACGATGACTTGAGTAGGACGGGTTGCACGCTAGTTACCTTCGGGTTGGATATATATAACTGCTTGTCATTTGGTTTGAGTTGAATGCTTGCATGCTTAAACTGCTTTACAGCTTTCCTTAACATATCATTCATATGCCATGAAACGAATCTAGGATTCAACTAGAAAGATCACCATATAACTGTTTGCATTCACTATTTTACTTAGTGTCGGCTTAGAAGAGTGGGTTACCCCGCTCACCAGTACGGCTGTGTACTGACCCACGTTTGTGGGCAATATTTCAGGTACGCAGACGTAGTGGCGCTGCTTGGATATACGGGACAAGATGTATGAACTGTAAGTACCTTTGTGGGCTAGAGAAAGAGCAAGAGTATTTCATCGTCTCCGTGGCATCGCCTTTGTGGCATTGCCTTCGGGGCATTTCATTTGGACCCTATCGAGAGCTTCGCTGCGTATTACTCTGATGTGTGCTTGGTACACAAAATGACTTCCGCTGTAACTTGGTTGTTTCGATGATAACTTTGGTGTTTAACAACATCGCCTTGTACGAGCGCAACTCCAGGCTCGTACGGCATCACGTCCCAATGAGAACAATTATCCCGCGGGAGAGCTGCAACATGGTGATTTCACGTTCAGCAGGGGCTATTGAGCTTGCGGGAGATTGGGACATGACAGATTGGTATCAGAGCGCCTGGTTCATTTTCTCGGACTTGGTCCTTCGCTTCATCACAAACTCTAAATAGCTTTCGCGTGTCGTCTAGCTCTTGACTCTACTCAGTGCCACATTGGATGTTTAATGCAATAAGTCTATATTATTGCTGGTTGTGGCTGCATTTTATTCATAGTTGCGTTGCCTTGGTTGGATATAAGTTGGAATTTCGGCTGTGGCGCATCGGTTGGGCATGTTTGGGTTTGGCTTAGAAATATCAGAATAGTTGGCACGAGTTGCTCGTATAACAAATGTGTGGAACCATTGAGTATTGGGTTGGAATACTTGGAAAAGATCGTTGCACGAGTTGCTCGTGTAGCAAAAGTAGCAATCGGTTTGAGAATAGCTAGAAGTATTGAGAATGGGATATGGCACGAGTTGCATAGTGAGATTGATGGAAACAGTTGGATAATTCAAGCATTGCCTGAGTTTTGTGTCAAACTCGAAATTGGAAAGGCATGATCACACATAAGGGATGGTTCGAACGGATCTTGGATTCGTGCAGGAAATTGTAATGCGAGTAGCGACTTGATTCGGAGTGGTATATGGGATACCACATTGTGAGCAAGGCATTTGAATATTTTGGTTGGACATCAATAGAAATTGCCTGAACGGACTGGGTAACGGGAATACAAGTTGGTTGGTGCACGTCGATTGAGTTAGAAAGAATGAAAATGAAGCAAGTGAATATTGAGTTGAGTATATCGAGAACGGACTGGTGCAAATGGAAGTATCGTTTGGCTTAAGAGATGGACGAAATCGGAACGAACAGTTGGGATACGCTTGAACGATCGATGGGTGAATCAAATAATAGCGAGCACGGACTACGATTTTGGGCAACACATTTGAGCTGTTGGTTGAGCAATAAAACACGATTTGGTTTGGAGGAACAATGCGATGGATTCACATAAACTTGGAAGATTTTGGATATTGCTGCTCGAGAAGTTGACTCAGGTTTAGCGGAAATAGAATTTTGGGCAAAATGGTACAACAATGGTAGACGGATTCTTCGAAAGACGTGGACGGATTATGGCAACAACGGAAGGCAAGAGGGTGACGGACAGACTTTTGAAGATAGCTAAATGTGGGAGCAACGTCGGAACAAATCACTATGCTGCTCGAGTAAGTTGGAAATGCATTGTGGAACATAGAAACGGATATAAATTTGAGCATGTCTCGAGTTTTAAGAATCATTGCAATTGGTAGTACGAGAAGACGAACATGCAATTCGGAAATTTGATGGATTCAGGACAGAACGACAGATTGATGGAAGACAGTTTCAACGAGCACATTGCTCGGATTCGGGATTTCGCTCGGATGGAATGGTTGGGATTTTGATTTGGATCTGCAGATGAGATATAGCATGGTTCATAGTAACTGTCCATCGTGATGATTACAATTATCGAGCGTAGCTTCGGGACAGCTGACCCTAACGACTTGACCGCCAAATCGGAGATGAATATGGTAGACCCATAGAACGACCCTTGAGGCGACGTATTTGGGAATGCGTTGAGGGCAGATGTAAGCAATAAGATTTGGCTTATCGACTGAGTGTTGGATTTGAGAGACCCTTGGGATAGCCTTCAGCTGAAGATGCAGTCGGAAGATCGGAGCGATGGTGGAAGTAGCCTAGTCAACTGATGAGATTCAGAGTAGCAGATTTTTATCGATGGTATCGCCTCTGACTCATCGTGCCCTGGAAGGGAATAGCATTCATATGAATTGACGACTGTGAAACTAGCTCGTGAAGTTAAAGCAGCGGCTCGTTCAGATCAAATCCTTGCGAATACTGGAAGAAAAAGATTTGTCTCAGATTTACAAGATGTCTCGGAACTTAGTCTGGGAAGCGTGCTCGTTCAGAAGGCAAAGGTGATATCCTATACTTCGAGGCAGTGGAAGCAGCGCGAAGAACTATTCCATGCGCAACCTAAGAATTGTGGCGAGTGTGTCCACGTTAAAATCGTGGCGACACTATCCCTTTGGCATGGCGGCGAGATCTTCGTGGATCACACGAACCTCGATATAGATGTTCACCCTGTGAGATATTGAGATGGCAGGAAAATGTGTTGGACTGAGCTGATCTAAGCAAAGTTGATATTTGGGTAAGTCGCATAGCTGGGGTAGATCATTTGAGATGATCGTTCGGTACACGAGATAATATTTGGAGATATTGCTAGTTCGGATTTCAGAAATTATGGGATGGATTGAGTTGGAACGCGAACTCATTGAGTCGGTGGAAAATCTGCATAATTGAGAATAGTGCTCAATCGAATAAGTTGGAATGGAAATTGTGATTTGGTTCAATTGGGAGTAAAGCAAATGGATGCCTCGAACATAAAGATACCCTTGTAACTTGTTCAAATTTGCTATCGCAAAGCTCGGCTGAAATGCATGTATTTTAGGGACGCCTTAAATATGTGTACGATCCAAAACTAAGCGATACGAGAAATTCGTATTGAGTTGCAAGAAGGATGTGGGAATTCATGGAATTTGTACGAGCGTTCATTAGAACGAGATGCGGAGTCAGGATCGTGAATATGAAAGTCGCCTAGAGCAGATCTTGGAATTGGATTGTGGCATGTGATAGGAATGAGTACCAGCACGGTTCATGGACGAACCTGATTCTAAGTGGTATATTATGTAACATCCCGCAACCGTTCGGAGCGTTACGCTGAGTAGGATTGAATAAATCAAATGTTGGTTACATTTGAAATGTTAGATTTTAGGAAGAAGGATTGATTTAGTTGGTTTCAATGTACAGATGGCTAGCGGGTTCGATGGAAATCAGGTGTTCGTTCAGAACAGTACTGAATAGCTGGATGGGAGCGATGATGCCGTCTTCCTTAGTCCAATCGGTCGGATGATTTGGAGAGCACGGCCTGCTCGCACGGTCATACCAGTTGAGTAGATCGCGCTTGCATCGGACCACGGGTTCAAGGGATTGGCCGTATCGGCAGGACAGGATGCCTAACGGGATTAAACATTGTGAGTGGGCTCTTTCCCTTCTCCTATACTCCTTCATGCCTAATAATATGGAAAATACGTAAAAGATTTAAACACTTGGGCTAAAATATTGGGAAATACTACACTAAGGCGTGCATAGAGTGTACGTCGTTGGCTTGGTAGGATTGTGGCTTAAAATGATTTACGCGTTGGATAGTTGGAGCAATAGTTGGATTATACATTTGAGGCAGTCGGTTGGATAATTGGGATTATGCTTGGATGGTTGGAATTAGACAAGTTAGAATGATACTTTGAGGCAAATGGGAATATCGGGAATTCGGGCGAGTGAGCGTGCATCCGTGCACGAGTATCACTTGGTCGCTTTGTCTTGCAAAGCGAGCAGTTGTGGTTCAAAACCGAACAACTGCATCGGCGAGGGTGTTGTGCCGCTTGATGGGGCATCGTGCAACGAATGGGGCATTGTGCCACTGAAACGGCATTGGGCCATGGGATTGCTTTGAGCATGGGTGTTGCACTAAGTTTATAAATACATTGTTGTAAAGCGGCAATGTGAATATGGGCATAACTTGGGCACAACTTGAGAGGCATTGTGCCTATGGGTATTTTGGTGACTTGGGCTATATGTTGAGGTTAAGATTTGGATTCCTTGGTTGGATATGTTGGAAGAATGGTTATGGATATTTCGGTTGGATATCGGTTGAACGAGTCTAGGATCGCTTGGTGGGACGAGAATGTTCGATCCTCTCGTCATACCTACTTGTGTCTGCATGTGACGGACGACTTGTGCACAAGTCTTGGCATTTCCTCGAAACGGCTTTCCGGGGCACTGGAACCGTATCGATCCGGAGGAAAATATTTGATTCGTGCTAGTCACGATGCATTGCGGGACCTTCAGTGGGGTTTGCTACCCGGGCTGATAGGACGCTCCGTAATGCTTGAGATATGTCTTGTATGGCTTAGCCAGTGACTTCATATAGATAAAAGTTGGCTTGCTTTTCTTTTATTGGTTTGGCTTTCGTGTAGGCGCGGCCACCTTGCCTCGGCAAGAGTGTGCACTCGAGTTTGGGATATAACTTTGGTTGAGGATGGATGTTTGAGGCTTGGGAATGGTTCGATAAGTTATCGTGCGAACGATGACTTGAGTAGGACGGGTTGCACGCTAGTTACCTTCGGGTTGGATATATATAACTGCTTGTCGTTTGGTTTGAGTTGAATGCTTGCATGCTTAAACTGCTTTACAGCTTTCCTTAACATGTCATTCATATGCCATGAAACGAATCTAGGATTCAACTAGAAAGATCACCATATAACTGTTTGCATTCACTATTTTACTTAGTGTCGGCTTAGAAGAGTGGGTTACCCCGATCACCAGTACGGCTGTGTACTGACCCACGTTTGTGGGCAATATTTCAGGTACGCAGGCGTAGTGGCGCTGCTTGGATATACGGGACAAGATGTATGAACTGTAAGTACCTTTGTGGGCTAGAGAAAGGGCAAGAGTATTTCATCGTCTCCGTGGTATCGCCTTTGTGGCATTGCCTTCGGGGCATTTCATTTGGACCCTATCGAGAGCTTCGCTGCGTATTACTCTGATGTGTGCTTGGTACACAAAATGACTTCCGCTGTAACTTGGTTGTTTCGATGATAACTTTGGTGTTTAACAACATCGTCTTGTACGAGCGCAACTCCAGGCTCGTACGGCATCACGTCCCGATGAGAATGATTGTCCCGCGGGAGAGCTGCAACGTGGTGATTTCACATTCAGCAGGGGCTATTGAGCTTGCGGAAGATTGGGGCGTGACACATAAGATGGTTTGGGTGTCAAAAAATTTGCAAAAAATATATCAGATCTAATATTGGAGGCAACTACATGGACTGACTTCAAAGGTGGGTCCGACACATCCAAAATGGAGCAAGACATTATAGTCAATGATGGTGTAGATAAACGTGTAAGTTTGGTTCTGTGGTCGAACGGATCGAGATGACAATATGTTGGATATCCTGGGTGCTTGGTTGACGAAAATGAGCAAAAGTTGTAATGTCCCGCTCCGCTTGGTTCATTGAGATAGTTTATTGGATCGAAAGACCGTATAAACTTGAGTCCATACAGTGGATTTATTCAGGGATCAGCTCGGTCGAGACAGATTTATATTTCTTCATATAGGTGGTCTTGATCCTTCTCTTCTTTACCTTCACAATAAGAAATGGATTGTTGGATGTTTAGTTCTGTATAATATGAGTTTTGTTGCATGCTAATAAAAGAAATGAACCAAGATAGATAAGAAAGTAATCTTATTTTTTAACTTGCTGCTATAGAACATGGAACTTTAAACTGATTATTTAGACTTGTGTAAGTAGAATTGCTTTTATGTTATCACATGGAGTATCTAAACTTGTTGCTATAGAAATAAATTTTTATACTATTGCAGTATCTTATCATATGGATTATAGTATTGTTGTAGAGTACTATATAGAATGTCGTTCTATTCCTTAGACATGATGATTATTGTATAGTTGTTTCAGAAGAATGGTAACATAGAAAGATTTTATGACGGTTGGGTTGCTAAGGCAGTATACTTTAACTGAAAATTGTATATGTATGGTAACGGTAAGAGAGGTTGTCGTATTTCAGTTTTACCATGCATATTTGTTAGAGTTTGATTGTTCACGGATTTGCATGGTCATAAAAAACTTGTACACAGTGTTTATATACTCCTTAAACGATCGCTGGGGCACCGAGATCATGTCATCCTAGGAGGAACGGTGTTGGCTGAAGTACTAGCACGGGTAATTGTACTAACGTACTAGCACTGGTGATTCAAAAACTTTCAGCTCGGCTCACTACCCAAACTGAAAGGATCACCGTCTAACCAATCTACGGTCCAGGATGGCATGTGGTGGCAATGACCGTCATATAGTTAGGATGTATGCTAATGGAAATCTTCTTGCAGGTCTATCAAAAAGTTTATAGGGAAGAGTACACGATACATTTATATTTTTAGAAGGCTAACAAATCTGCAGGGAAACCATTGTGATACATCGTCTTTAGTTTGTTATATTTATAGAAATGATGGTAAGTATTGGGTAGGATGAAACTCTTTTATGCGATAATTTTATGCTTATAGACACATATTATATGTCATATAACTGATCTAAGACAAGATTAAAAAGATCACATAAATTTGCGTACAGTTACTTAATCAATGTGCTGATTTTATTTGAGTTGGCTATAGGACACTCACCAGTGCATTTCCCAATATACTGACCCCCCACCAGATCTTCGCAAGCGCAGAGTTGCTTTGACAGGTTGAGACGTTGGAATTTGGTTGGCAACTTAAAGCGTTGCGGTTGTAGATATTGCTTCTTCTGTATATAGAGAACATAATTGTTTGCCATTTAAATCAAAAGGGAGAACTAAAAGAACTAGATTTGATTTAACAAACTAAGAAAAAGTACAGAGAAGTCCTAGAAGATAATCTAAGTACAAATTTATTTTCTGGGGGTGACGATGGAGGACTAGGAGTATAGCAACTCTCTTTACTCCGTGGATGATCCGATGCAGATGATCTTCTCTCTTGCTCGAGTGTAGATCCACAGATAGCCAGCCAGGTATTGTATGGGTATGGTACCTTGCTATTTATAGCCGTCCAGTGGACGTAATATAGATGCCGCATAGGTTCCTGCTTGGTGGCCGCATAGGGCTACTTCAACAACATGCGGTTGTAACTGTAGCTACATGTCACGGGAAAGCTGTCATGTGAATTTGGTTCAGATATGTTGTTGACGAGATCTTGGGGTTGTTATCAACCCATTGTGGGCGTGACTTGGTCAGCTGGACATGTAGTCAACACCAACTGTGCGAAGATCTCTGCAGTTGTAACGGAAAGATCTTGTGAGCTGGAGGCCGCATAACAACTAGGCCGCATGGGTTTGTAGCCACATACGTGCTCTCGTTTGGGCCTTGGTCGAATGGACACTATGGCTGTATGTTGGCGAGGCCGTATGTATCTTGTAGCCGCATACATGCTCTCGTTTGGGTCTTGGTCGAATGGACACTTTGGACGCATGTTGGTGAGGTGCATAACCGCATACGAGGGAACACATGGCATGACACGTTTGTCGAAGCAATTAATATGCTGATGTGACTAGTCATCTTTTTTTGAGCCATCGTCTTCACGAGTCTCGAAGTGTCTCAAAGTGATGAGTGATGTGTCAGAGCCTTTGGCAGACATCGAAATATGTGTCAGGGGGTCCTTATGCGGCCTCCCTTTTCTGTGGTCATTCAGGCCACATATAATATACAATGCGGCTTCTCTGCGACTTTGTTTGATCAGGCCGCACACTACCAGAATAAGTCAAATTAGCGATGTAAAAAAATGTCGCTAAATGATCAAAAAATGTCGCTAAATAATTTTAGCGACGTAATTAGCGACGTTTTACTGAAGTCGCCTTTAAACTAGTCGCTGACAGGAAAAACGTCGCCAAACGTCATGCGTCGCTAGATTAGCGACGTTTAGCGACACAACGTTGCTAAATTAATAACGTGTATATTTGTCGCTATATGTCGCAAATTAGCGACGTGCATAGCAACATTTATAGCGACGTTACTATGACCTGACAATACTGCCATGTCAGCAATTTGCGACGGACAACGACTTTGTTTAGCGACGTGTATAGCGACGTACTTAGCGACGTTTTTAGCGACGTAATTAGCGACTTCACTTAACGTCGCTAAAACGTCGCTAAAGATACAGTAAAAAAAATGAATACTGAATTATTTTCAAACTATTCTTCCTGAAGTTTATTAATTCACAATCTGTACAAATAGACCCGGAGCAACCCTCCGTTGAATTTACTGGGTTCGGCGACCCCCTTGGGTTGAACACTCAACACCGATAAATTAACATATATTTAATATGGATAATATAATAAATTTTGAAGAAAACAAAATATTAAAATTAAAATCCGAATCAGGAGAAAATATTATCGTAAATAATACAACAAATATCCATACAACTGAGTATTGTCCTAAAGGATACAAAGAATACAGCAAATTAAAAGTCTCGTCCTAAAGAATACAAAAAATAATGTCTAAAACACAAACAATCAATAATAAAACGGTCCTAACTAGGACTACTGCGGATCTGTAGGAGGATGACCACCGGCGCGCATGAAGGATAAGAACAGATCATACTGCTCCCGTGAAATTGACACCAATGTCGATGGAGAAGGCAGTGACGTCGATGGAGTCTGTGTCGATGTACCTCGGATCGTCAAATCTAGCCCTCATTGCAGTCCACTGCTCAGGCGTGATCCAACCTTGGATCAATTTTCCAACGCGATCACGAGCCTTCTGGTCATCCAGAGCATCACGGATAAGCTTGGCGGCAATGGCAGAAAATATCCGCTCGATCAACTCGGTCTGGTGCAGAGGATAGAAATACGTTTGCTACAATAAATAATTTAGTAAGTTATATAATATGCATAAATTAGAGGATTTATATAATATACTTTTGCCTTGAAGTACGCAAACCAGAATGCCTTCCTCTCCTCCGGAGCTTCAGAGTAGTTGATCCAAGGGCCGTCATAGTTGTTCCTGAAAAAGAGGCCCAGACGTCTCTGAACCGACGATGGTCGATATCTAGGGCTGCAAACGAGCCAAGCCGTTCGCAAGCTGCTCGAAGCTCGGCTTGATAAAAGCTCGTTTGAGCTCGGTTCGTTCAGTAAACAAGCCAAGCTCAAGCTTCATTTTCGAGCTCGTTTAATAAACGAGCCAAGCTCAAGCTTAGAAGTACTCGGCTCGTTTGAGCTCGCAAGCTGGTTCGTTTAGAAGCTTGCGAGCTGACTCGTTTAGAAGCTCGTTTAGGAGCTCGTTGCTGGCATTTTATAAATTTATTTTGTTATTTAAATTTAAATTTGTTCTTTGTTAAATTCTAATTTTATGCATGTTTGTATAATAATATGGTTGTGTGCATTGTATATAATTATATGTCCTTAATAATTGATATTAAAGAACTTTTTAAATTAAATTTTCATAAATAAATTGTTAATATTATAAGTACTTGAATTCAAGCCTAACTAGCTAGAAATCAAGTTCGTTAAGCTCAAAATCAAGCTTAATATCAAGCTTAATGAGCTTGAAATAAAGCTGAACAAGTTCAAAATCAAGCTTAACGAGCTTGAGTTTGAGCTTATCAAGCTTGTTTATCAAGCTTGAATCAAGCTTGCTTATCAAGACAAGCTCGAGCTCAAACCAAGCCAAGCTCAAGCTTAATATAAACGAGCTCGAGCCAAGCTCAAGCTCTAAAATAAAAAAATTATCAAGCTCAAGCTCGAGCTCGAGCTCGGTTAATTCTAATCAAGCCAAGCTCAAGCTTATGAAAGCTTGGCTCGGCTTGGCTCGTTTGCACCCCTATCGATATCTATACAGAGATAATTATTTTGATCGAAAAAGTCAATATATGATGAATAAAGAAATACACGATATATATGATGCTAAACCATTTAATTGACTTACTTTGTACCGTCGGCCCAAATCTCTGTCCTCGTCTCTTCCGGAGGTGCGCATAGAGGATCTAGCTGATGCTGGGACAACGTCGGCACGACCTCCTCCATATGCTCATCTGTCTCCATGGTTCCGTCAGCAGGAGAAACGCTGGACGAGGGAGTACTATCAGGCCTAGAACTACACGTCCCAGGAGTGATGCCACGTAACGTCGTCGTAGTTGGAGGAGCACTCTGATCGATATACTGGAGTACTGGGCGACGAGGATCCAGAACCAACAATAGGCAGTACCGGAGGAGCACTCTGTCTACCTTGGGACCTGTCGAACCCTCCGCGTCGTCCTGTCATACCTGATAATAACATATGATGAATAAAGAAATACACAAATATATAGTACATTCTACAGTCAAAATGTTATGCATATCTCACAGCATTCATAGAATTGTACAGTAAATAACTAGTGGTATCACAAGTCTAAATGGATAATACATTCTACAGTCAAAATATAATACATATATTAGTCAAAATAGTACATTCTACAGTCAAAATATAGTACATTCTACAGGCAAAATATTTTATTTTCAATCATCTTCAGAAAATTTATCTTGTTCGTCTTCCTCGTCCTCCTCTTCCTCTTCCTCCTCCTCGTCTTCACTTTCATCTACTTCGTATTCGTCTTCCTCTTCCTCTTCGGATAATTCTACATCTTCTATATTATTACTCGTGTAATGAGTAACTTCCGTTGAGTCCACATCTACAATATTTGTTACAAGAGGTAGCTCGTCCTCCTGATAAGCTATTTCGTCAATGTCAAAAGTATTTCTAGCTTTTGTCGTGCATACTGCCCACCAATCCGACCTCGCTGTCCCCCGTCTAGGATAAGTTGTGAAGTACACGAGTTGAGCCTCACTTAATAGGACAAATGGTTCGTAGCCTTGATATCTACGCTTGTAGTTTATATCCACAAGGCCATGCTTGTCAATTTTCCAACCTTGATCTTGAATCGGATCGAACCATTCACACTTGAATAGCACGATATTAGCAGGTTCTATGCCATAATTATATGTCAACTCCATAATCTCTTGTAAGATGCCAAAGAAATTATTGCCTGGATCGACGTCTTTGTAGTTCGAAGATTTGATACACAAACAACTATTTTTGTGGAATCAAGATCCAGAAAGCTGTCTCTGATAAGAGCATTTATTGACTTGAACCTAAACCTATTCACACAGAAACTTGGCCATATTTTAACAGCAGTAATTGGTCCCTTGGCTAAAGTTCTAATAGATTCAGTCTTGGGTGTTATTAGACGATCGACATAAATATCAAAGTAGCGATAGTAAGTTATTTATTGTGCAAGTGCAGAAAGAAAAAGTAATTACCAAGCTCCTTACATATGCGCTCAACCAAGAAGGAAAATGATATCTCATTTCTTGTTCTACTTCTTCGTTTGTTATGTAGGGTCTAACCGACCTCAACTCATCATTATATGTGCTCAAAAACAATGAAGCAACTGTTGATTAGTAGCATAATAGTAGCTTATACTATTACATTGAGATGATGTAAACGTGGACGTATTAATTACTTACCCCTCTAGCTTCTCCACTTTATCCTCGTCGCAATTGAGTAATATATACAACTGAGCAGCCCTTAGCTCGTTGTCAATCAAATATCTCGGTCCTTGTTTGGTTTAAGGGTTGTGGATCTGATCCAGAGGGGTTCTCGTACTACCTTTGTTCCCACCTAGCGATATCATAATGCGACCATTCATACTACCTATGTGCATGACTTTACTCATTTTATTATTTTGCTTAGTATGGTTGTTTCTTGGATTGCTTTGATTCTATTTGTGAAACCGAATGGTTGTGAGTGCTATTGAGCTCAGTACCTGCTAAGTGGACTCGAACTAGTAGATTAATTACCTTTGTTCGTCGGATAGGGTGAGGGACATAGTTCTACTCGGAAGATGATCTACAACTCCGGTCCTTGTTTGGTTTAAGGATTGTGGATCTGCTCCAGAGTGGTTCATATTTTTTCTTGCTCCCGTCCGACGACATTATTATCAATTCAAGGATTTCATGTGATACAATTACTATATGCATGAACAAGACTATGTGATAAGTGACTCACCAGCTATATGCATGACATGAGCTACATGTACAAGTGTTAATGATTCATGTGACCAACTGCTAAGTTTAGTAACCTCGACTCGATTTCTCGTATCCGTAATGATACAATTATTGTGTGCTAAGTGTACATAATCTAAATTTGTACTGAGGTGCGACATAAAGTATTAAGTGTAAAGTGAGTTCACGTTTAGGTTGTGCATCGAGAATGCCTCATATAATTTGTGAACGCGTGATACTATATTCTTTTTCCAGCATGGGCATGATATGCGAGTCAAGTACCAAAGCGTGGTTAGGATATTGATTGTTGAATGTTGCATATACGCTCGGGTGAATCCAGACTGAACTTACGATTATAATGATTCATATCTAGCGTGCCCGTACTCTGTACGACATCTTAAGGGGAATTCTCATGCGTTCACGCCTTGAGATTTCAATGCAATGTAGGGTTAATTAGGCAACAAAAATATGTAGATCATGGGGAGGGAACAGTATTCCGAGATCATGCCAACGAACCTTCCGACGTCGGGCTGGGCACTACATATACTGTATATCATCCGTCTTAGTGGAGTGCAGTATCTGACATATTATAAATATGTCGACCCATTGTCTCCCGATAGGAGCACTGGAATCGCTAATATCGTGATTTAGCGCAGTGGCCCTACGAAAAACTGGTGCAATTCGTAAAGTGCGTGTATAATAATTTATTGGCTCGGTTAGCCCATGTTCAGCAATGACAGGATCTGAGGATACCTGTTATGCATTATTTCTGAGATAGTCTCAGACTCCATAATAGCAAGTCGTACAATTGATTAGCCGTTTATAATAACCGGATTTGGTTGTGAGTGTATTATTTTTTTAGTATTCTAGGGACATGAACTATCATAGTGTGATGGTTCAACCATTGTCCTTGTTTGGTTGTAGGGTTGGGTCATTGTGCTAGGATAGGCTGTGGACCGAGATCACAACACAGAACTTATATATATACTTATTTATTGCCTTGGGTTTTTGTTTCTCCATTTCGTGCCTCCTTTGTGGTACTTACTATTGGGGTCTAACCCAACTGGTTTTGTATGGCCAGGTTTCGAGCCAGCATCCAAGGATCCAGCGTACTTTCTTCCAACTCATGGCGCGCACCAGGAACATGGCCGCTGAGGATAACGAGTGAATTTTCTTATTCCCCGTTCGTCATTGTACATTTTACTCTTTTGGACGTTTAGCCACCGGCACATGTTAGCCGGCATGTCTGGACAGTTAGCTTCCTTTTCATGACTGTATATAATTCAGACTGCAGCTGTAATACTGTCATGTACTTTTGTTAATTATTCTACCAGTTTCTTATTTTGTACAATTGGTCTTAAAAATATTTTGATGAAGCTTTTGAGACGACTTATTGCTTTATCATATATGCTCTATGATTAACTGTTTCTTGTCCGATTGATTGAGACATAGATGTTCGTGTAACCGTAAGTGACCCGATTGTAGCATGCACCCCCTTGTCTAGTTACATCCGTGATCGTCGTACGACATATAATATTTTGTACGGAGTAGTTGGATATGTCGTCTTCGTATTCCGGTATGGGACAGTAAATTTATTTCTTTTGAATTTTTATAAGAAGAAAAAAAAAATTGGGGGACTGAGTAGGTATTGTCTATGTTCTGTACGCCATCTTTTGCTAAGATGCTCTTGAGAGTAAATTATTTTTTGCAGGAATGGTGTTCCTTTTGTTAATGATTGACACTTAGTACTCTTTGACCTGATTCAACCACATGGATGTTGGAACTGCTGCCATACGATTATTGAGTTGGAATGTGGACTTATTTCTGTTAAATCAGGGTGCAATGCAAGCCAATTGTTGTTGTGTTAGTCTGTGTGTACTCAAATCCCTAGCATATTGGGGGCATTACCTCTAGCCACTCATCGAAATACCAACAATTACATGAAAAATTTAGATTCACTTTTCAAAAGCATTTGTTTATTTAAAATACTAGGTCGTGAGCAGGGGGCCAGCAAGAACATGAGTAAACCTTCTTACTTCTCAGGTTTAATTTGGTTCGCCAAATCAGAAAGGTGGAAAAAAATTTAATTATTTTTATATATTTGCATATCAAAAGAATTGAGTGATTTTCAATAAAAAAGAAATTAGCAGAAAACAAATAATTTCTTTCATCCAACTAAGAATTCATTTTTCCAGCTTAAAATATTCAATTTTTCTTGACATTTTCAAACACCGAAAAAAAAAATCGATATGAATCATAATTATTCAAAAAATATATATATATATATATTAAAAAAAAAATTCTTGTTTCTATTTTTGTCCACTCTCGCATACAAGTGTGAATTTCATAGCATGTGAGAGGTGACCCAAACTTGTCATCGTATCTACAATCACATTTATCGGCAACTTTTATAATTACAACAACGCCATCCAGTCCGATCAACAAAAAAATACATATTACGGAAAAGGCTAAAGGATATCTTGAGAAAGCCATCAAGTGCCCCCAATTAACGGCCAGCTCCTCCTGCACAAGGTCACAGTCGAGCCCCAAGAGGACAATCGATCAACTATTCGCATAGGTGATTTGGAGAAGGATGTTGTCGCCGGTTACAAAATCGAACAAAAAAACAAAAACAAAAAACTTGAAACTTGAAACTTGAAAAGAAAAAGAAAAAGAAAAAAATCCGAACATCGCAAGTCGATTACTGTCCTTATGGGACTTTATGCAATCAAACTAGAGACTAACTAGTAACTGAAACTTGTAAACTAAAATACTAGAAACAGAATGATGTTTTTGTCTTTGCAATCGCAGTTGTTACAACAAAATATAACAAAAGCAGAAGAATCGAAACAAAAAAAGAATTAAGTCTTGCTCGGATGAAAAAAACTATCGCTGTTCAAAGAAAGATTCGTTTCTTATCGACGATCTGCTTCCATGAACCTACAAGTTTAAAAGATGAACTTCTCGAACGCTATCTATCACCTTCGTGGAGAACTCGAACGGGACGAACTCCTTGAACAGAACTTTGTGGATATTTGGTGACTAATGCGAATCCTCATGTTCTGCCTCAAATGAGAAGAGAAGAACATATAAATATGGGAGGCAAGCACCAAACTCTAATAAGTCGTCGCCCTCAAATCCCATAAGATAAGGAGCAGTTTTAACCAAATCCCACAAATTCTGGAATTGGTTTAAACTGACTATCCACAAAATTCTGCCAATAATCGCAAAATTCGCATAGACTGCGGTAGTTAGGCAAGCGCAGGGTCCAGGCGGAGCGCTCCCACGCGAAAGCCCCTCGCGAAAGCCCGCGCGAAAGTCACGTATAAGCCGTGCTACCGTACTGTTGCTCCGTTGATGTGCTGTTGTGCTGATCGCGTTGTTCCTTGCGTAACCCACGTGGACACTCGAGTGGAAACGAGCGCAGAAACTAGCGTGAAAAATGAACGCAAACAGCGTCAATTCGCATCTAATTCGCATTTGTGAAGTGCAAACAAACCACCACTTTGTACCATTCGTTCAAGCCCAAGTTCGATTCTGAGTCGTTTAGGTCTTAGCTCCTAAGAAAAATCACAACGAATGAGTGACAAAAATAAAAATTATTTTCATGGTATCTTGATCATTTCTCCCATGGTGTGTAATGGGCTGGGTCGGCCCGGAGTCCGCGATGATCGGTTTTGAGCGGGTTCGGGCCAGGCCGGGCTTATCCGGAAGAGTTAGTGGGTCGGCCCGGCCCGACCCGGAAGATATTTACTGAAGTCAAGTCCGGACCCATGACCCGGTCGGGGGCTGGCCGGGCCGAACCGGGTTGGGTCTGAGCCGGCCCGCCATATATTTAAAAAAAAAATCTTAAGATTTGTAAAGATAAGGTATATTTATAAGTTAATAAATTTAAATAGAAAATAGAAATTTTCATATTAGTATATATAGGTCATTTTGTTACTATTTTTTTTGTTAAAATTTGTAAATATAAATCAATTGTTAATAAATTTAAATAGAAAAGGGTGTGGAACGCCTGCGGAGTCCGTGCCTTCCGTACCACCACAGGTCGTTCTTCGGTGAATCCCGCTCATTATATATATAAGTAAATAAATAAAATTAATAAGTAGATAATAGAATTTGATTTAACTAATGAGATAATAAAAGATAATAGAATAACGATTTGATTTAATTAATGAGATCATTTCCATAAACAAAAAAATTAAATATAAACAACATTTATCCTAATATAAATAAACAATCAATTTTTTGAGACAAAATTTTGAGAAGAAACAAATTTATAAATTTTAATTAATTTTAATATAATTAAAATCTTATATGACATTAACTAACAAAAAAATTGAAAGTTGATATTTTATTTTCATAAAATTTGTAATAAAATGTACAAGTTTTTTTTTCTCCGTCGTCCGTCTTTCTTCCAAGTTTATTGCTCAGATCCAAGTTTATTGCTCAGCTCCTCCTCCAATGACGTCCTCCAAATTAAGAGACTGAAAGTCCAGCTTACTGATGTCGGTACTTTCATATCTTAAGTTTTGAGATTGTTATCCAGTACAAACTCAATCTTGAACGCAGACATAGGCTTCCAAAATATATGACAGCATCATGCTCCTATTATTGTTTAGCATCCTTGAACCTACACTAAAATAAGATTCCGATGCTATCGTGGACATCAAGACCATTAGAATATCATGTGCTATAGAAGAAAGTATAGGATATGTTTATTTTTTTCACCATTCTAAATTTGGAAAATACGATGCAGATTCATATTCATCTTCTTCATAAGAATTTAAATATAAGGCAATTCCTGAGTTGTTAGGAAAGATTGTTTTTGTTTCTTTCTTTGCAGTACACCTTTAGCATGTTATAATTCTAACTTTAGGAGGTGACATTTGTGTTTGTGGCACATAAATAGGAATATGATTATTTTTAAACAAATCAACGTAATAAGCAAAATTTTGTTCCGAAACACTTCCATAAGGGTGGTTAGAACCAGTAACATCCATATTTTAAATTTTAATTTTTAGAAAAAAAGAAGAGAATAATTTATTTTTCTACCCAAAAGAGATATATATATATATATATATATATATATATATAGAGAGAGAGAGAGAGAGAGAGAGAGAGAGAGAGAGGGGGGTGGTGTAAGAGAGAGGAAAGAAAAATCTCGAATCAGAAAAGAAAACTATTTTGTAATATTAAAATTACTTGAACGTCAACTTGAAGCCTCCAAAAAATTTCGCACAAGTTGAAGCCTTCAAGAAATTTCGCACAAGTTGAAGCCTCAAGAATACTATACTTTGGACTCCAGAAAGTTGCACTCCAATATACAGAAAGTTGTTACTTCAATCTTCATAATTATTTTGTTTCTATATATTGTAAGAGAGGGGGAAAAAATTGTTGTACTTAATTTTCATAATTTATGGTCTATTTATCGAAATTTTTTGGTACAAAATGACCCCCAATATCTCTAATATAGTTGTTATAAGAGTATTTTGGTCATTTTAAGTAAAATGATAAAATAGACCACCAAAACGGAGGTATTTTGGTCAAAATACCCCTCAACAGATATAATGAAAAAAAAATTTGGGCTAGATCACCGGACTTGGATCGGGTCGGTGACCGGACCGGTCCGGACCGGGTTGACCGGGCTTTATGGGTTAACCGAATCGAACCCGTTTTGTAACCGGGTCGGGCCGGACCGGGCTATCAGACCAAAAATTAGGACCCAGTCCGGACTCCTAGATTCATGGGCCGAGCCGGGCCGGGCCGTTGACCTGGTCCGAGCCAGCCTAGACATGCGTTGACCGGGCCAGACCCGAACCGGATTTTGGGCCGCTCGACCCATTACACACCATGACCTTGTCCTCTAGAAAAATATCCCACCAACCACATGGACTACCACATCCAATATGCACAAGTCAATACAAAGATAAGCATTATATTGAAATACGCAATTGAAATTCTAGGCAATGTGGAACTAAATAATTTAGAGTGTTGGCTCACAAATTCCAACAATCTTCTACATATTTTAATATATGTGTTTTGAAACTAAAATTAGTTATGTAAACATAGGACATACCAAAATGTGGATCTTGTCACAACTTTCATGTACTAATTAAACACACAATTCAAACACTACAATATTGTAGGCCATACCAACACAGATATCATGTTCATTAGGGATGAGCATTCGGTTAATTCGATTCCAATCGAACCGAATAACTGAAAATCGAATTGGACTGAAAACCTTATAAGCAAAACCAAAATCGAACCGAAATGGCCTATAATCGAACCTAATTAAATCGGTTCAATTTTCGGTTTATTTAATTTTTTGGTTTATATATATATATATATATATATATATATATATATATATAAACTAAACTAAACTTTTTCGGTTTCTGTTTTGGGTACCAAAAATCGAATAAGAAATTTAGTATTTTTAAAATCGAAATTGAACCAACTTTTTTTTAAATTGAATCGTATCTCTTATTCGGTTCGATTCGATTTTTGGTCCAAAATTGAATAATAATCACCCCTAATGTTCACTCTCGTGTGCCGTGTTATGTTTTTTTTGTTTTTTATTTTTTGTTTTTTGTTTTTTGATATGTCATATTCATCTAAGTTAGGAAGTAAGTTTCCAAAACAAAAAAATCAAACCGTGTCCTTCTCACGGGATCCCCCAATCGTGTGCGGTGTTATGTATCAATGCAACATAGGTGCAAACATAGAATTTGAACTACTTGTGAACATGTCACCCATAAAACCAGAAAAAAGTCCAAAGAGACAGTATAGCATGCTAGTCAAAGATTATTCTTAAAAGGAAAAAAAAAAAGTAGTACTCTCCAAAGAAAAACTTCTGACAGGCCGACGGAGGGACCGCTGATCAGTCTGAAAATCACGTTACATTTTTTCAATGTGTATAAATAATGTAAATAAACATAAACACTTAAAAAAAATTGTATATACAATGTACAATAATGCAGTGTAATTAATTTTATTAAAATAAACTCATTAATGGATTGCTTTAGGATTTAAGATACTCGAGTTTGAATTCGGGTTAAAATATTTGAAACCGATCAAAAATCGGATTGACCTCGGATTCATGCGTTGAGTTACCAACGAGATTCGATATATATATATATATATATATATATATATATATATATATATATATATATATATATATATAGTTTCATACTTCTTAAATAAAAAGTTTAAACACTAAATTTTTTCACCCAAACTCTTCAACTTCTTAACATAAATCTCATTTCAGTTTGTATTTTGTAATAATTGAAAGTTGATTGCTATTTGATTATGTGTTTAATATTAATCTTATTTAAATTATTTTAAATATTATATTAGAGCTCGATGGACCCGTTCCAACTCGAGAAACCTTGATTCATTTTCTATTCCTTCGGACACGGTCTTGGACTTCATATGTTGAACGGAAAGTCTGGTTGGCCTTGGACTCGAACTAGACTTATGATTTATCTCGTTGGACTCAAATTTGGTTCAAGTTCGACCCACTCCGTCCGGGACGTCGCACCCCTAGTTAGTTTGTATTTTTTAGGATAGGTTGAAATTGTAAAATTCTGAGAATAAAATAATATAAAAATATTACATTTCAAGTTCTCAAAATGAGAGATTGGCCATTTTCAACCACAGGAAAAGGAAAAGAAGGCCACGCCCACGTCTTTCTTTCTTTAGTTCATACTTACTACAAGCACCTAAAAAAAGCACAAAGTAAAAACAACTACAAGTAACAAGTTTCCTTTGGTTAGGCTTTCATGCATCAGACCAAGCTGCGTAAACTGGCATCTGAGCAATGTGCATCCATGAGCTCACCGGAGCAGCAGCTGGATTGATGAACTGCTGCGGCTTGCCGAACAGCACCGACAGGCCTCCCCGGTCCGGACTCCCCTCTCTCGAACTGCCCAAACTTGTCGTCACCAGGGACGACGCCGCAGGACCATGAACGTCGTCGGATGACAATGGCAGCCTCAGAAGGCTGCCTGCAGTAATGGATAGCTGGTTGTTCTCTTCGGTTATGGCAATGATATCCCTGCAGCCGCCGCCGCCGTCGTTGTCATTGCTGCTGCCTTCTATAGCTCTGTTCCTCCGCACGAGTTCGATTGACAACAGCGTGCTGCTTGCCATGATCTTCTCCACGTCGTATCTAGTAATGTCGAAGTTGGTGACGGCGTTCAGCCCGCGGAATTTGATCGCGGCTATGTCGTAGGCCTCGGCCGCTTCCTCTTGGGTGCCTGAAGATTTCAGCAGCACGCGGTCATAAATGGTTAGGAGAGAACAAGTTTACAGAAAGACATAAAACAATACAAATCGCCAATAATAATGACGATATGAGTAGAAGTACTCGTACCGTCATTGCTATTTGCGGTATAGGCACAGGACCGCCACTACCGGTGACGGTTTGAATGTGTTGGAAATATTTCTAAAGAATACAAATTGAAAAATGTAAAATTAAAGACAGAAAATAGTAAAGGATTCGAAACACGTTACACGCTGTCCTTAGAATAGAATTTCGTCCCACGAACAGTGCAGCGGGTTCCTGATGATCTATCTCCGAGATACAACGAATCCTTCGACCCACTTCACCGTGCACCCGGTAACGAATCCCACGAACGATCACAACCTTGTTATAAGAAGAGAGATTGGACGGAGGAATTTTTAGAGGAATTTAGGTTCTGGTGTTTTTTCTTTTCTTTTTCGTCTCTGTACGATTTTTCTTTCGTTCCGAACAGAAAGCAAGAGAGAGAAGGAAAAAACTGATTTCTGTTCTCTCACATCTCAGGATCGTATTCTGGATATGTCTCTCATGTAACTTTTCTCACTCTTTCTGTAATGGGATTACGTGAGAACGGTTCCGCGGAAAACCAGCAACCCTCCAGATCAAACCAACGAAAAAATAAAAAATAAAATAAGTTATAAAATTACCTTTGTACCCGTGTCCGTTTCGCGCATAAAATCACATAAAAACGCACAATAAATCGCGCACCAGCTCGCGGGTGGGATGAGATCTAACATATCCCCTACAAAGCCCACTTACCCACTAAGAGGGATAAAACAATATATGGAAAGGAGAATTACCATGTGAAACTAAACAAAATAGTTATCTTTATTAAATCACATGAGTAAACAAAACTATCAGAATGTTTGGAAGAGAAACACTTGTAACAAATTCTCTTTCTTCTCTGCTTTTTTTTAAAATATCTTCATCCACACAACCAATACTATTGACGGTGGTCTCACGCCCAGACATACAGCTAATTACTATTGACGGTATGACTACATCCCAATTAAAAAAATAAAAATTCAATCAAACCATCACTACTAATGACAGTCATGCGTCCATACCGTCAATACTAATAGCAATTTGTATATTTTTTATGTATTTTGAAAAACTCATTATCTTATATGTAATATTTATATACATCTTTACTGTCTGTAAATAGTTTGGATCACCTCTTAGAACCAAAGTGATACATATCATATAACAATTGCTTGAATTTGTGAATGTTCTCTTTTCGGCGTCATCAGTCGAGCAAGAGCTTTGCAGTCACCAACAGAGTAATCAACCTTATGGTAATGATGCACAAGCAGTTGGTAAAATTAAAAAAAATTCATGCTTGCTAAAGCATATGCAATGCCCAGGAAACAAATGCCATTCTTTTAAAGGAATTTCTGATTCAAGAATCCAAACAAGTAATAACTATACGGACACTGCAAAATGGTCACCGTATCCTTTCTGTGTCGTATTTGGGATAACTACTTTTATACTTATTCGAAAATATCCGTGTATCCGTATCCGTGTCGTGTCTGTATCTGTGAAAATATTCATATTTATGCAAATATAGACTCAAGGTTCGCAGTATCGATATCGGAATCGGAACCTTCCATTAGTGTCGGAATCGACTGTATCGATATGATCGGAGTATCAGATTATTTTGGTACCGAAAAGCAAATAATTATTAATAAATCATTAAAAATTTAGTAAAAATAGTCATACTTATAGACATGATTTTGAAATTGAATGCAATAATAGTCAACCTTATTGATTGGTTCACCCGTGATAATTTTTTTTTTTTTTCATTTACATTATTTTACTATCTTTACTCAGCAATTTTACATACTTATTGATTGGTCTTTTTCATTTGATTTTCTCGAAGAGACCCCAAAGTCGGTATCAGATCGAATCCCGAATCAGTATCGGCACGAATACTGCTAACTATGCATAGACTATCTATCACCTTGCAAGGGATGTAAAAGTGAGTGAATCATCGGAACTTACCAAAGGTTCCTAGGTAAAGATCCTTGTTTCCCGAAACCCTTCCAATACGAGCTTGCCATCTTCCATGTTGGTGATGCCTACATGTCGACAAACCAAAGCAAGTTAAACAAAATCCAAGGTTTCTCCACAAAGGAATGAAATTGCCGAGCGAAGAAAAATCTATAAAAATGCTAACGAAGACCTCGTCACTCCACGATACATCGACGCGCCTCTTGAAAATCCACTGCTTTTCCTTCTCAAGTGAGCCACATACTCTTGCCTGCTCATGTTCTTCATCTCTTCGAGCTCGTCGCGATAAATTTCCAACTGCATTTCGATCACGTTTAATAAGACCAAGTTTTCACAACGCAAAGGAGTAGAAGTTTCAAGGGGAGTGAGAGATTTTTTTTTTTTTTTTTTCAAGAACTAATTTGATCAACAAACACACAGGGAAGTTGATATGAGTCGAAGGTCCCCAGTACTTGAGTGCAGCCAAGTCGTAGGATCTTGCTGCTTTGTCTTCCATGTCATAACCCCCTAAACACACGTTCAACAAAATTAAGTGATATCCCTAACTAATATAAAGAGGCTTCAGTTATGGAAGTAGCAGTGAGAGGCCTTTTACCCAGATAAACTGCGCATCAATAATGGTCGATTCGTCACACAACCCCCAATTCAAGAACAAATCAAAGTTAGATACGTAGAACTTGGAAGTAACATTGTAGATGAAACTGAAGTTAGCATTTTCTACAGGCTAAATTTCTAACTTTGATACCCACAATTATTCAAAATTTTCAACTTGATATCATAAACTTTAATATTAGACAACTTAATATTTCAACTATAATTGTACAACTATCCTAACAGTACTCTGTTAATAAAAAAAACGAAAATTTTCATCCAGAGCATCCGAATTTAAATAAATTCCATCTAAAGCATCGAACTTTAAAAAATTAAGAAAAAAATATCAAAACGTTCATTGGAAGGATTTTTTTATATTTTTTAATATTATATTATTATCGTTACATTTTTTTACCGCTCTCTGGTCTCTCTATTGTGTCTCTCACTCTCTGGTCTCTCTCCTCTCACTCTCACTCTCCTCTCTCTCACGTCTCTCTCTGGTCTCTCTTTCATCTCTCGTCTCTCTCTTTGTATGCTCTTTTTCTCTCATTCTCTTTCTTTCTCACCTCTATTTATTATATTTGAGAAATTTAATGAAATCCAAAAAAAATTGTAGAATTACTTTTTTTTTTTTTTTACTTTTGCTCACTACAGAGTTTTGAGAAAAAAAATATTTCGATATTTTTTTATAGAATTAAAATTATATTTTTTATGTAATCCAAATAACACTAGTGTCATGGTAGACGCGTTCCGTGTGCAATATATTTTTTAGCACACGCGTCCCGTATATCCAATTTTAAATTCATAAGAATTTATTAAAATAAATATTGCACACGGAACGCATGTGCTAAAAAAATTGAAATAAATTCTTTATTTGTATTAGTATTATTCAATAAATTTTTATGGATAAAAATTGGACATACGGGACGCGTGTGCTAAAAAATATATTGCACACGGAACACATGTACAATGACACTAGTGGTATTTGAATTACATAAAAAAAATATAATTTTAATTCTCTAAAAAAAACATCGGAATATTTTTTTCTCAAAATACTGTAGTAAGCAAAAGTGAAAAAAAAATTGCAGAATTTTTTTGAATTTCAATAAAATTTTCAAATTTAATAAAGAGAGGTGAGAAAGAAAGAAAAAGAGCAGACAAAGAGTGAGAGAGAGACGAGAGATGAGAGAGAGACCAAAGAGAGACGTGAGAGAGAGGAGAGAGGAGAGAGAGAGAGTGAGAGAGAACAGAGAGTGAGAGAAACCAGAGAGAGACGTGAAAGAGAAAATAATAATAAAAAATAAAAAAACGTTACAGAAAATGCTTCATAAGAACGTTTTCTACGTAAGGATGTTTTCTATTTTTTATTATTACTTTTTTTTTCTAACGTCCGTTAACGACAAAAAAATTAACGATAGAAATATAATATTAAAAAAATATAAAACGTCTTTTCAATTAACGTTTTGATGCTTTTTTTTATAATTTTTTAAACTTCGATGTTTTATATTGTTCTTGATGAAAATTTTCAATAAAAAACAATTCAAGATGACAAAAATATCCTTCATTCGTGATTACTTCAAATACCCTCCGAAGTAAAATGAGAATAATTTGATGAAAAAAATACTATTTATTTTTGTTAAACAAAAAAGTTACCTCCAGACCAAAGAAGGATGATATTGAGTATGATATTAAAGTTTAGAATATCAAAATAAGAAACTAATAATTGAGGGTATCGAAATTAAGCCTTTTCTACAAACCTTGCCTCCCTTTCCTAGTTTGGCCTTCCTTCTTGCAGCTGTTGTCCCAAAGATGAGCTTCATATCTACCAGTCCATCTATGTCTGGCATAAACAAGAATGCCCTCAATCAAACATTGTGTAGAAAAATGTAACCACAAATATCACTAGTTGGGAATAAATTTGAAATATGCTACCAAAGAATATCTATAGAAAGAAAAGAAAGAAGAAGTAGAGATGCATGCTACTAACCTGGTGACACCTCTGTACTGAGAAGTCCTCTGCCCAAATGTATCTATAGACTTCCTATGCACAGGCTGCTTCTGCACCCCTCCTTTCCCAGCCCCTCTCTTCTTGGTTGACTCCAATGAAATGTGCTCATTATTTGTTGTTGTTGTTGTTGTTGTTGCAAGTGACATTTGTTGTGCAGTGACACAGCTGGACTGTGTCCCTGGGCTCATGGAGAGGCTAAGGGGCTGCAGGTCCTCATAGCCGACCATTGCTTCCTCCTCCATTGCTCCCCCCTGGTACAGACCTTCGGGAAGTGGCTGGAAGTAGGAGTGGAAGAGGTCTAGAGCCATTGCTTCGTTGTCACTGCTGGCATACTGGTGATGGGTCCCCATGTTTGGACCACAGCCTAGGAAGTCCTCAAGTTTAGGAGAGGGGCATGGCACCATCCCTTGCCCAAATGTAACAAAAAATATTTTAGTTGCTTGTTTGGAAGCTCGAAGAAGAGTATATAATAATAAGTTCACAAATAGGAAAAATGTGACATACCAACATCTTGTTGTGATCTGGAGAGAGCTTCCATGATGCCAAGGGAGCCATCAGACTTGAGTGGCATGGCAGAGAGGTGGTGGGGATAGAACACACCACCACCACCACCACCACTCTCTCCTCCCTCAACTCCATAGCTATTGAATTGGGTAGAAGGGAAGAAGCTACTTTGAACTGTGGAGGAAACAACGGGAGTGGTGGCTTCAACTTGAACTTGGTTTGGCTCCATGTTCAAGTGAGGGGAGAGGGAGAACCCCAACCAGTTGTTGCTATGATTGTTGTTCATTGACTTCATCAAATAAACTCCTCACAAACACAACGCAACAAGGTTTTTTTCTTCTTCTTCCTTTCCTTCTAGCAATACTCAATCATTGGGGAGTACATGCACTAATCATGGGTGTTTGTGTTCTGTAAAAACTCAAGAAAAACCCTTCTATTGGTGGTGGTGGTGGTGGTGGTGGAAGAAGAACAATGCATGGAAGAACACAATACAAGGAAGCACCCCCTTAATAAATTGAAAACACAATGGAGGATCACTACTCTATTCCATAGGGATCTGTGTTAATGAGGCTGACCTCCATGTCTTTATCTTTCCCTTTTCTTTCATTCCTCCTACTTTTTTTGTTACGAGGACTTAAACCCTAGTAAAACGCCCTGCTAAGAAAGCTAAAGAACTTATTGCCTTATCCCTATAGGAAAGCCTTGATAAAATTTGTTCATTTTATATAGTTTTGATACAATGATAGGAACTAAAGATGTATTCATGTTGAGGTATTTTTATAAAATTTATATGCAAGGAGTGGATTATCGATTGTAGTAGTAGTGTCTAGAGTTAGTTTAGTTAGTGTGGTAGAAGTTTAACACGAAGTTGGAACTGAATTTACGTTGCGGTATAATTTTTATAAAATTTGTTTAAAATGCATGGCCGATCATTTGAATGTACAGTATTAGTGTTGAAGATGCAATAGAGATTTTAATAAATAAAAAACATCATTCTATTCAATGGAGACCTCCAAATACATGCTATCAAGAAACATGGGCAGTTGTCAGAATGCCAAAACAGTCAGGGGCTACTTTTCTATACTTTTGGCACAGCTAGCCTCATCTCTTGGATAGATTGAGGGCACTGTCCAACCAGTCACTTCACAACATTATGAGGCCCTGTTCAAACCTACACTGGCAACAAACCTTGTTGTGTTGTGCCAATTCAAAGCCTTTGCTCATTCAAAATTGGAAAAGCCAGCATATGTACACACTGGAGAAGGAAGGAAGGAATTTGGGGAAGGGGAGGGGGGGGGGGGGGGGGGGGGGTGGGGGGGGGGGGTTCTTGCTTTGGCTCTCTAATTCTGGTGTTTCGTTATGCAAAATATAAAGATGGTGACAATGATGAGAGAGGAATAAGCAGAGGCGGTTTGGCTGAAAACAACACATTTCATAGGTTTTTTGAATAATTGTTTCCAAGAAAAAAGCAATGTGGTCTCCATAGGATGTGCTTGATATATATTCCTGAAATGATGATAGAGGGCCCAAAAACAACCCAACCAACAAAAAGAAAAAACTTTTCCCAGAGAAAACGTAAAAATCAAGGCCGTGTTCGTCTTGTAGCATGTGCTTGCATACCTCTTAAGAATTAAAAAAAAAATGATTTTTGGGACACTGGGGATCGTTCACCTCAGAGAGGATCAGAGGAACACCCTGAGGCAATAAATTTCTCGCGATCAGGGGAGTGTTCATGTCTATATAGCATGGATTTTCCATGGACCATCATGTAGTTAGGTCGCATGCTAGGTTAGCCTTCTTGAATACCTAACTGTTTGATGCAGAGATGGACAAAATATATAACATATGCGCTTATGTATATTGTTGCTAACTTGTATGTCTGCTGCAGGGATAACCGTTCGACGAAAAGGGTAAGAATCATTGAATAACTGATATTCATGCTATCGAACATGCTCTCTTGTATTAAATTCTTTCATAGAGAAGTCTTATTTTTCGTATATGCTTCTATCTCGTGCCCACGATAAGATGTTAATTTATGATAAGAGAAAGAGAGATATGCTAAGAAGATAGTCCACTAGATGCATGCTAGAGTCTTTAGAGAATGAATATGACTCATGAGACACGCTGCGCACCAGAGATAGTAATTGATCTTGCATATCCTGTATGAACTGCTTGCCTTGCCTGCTTGCCTATATATCGAACATGAACTCTGTTTTCAAAGATATTTCCAAAAGAAGTAATATGACTATGTTCCCGTACTGCATGAAACGAACATAAGTAAAACTAGAAAGATCACTAGTAATGTAATATTTTATAACATAATTAATTAGTGTTGGCTTTAGTGAATGTTGCTTCTGTTCGTTGATTTTATACTCACCAGTACTTTTTTCAAAGTGTTAACCCACCAACAGTTTGCTTGTTCGCAGGTGTTGGATCGTCCGAGGAAGCGATAGTTGAGCCTCATCCCCATGACCCGAAAATCTATAGTCGATGCCATGAGCCGTATCGAGTTTGCTTTGAGCTGCTTTTGTATAAAGGGATGTAATGTATGGAACGATGTTATTGTAATCAAGAGAAAAAGAGCTTGAGAAAATTGTAATCTTGGCCAAGCGCCGCTTGAATCACATCTTGATCATCAATAAAGAACTTATTTTCTTATGCCTTTGTGTTCTTTACTTTTCTGCAATATTGTACCACTGCTCCCGTCTTGAATAGCTTACTTGCCCTTGTTCAATCTTTGGCCTTGTGCAAGCGCAGCTTAGGCTTGCACGGCATCACACCCAAGCAAGGACGATCGGTCCCGCAAGGACCCAAGCGAGGACGAACGGTCTCCTGCGGGATTGGGGCGTGACACCCTCCTGGCTCCGATCATCAAACACTGTAATGATCCACGCTAGCTGCTCTCATTCAGTGTCATGTACTGGCCCTTGAAGCCTATCATTAACAGATCCGCCAGTTTTGTCCGACTCCGGTCACTAAAGTATTGTAATGATCCACGCAATCTGCGCACATTCAGTGTCATGTGTTCTATCCACATAGTTCTCTTCAAACCGTTGAAGAGATGAACAGATGCCACTGTTGCAGCTTTCTGGTTTTCTTAGTATGTTAGTATCACGCGAATCTGTGTACTAACCATAGGAAGATCATCTGAGAGTTTCCAGAGCTATTATGCTTTACTTGCTGCAGCTTGATAGTGCAAAGAACTCTGAGAGTAAAGACTGCTTCTTCGACTTCCACGATATAACAGCACCACCCCTGGAGAAGTCATGTCCTCCTGTGGTTCTTTTAATCTTCTTTCGCGAGCACCAACTGCCATCACTGGATCCTTCCTTTATATCTAGATAATTGTTGTAGCACAGGATATACTACTGAGTTTTTATGAGAATTTTGACAACTCTCTTCATAGCTTTCAGTATTCAACACATATACTGCTTGTGAACTGACTCAACATCCCTACAACAAAAGCTATGTTAGGCCTGGGGGTATATGCAGCTTGAATCATTCACCTGATGATGCTCGAGTACACCAACTGTCTGACGCTTTTTCTTGGATTTGGCTTCATATTCATGTCACGCCTAAGGAGTACCGTCCCTGATACCCAAAGCGTGTGATCAATATTTCATTCTGAGAGCTTGTGACTAAGCAACCCACCTGGCATCCAGATTATATTATATCCTCAGGATGACATCCGCAATCCCATGTCCTGAGTTTGGACAAAAAGGACATCTTTGTTCTAGTGAAACTTCTATGTCCACAACTGGGACTAGCAAGTCATCCACATAGATACAAACGATGACTCCTCAATTATCAATGAACTTTGTGTACACACACTTGTTTGTCTTGCTGATCCTGCGACAACTTTGACTAGATGACTTATCAAACTCCTGCTGCCACATCCTGGGAATTACTTCAGGCCGTATCGAGATGTCACCAACTCGCAGACTGGTCTTCAAACATGAATGATAATAATTCTGACTGTTGTCCATGAATCTCTTATGTTTGTCTTCCTCCATGACTTGTTGTCTTCCCATAATCTGATAAATAATCAGCTTATGAATAGCACAACGACAATCACCATCCTGATCTATGACACCCTCATCGAGGTGCCAAAGAACTCAATTCCCTATTGTCTGAGAAAACCCTTGGGAAGATAGCCTAGTCTTGAACTCAATTATTATGCCTGCTTTCATCTTCATTGACTTGAAGATCTGATAAGCATATGATTGGTTTAGCTCCTTCAGACACATTGACCAACACCCAAGTGTGGTTGGAGGTTATTAAGTCATACTCATTATTTATAGCCTCCCTCCAGAAAATAACATCTCTGGTCTTCATCGCCTCATCATAGGTAAGTGGATCTGCTTCCACATGATAGGTGACAAAATCTTATCTGAAGTCCTTCACTCTCCTCACTCGCTTAGACACCGGCTCTGCGAGTTCTGGTTCGATCGTTGTTGTTGGGATGACAACTTCTTCTTAGACTACATCTTTGTTGGAAGCTTCAGCCTCCTGTGCACCTACACTATTTTTCGGAATATCCGCGATAACCATTTTCTTGTGCCTTGCAAATTTCTCTTTGAAGAGTGTTGCGTCGCGAGATTCAATGATATGATTTGATTCGATATCAAGAAATCTCCTAGAATCACTCTTCTCAGCATCACCCTGAAAGATTGTCTTCGTAGTCCTCGATTCCAGCTTCTGAATCTTCAATTCCGGAAGCTTTACAGACGCCAGACACCCCCACACTCGAATGACGTTCAAGTTGGGTCTGACTCTGAACCAGAGTTCATGAGGAGTGACATCGGAAGTTGCGTATGGTACTCTGTTTAGAATGAACATAGCTGTTAGCACAGCTTCTCCCCAAAAGTAGTTTGGAAGACCCGCAGTCAACAACATTGAGTTTATCATTTATGTCAACGTTATGTTCTTCCTTTCAGCTTATTCATTTGATTGAGAAGAATACGGAGCAGTTGTCTCATTGATAATTCTATGTTCTTTGCAGAACGATGCAAATTCAATAGACCTATACTCTCCGCTTCGATCACTTCTAAGTCTCTTGAGTCATTGCCTCATTTGAAGTTCAGCCTCAACCCTAAACTTCTTGAACTTCTCGAATGCTTCATCTTTTAACTTGAGAAAATATGCGAACGCGTACTTTGAGTAGTCGTCGATGAAAGTAATGAAGTACTTCCTCTTGGCCTTTGTGGAGAACTGCATGAAGTCACATATATCTGAGTGAACCAACTCCAGAAGATCTGTACTTCGGTTTATCCGTTTGAACGGATTTCTTGTGATCTTTGTTTGCATACAGTCCTTATACTACTCTACCTCCTTACCCCCACATTTGTAGATAAATCCTAGACTAGATATCTGGCAGTACGAAGTACATGTCCTAGTCTGGGGTCCCATAACTCTTACAATGAGACTTAAGTCACAAGCAGAAGCTCGAACATCCATTTGAAACTGAACGTCTTGTTTCAAAGTATGTCTCCTGCCAAGATATTACCATCTGGCAAAATTAGGCACCCTCAAGTCTGCAAGAGAATTCCTAAGATCAGGTCCTTGGTAATCACTGGTACGTTGCTACACGCACTCATTTGAATGTAACTTCTCGAAGTTCAGAACCATTGTCCCAATCTCCAGATCCTCTGCTTGATTCGTGCATGCCATTAAGACCTTCATCACTGAAAGGTTGGACCTTGATCAACAGCTCTTCCTAAATCACATGTGGCTAGATGCAACAGTTTCCATCCACTGGTCAGCAACCATGCCAAAGGACTTAACCTGCGCAATCATAGCAAACAAGTTAAGTAATCAAAGGAACCAAGTTTAGTTATACCTTGCTATATTGGTTAGGATTGGTTCTACTTCGAAGTTCTAATTTCAGCCATGCATCAAGTCATGTATAGTGTAGTGACCTTCATGTGCATAGGCCACTATGCGCTGATCCATGCGCATAAGACACCACGCGCTAATCCATACGCATAAGACACCATGCGTCAATCTATGTGCATAAGCCACTATGCGCCAATCCATGCGCATAAGCCTTTATGCGCGTCCTGCATGCGCAGAAACCATCATGCACATTGAGATACTATGCGTCCAGCTCTGCCATGCGCCAAGACTTCCAATGCGTTGCCATGTGCCAAGTCTTGCAAAGAGCCAAGTCCTGTCATGCGCAAAGGTCTGCCCCTTGTTCGGATACTCTGCAATCCTTGGTCATCTTGTAATCTTTTTTTGAACTGGAATGCGCATCCTTCAGTCGCTATCTCCTCCATCCCCCGGAATGGTAGGTACCGATAACTCACTTTCAAAATTTGACAAAGGACTCCTTCTATCATCCAAATTTAGAAGTGAATTCCGTTAATCTTCTCAAGTTTGTGAAAACTTGTATCCAGAAGACTTGAACGGATGTTCCCCATCTTCCTTCGGATCTTGCTTTAAGATTGTTAGTCCCGAGGCTTAACCAAAGATGGAAGAATGTGTGATCGAAATCAGAGGTTCACACAAAAGTTTCCACTCTGACTATTCTCGATTTTCATGAAGAACTATATAATGATTATGATTACAACTTTCTCTCAAGATTACAAAGAAATTGGAAAAAATAAACTTCACATTCTTCCTTGCACTCGCAGGTGCAGACGGACAGAACATAATTACTACTAGCAGAAGAAAAGAGAAAGGAGAAGAAAAAAAATCTGCTTGCTGGGTTGATGAAGATCACCGTTGCTCAAAGCAAGATTCGTCCCACACGATCTACTCTCAAGAACCAGCAAGTTCACGTAGAACTTCTGAAACGCTCGATGTCACCTCTTTGCTTGGACTCGCACGAACTTCCTGGACTTTAATGACGGCTCCAGCAGCAACTTTCTTTTCTAATTTTTGAAGTAAGTCCTCAAATGGGGTTTGAAGAGAGTATTTATAGGCATAGGGAGGAATCCCTAATCCTAATCCTGACCGTCCATCAATTACAAAAAGATTAAAATAAATTTAATTCATATCCCACAAGATTGGAATGAATTAAATTTAAATCTCATATGATTGATTTGAACTAAATTCAAATCTCACATGATTAAATTTAAATCCTATATGATTGGAATAAATTAAATTCAAATCCCACAAATATCGGATTTAAATTAATGACTCAATCTTTCCATAACTGATTAAATCTATCCGATAGCAACGGACCAGCATGCAACCGCTCATGCGTCCCCGCAAGCAACCGTTCATGTGGCCGCGCATGCGGTCAGTCCATGGGACTCGCGTATATCCGAGCGCATCAAATGCTCACAAGCGCTATGAGACGTGCAAAGTGCAAAGTGTGCCAATAAAGCGCCACTTTGCGTCCTTGAGCCCGAGTCCGAGTTGCTAAGCCCCTTTGGGACTTAACTCCTATGCATGACAAAAAGCATCAATATTTTCATGAGAAGTTAATTATTTTTCCTCCTAGAAAAATATCCCCACGTGGCACCTATGTGCCCCACCATACTCCAAGTGCACATCTCTAACTCATACAAAGTATTATATTGAGATATCCACTTGATGGTGTAGTCAATATGAGACTATTTTTCTTAGTCCAAAGACAAAAACACCAACAATTTCACCGCTTAATAATCTAAAGACTACGTCGTACATGTTTTAGACAGTGATACGAACTCGACATCTACTTTGCTATGTCCTAGGGTGTTTGTTCACCCTCTAATAGAAAATGCACACGTGGCATTTTCAAAGTCAAAACCATCTTGCTTGGTGAACAAAACCACTTGCAAGATGATTTTGTTTGGATAAAGATGCCCCGTGTGCATTTCTATTGAAGTATGAACAAATATTATAGTATTTGTGGATGAACAAAAATAGACTCATGTCCAATATATTTTGAGATGTTAGAAGTGTAATCGTTTTGTATTTTATATGCCCAGACTTAGATGCGTCATGGATTTTTTAGAACGTCCCTGCTTTTTCTAGTCTAAAGGTTTAGATGTGGGATCCATGAAAGTAAGTAAAGGGCTAATGAGGAATTTGTCAGTCTTTTAGAGATCCATAATGCAGGCTAATGCCTTTTTTTAGGGAGCTTTGATTGAGGCATTTGGTGCTGCATGCAAAAGCGTGCATGGTCACACCAGACAGACGGTCTTGCAGAATCATTTGGCTGCAGGAAGAAAGAAAGAAGGAAGGAAGGAAGGAAGGAGAAGAATGTTATTATTCCAAGCCCAAGTCTTTTGTGATTATTGTAATGATGACTAAAACACAAAACACAGCTACATCCCACAAAACCACTTTTGCTGGGAATGATGGACTCAAATGGCTTCATCAATCACATTTCACTCTCACCAGCCCATTTTTGCACAGGGGAGAATGTTGTTGGAATTGGTTGGGAAGATTGGTGTCAAAATCTGCTACTTATTTGTCTTGGGTCAATCCTTGTTCTCTTCCCTAGTTAGCAAAGGGGTTGGGCAGACCACGCATACCAAGGCATGCCAAATTGCTATGAGAAAATTATGTCAATCTTCTACTTTAGAAGTCTTTCTAAATTATGCAAATTAGGCGTGTTGTTTCTGTCTCTGAGTCCACTCTCATAGATGTTTCTGTGTAGTTGTATCTAACATTAGATCTGATTCGTGCTCAATCGAATGTCTGAAAAATGCTCTTAACTTTACCTTAAAAAGAGAGCCAGTATAATCGGTATATGGTCCGATAATACACATAAACGTTCAACACAATATGTCTCGAACCAATTAGAGTCACCCAAATTGTTCCGTAACCTTGGGTTCGGATATAATTTGTTTGAAATGCGGTGAGACCCAAACTGGAGTTGGCCCATTAGGTGCGATATTAGACTGGACCCATATACCTTAAAAGAAAACATTTATGTAAGGCCTGAACCAATCCAAATTATCTACACCTCATGATCCCACTTTCGATCCGATGTGGGACTAAACTATCGACCCCATTGTCACCACATTTTGAACGCTCAGCCGAAAACGAGATATAAACCAATAGGGTTTACTGTTTAACCCCGATAACCATTCTTTAGTCGTTTGGGGGATAATTTGGTCAAATATCCCCTAACAACCATATTATATAGACAATTTGGTCTCTTTGAGATTTTTTGCCAAACTACCCACTTAATTTGATTGTTTATGAATGTTAATGTCAATTCCCGTTTTCGATATACGTATTTGGAACGTATTTTATTTTAGCATGGTTGCATATGCATGGAGACTAGACCCATTCATAGGTTTAACCTTGCTCAGTGTTTATTTTTTTGGGTTGGTTCAAGTCATGAGAACCCTTGGTTCAATCCTCAACCCTACCATATATAACCCAACATTTTCTCTCTCTCTCTCTCTCTCTCTCTCTCTCTCTCTCTCTCTCTCTCTTCACTTCTTCATTTCTTCTTCTCTCTTTAGTTTGCTCTCCACATTTCCATATGCAAGTACACCTTACATGAGAAATGAATTTTTTTTTATATTATTGTTCCATTATGTTTGTTATGTGTTTCTAAGCACTTTTAATACTTGAAATTTTCTGTTTTGATCGATGGATTAGTATAGATCTATATTTCTAACTTAGAATTTTTATGGGTTTCATAAGTTTTTCTCGATTTTGATCTATTAAACATGTATTATAGAAAACCAATTTTTGTTATATGTTATTTAGAGCATTTTGGCTTTTGGTTCATCCGATTTGGACTTAAAATGAGAATTTTATGGACAAAACAAGATTTCAGTTTTTGGAACTTTTGTAATGGCCGAACCTGCTGTTTGGAGAAGACGTAATTCACATGCGGCCAGTGAGCTATGCGGCTGAGAGTGCTATGCGGTCCGAGAGGGTTATGCGGCCTGAACTCTTGCTGCGTACTGATAGCAAGTGTCCATCTTGTTGGACGCATGACTGCTTATTCACACAAGTGTTCTGGAGCTTATCCTTGAACTCTTTGTGTTTTCACTCGCTGAACGAATGAGAATTTCGATAAGTCCAAAGGACTTTCATGCAGCATCGAACTTCATGCGGTAAGCAGAGTATGCGGCCACTTTTCCTTGACGCATGACTCTGAAATCGTGGCACATATTTATATAATTTTTGTCTTTTCTTCTTGACACACTTTATGGCTTGTCACATCAATAACTTTATATCATGTCACTGACACTTCATTCATTGCCCGTCACTTCAACACTTGTCCCAAGGAGTAGACTTTAACCCTGAACATGCGGCCAGGATTTTCCATGCGGTCCTGACTTCATATGCGGTCTTGACTTCCCATGCGGCTTAGAGACTCATGCGGCCCTGCTTATTTGATTAAATGTTTCTTGTTATTTCGTGACCCTGCAATGTTTAATTGATAATTAGACTCGAATACTGTATCAGTACTGATACCAATATTGTCAGATAATTGTCCATAATTTAATGTGCGCCGAGGTACGACACATCGTGTCACGTGTTAAGTGATTATATTTGGATTGTGCATCGACAATGCCTCCAAATTTCTCAACGTGTGATATTATAAATATATATGTTGTTTTCCCAACATGGGCATAATAAGCGAGTCAACTACCAAAGCGTGGGTAGGATATTGATTGTCTGAATGTTGCATACACGCTCGGATGAATCCAGATTTGACTTCCATGGATTCGTATCTAGCGTGTCCGTACCTTGTACGACATCTTAAGGGAAATTCTCATGTGACCACGCCTTGAGATTTCAAACAGAACATAGGGCTAATTAGGTAGCTAAAAGTGGTAGTAATATTGGAGAGAACGGTATCCCGAGATTATGCCAACGAACCTTCCCACGGAGATTCATTCTAAGTGTGTTATGGGCTGGCCACCACAGATACAGTATATCATCTGCCTTAGTGGAGTGCAGCATCTGACATATTATTATATCGAGCCACTATTTCACTATAGGAACACTGGAACCGCTAATACCGTATTTTTAGCGAAGTGGCCCTACGGGGGACTAGTGCATCCTGTAAGTGACTGTTTTATTTATCTATTGGTTCGGTTAGCTCGTGTTCGGCACTGGCGTGATCTGAGGATACTTATTATGCAGTATTTCTGAGATAACCTCAGACTCCACAAAATAGCAAGCAGTATAAATGATTGGCCGATATAAGAAATGGACTTGGTTGTTATTGTATCATTCAGCTAGTAGCCTAAGAAAATGGACTATCATAATGTGATGGTTCAACCCTTGTCCTTGTTTGGTTGTAGAGTTGGGCCTTTGCGCTAGGATATGCTGTGGACCTAAGTTACGAAACTGAACCTATGTATTATTATATTTTTTTTTTGAATTTTTCTTTCTCCATTTTGTGCTTCCTTTGTGGTACTCGTTATTTCGGGTCTAACCCCACTCGTTTTGCATGACCAGGTTTTGAGCTAGCACCCAAGGATCTACCGTACCTTCCCACTACTCATGGCACGTACCAGGAACATGGTCGCAGGGGATAGCGAGTGGGTTTTCTTCTTCCCTGCTCATCAATGAACATTTACTCATTTTGGCGTTTAGCCACCGGCACCTGTTAGTCTGCTCGTCTGGACATTAGTTTTCTTACATAATTGTATTTAATCAGGCTGCAGTTGATCACTATCATGTACTTTTGTTACTCTTTCAGCTCCTTATTTTGCATAGCTGATCTCGAGAATATTTTAAGAAAGCGTTTGGGACGCCTTATTACATTATCATATACGCTCGATGCTTACTGTTCCTTGTTTGAATGATTGAGACATAGAAGTTCTTGACCATAGGAGACTTGATTGTAGCATGCACACCCTTGTCTTATACAGTCGTGATCATCGTACGACGTATAGCACCTTGTACGGGATAGCTGGCCATGTCCGTCTCCGTATTCCGGTACTGGGACATGATAGTTAATTAGGAGTTTTTTATTATTTTGTTAAAAATGACCAAAAATACGTCTATATCGACTATATTATAAGAATATTTATGGTCCTTGGCACCCAAAAAATCTAAATTACCACAACAATTTTTTTAATCATATTTGATATTTTCAATCAACCTTGGGTTCACTTTTGTGAATTATCTAATTCTTCGCTATGCAATCTAAAGATCATGGATAATAAACAATAATTACTACATCAACTAAAAGGTACACAACCTCAGGGAACGCAACTGTATGAGGTACAAGGCAATGAAGGAGCGCATTATCATCATAGTTAGTCCAATATTTGAAGAAGAAAAATTGCGAGGTTTATAATGAGAACGTTACAAGTTGTCACTCCTCGATATACGTATTTGTACGTGTACTGTTCCTGTATTATGTATTTTTTGTTCATGTATTTTGTATTGATACAGTATCCTACATGTATTGCTCATACCCGTATCCATTAGTAGTATTGTGTATCATGATAAGTACCTTGTTATTGGATTTTTTTGTGGTAGTTCGATGACTCTACGATCGATCTGTTAGACCAAGTGATTGCGTAAATTAGCACATGATCATAATCTTGAGTAGTGCCCCATCTCGGCATAGTGTAGCACCTATTTTCCTTGTTTGGTGTAGGGTGGCCCACTGCTACGATGATGGTTTACTGGTCTATTCTATGGCATAAATTACTATGTATGCAATATAGTAATAGGGAGTTCGATACGATTAACTGATTAACAAACTTAACTTATGCATCTGTATTTGGGTTCTAGTTTTATAACAAGATAATTATGCACGACTATACTAGAATTCTATAATACCCATTGGTATTATCGTAGACCCATGCTAAGACCCACGTACAATAGAACACCCATAATTTCCTAAAATAGAAAATTGAGTATCAGACAAGTATACAGTCCGGACCCGATCAGCCCAATCAACCTGTTGACTTGTGGCTTCCTATTACCTATCCGCCCCTTGGTAATAGAAAGCCTCAAGTCAGGGGTTATCTGGGTTGATCGAGCCCCAACGGTATATGTCACGACCCGCACCCGGAATAAGGGCACAAGTAGTGATCAACGCTTAGCCTACGCCGCAACATCGACGGTAGAATGTTGTCTAGGTCAACCATACTATCTAAACATCTCATACAATATATATATGGTACCTGTCAATGTCATCTCAACTCCAAACGGGGGAACAATATGGTATATGATAATGGTAACAATACTCAATCATAATATAAAACTAAAGGAGGATGAAAGCACGATATCGAATAAAAGAGAGAAAATAAGATTCATAAAACATCTACAAGTCCAAATCCATAAGTCTAGATATAGCCACTCCCAAAATAATATATAAATGCCATGAGTCTATAATGAGACTAATATAATATCTAAAAATATGAAACTAGGCCTCCTCGGTCACTAGCACTAGGTTCTCCTGCTCTAGGGGAGAATCCTTTAATAGCTCGCCGTCTTGTGGCCCATAATAAGTGAAACACTGATCCACGAGCCAATCATCTAAAAAATATATCCCATCAGGATTGGAACAAAGTACAAAATTCTGAAAGCAGTTCCAAATATATGGTAGAGCATATATGACAAATAATAGAAAAGAATACAAGATAACTAGCAATAGAAAATAAAAATGTACTAGAGCGAACAGGTAATGTACTGAAAAGTAAAGAACAGGCAATAGAGAATAACTGCAAGTAAAGAAAAGATAACACTAGCTAATGTGCCTTGGAGTACAAGTCCATTATGTGATCGGTTTGGGTTGAACACGAATACAATATGGTAACTCGATTACACGTGTGATATGTAATCGACATCTACATGAAACACTTGGGCTTGATCACATAACCAACTCTTACTCCCCCGTCCCCAACCAATACTCATGGATCCAATCACGCACGTTACGAATATTAATATAAGCACACTGAACACGAGAAGTATGTGAACACGAAGTACACGATAATCAATACCCAATACTGTCACCCTCACTTTTCTGGATAAGGATATTTTAGTCATTTTAATTCTTATTTAGTTATTTATAGTAATTAGTAATTAATTTAGTATGATATTAAGTTGCATTATGCTTTGTGCTAATTATTATATATAGTATTATTTATTTATAGTTAGTGGAATATCCTACTAGTTAGACTTGACACTAGTGAACACAATTAAACTTGTCATGACAATATTTGAGCCCAACTTGGACTAGGCCCCCATTTTCTCTAAGCTAATTAGGAGAATTAGAGTTAATTTAAATTAGTTAGAGACTTCCCAACATAGGCCTCCTTAATTATTAATTATCTATAGGAAGTAGGGGGTATTTTGGTTATGTAAGGATGCTTGGGAAGGGGGGAACCTGGCCGGTCCCTATAGGGAGAGCTCATCTCTCTCTCTCTCTCCTCTTTATTTTTACACTCATTTTAGATCGCCAATTCATTAGATCCCCAATTCATTTTATCCCTTCTCCAAATTCAACCCAAATTCCTTCATTTCCTCTCTTTCCCATCACTTGGAGAGCTTTGGAGCTTGGAGTTGCAAGGAGCAATAGGAGAAGGAACTTTGGCAAGAAGATCGTGTCTGGATCATGTCTGTGGGAATATTTTATTAGGAATCCATCTCCCAATAGGTATAGATATGAATTCTCCTTCATTTTAGCTTTCAAATCACGCATTTGACTTCTAGGAACACCCCAATGGCATAGGGCTACCTATAGGAAGAATTCTAGGCTATTTGGTTGTGTATTGTGTCTTCTACATAGGTTTTTGTGTGTATTTTAGGGGGATTACGATATTGACACACCAAGTGTGTGTTGTGACACTAAATTAGTCTCATTAGATTTAGGTCGGGGTTGAGATACTAGCTACGTGTCACGCCCCAGTCCCAAAATGCCGAGGGACTGAGCACGTGGGCAATGGCCAGCAGCACGCACCGATGGACAACCCAATTTAATGGATCCATCAGGGCATGCTTAAGCTGTAGTCTAGCAGTAAAATGTTACAAGTCTCAGGTATTTCTAATCTCATCCATCAAATAAACACAGATTAATTGCCAGAAATAATACAATAGAAATAAAATAAGCAATAGCAAATAAGGTTATCTCGGGAAACAATCCGAGAATTAGTCTGTTACATTCAGAGGAAAATAGACAGGAAATAAATGCTGAAAATGGAAATACTGTGTAGATGAAGCCGGTGCTCAGGAGAAATCTTCGGCCAATATCTCGTTCTCTGTTCCGGGTTCTGCTCCAAGGAGTGCTCCTGTACCGTACACCTCGGGGTAGTTCTCCTCGGCTATACCTGGGGACATAGTCCATTCCAGGTCCTCAGGGGACATAACAAGGTACAGAAAATATAAGCCAAAATATATGCAGTGCAGCAATAATGAAACAGCAGGATAAATATGTAAACCAGCTAAGTGATATGCAAGTGAGAGTTTTAGTCATACTCGGGCTGAGACTACTACAGGATCAGTGTCGAAGAAACCATAGCAGTATTTTCTCGAAGGGCCAGAACTGGTGCCATAGCTCTGTGTCAGAGACTAAGACACATCCAGATAACATTATTTACATTATATTCAGCCTTGATATGATAATACTCTCCCTACCCCATGTAATCTCACGTCACAGTTCCAGAATATCACAGGTACAAGTCACGCAAGATTGAACTAATGCAATGAGTCAGGATAGAATCTAAGCATGTAAACTGTAAATGACATGAAAATATATCCTATACGGAATCACCAGGTATATCTCAGACAATTTCGTCACATGAATAGTGTCAGGTGTCCTGGGTTGAGCAGTTAAACAAGTTTACATAGGCATCTACAATAAATCAAGTAAAATACTATAACCAGAAATATCTGAGAATTAGCAAGCTTTACTTGCCCACTGATGCTAGATTAAACCCATAAAATATATAGCAAGCTGCAGGGTTTGGCAAGCTTTACTTGCCCACTGATGTATAACTAAGTCCAGGAAATAGGTAGCAAAGCTGCAAGTTTCGGCAAGGTACACTTGCCTGTGGTTCCGGCTATGTTTGCAGTTCTGACTTCGGCGAAAATTGCAGGCGGTACTCCAGTTGCTGAAACAAACATCACCATCAGATCCAAAAAATATCAATCAGTAGAAACGCCTGTCCTTGGGTCCAATTTGGAGACAAGGGCAAAACGGCAGTTTCGGGCCAAACGGGGTCCACAAGTGGGCCCGCTTTGCACCGAAAAATGTGTCAGGGTCAAAGGTCTCCAAATTCACCAAACTTAGTGTTAACGGGTCAGGAACGATGATACGAACCCAACGGAACTTCCAGAATTGGATTCCGATGAGCCGATCACAAAATCGCCCGTCGAGCGGGGCCTGTGGGGCCCACGACACGCGATTTTGTCAACGTTCTCAGAATCGAACCAAACTTGACCCACAAGACCAGCGTATTGCTACGAGTCCGATGGCATAAGTGTTGTCTCGATCCGACGTGTGTACACAAAGTTAGGGCGAATTGCAAAAAAGTCGGATAGTTGGCGATGTCTGCGGATACGCACTGATTTCGGTGTGCACGCACATCCGAATCAGCTTCTGCAAAATCTCACACGTCCGTATCGATGATGCGCACATATCTGTGAAGACCGCGCGCGACAAGTCGTCCCGTTTGGCGGGGCGTACTTGGTTTCGGGTGAAACAGGGTCTGGTTTTTCCTGTTTTTGGATCGCGGTGTGCGATCACCACAGGACGCGATGCCCCGAACGGTTTATCCGGGCACCGAGAGGGTCATACAGGCTTCGCAACGCAATTTGCGGAAACGAAAACAGAGCTACGAACAAAAAGTTACAAGTACCTGAATGGGACCCGAAAAACCCAAACTCGATCGTGTCCAACACGTGTCGGATTCGGGAAAAATTAGGGTTAGGGTCAGGGCTTTCCCGCCGGAGATGGGCGGAGGGCAGCCGGGCCGAGGCGGAGGGGGCCGGTGCGGCGGAGGGCGGCGCGGCGCTCGTGCGGAGGCGGCGGCGCGGGGGCGGCCGGAGGCGCGCTGTGCGGCTGCTGCTGCTGCTCGCTGCTGCTGCTGGCTGCGGCTGCGGTGGCCGCCGGAGAGGAGGAAGGAGGAGGACGGGGAGAGGCGGCGTCGACGGCGGGCTGGGCGAGGCAGAGGGCGGTGCGGTCCGGTGGCGTCGACGGGGAGGGGAGCGGTGACTGAGGGTGGAGGCGAGGCCAGGGGGTTTTTAATAGGGGTGGCCGGGCGGTGAGGGGGCCGAGACGGACGGGGAGAGGGGTGGTCGTGGGGGTGTGGGCGGGCGGAGCGGGCGACGGCGGCGTCTCCGCCGCGAGACGCGGGCAAAGGGGAGAGAGGGGGAAGCCGGGTGAAGCGGGTCGGGCGGGTCTGGCGGATCCGACCCGACCCGCTAGGGGCTGGGCCGGGCCGGGCCGCGGGCTGGGCTGGGTTATAAATAAAATAGATAATAATAATAATAATAATAATAATAAAATCAGTAATAAATAAATAATTAAATAATTAAATAAATACTTTTTAGGTGTTTTAAAATAGGGCCGGGGCCCAATAAATTCCAGAAAAATTGTCCTAAGTCCAATTTTTTATTTTACATCCAAAAATATTATTTCCATAATATTTTAATATTATTTATTATCAATTAAAAATTATTTAATAATTAAAACCCTATTTTTAAATTACAGAAAATTCCCAGAAAATTCCAGAAAATTGTGAAAAATCCAGATTTTAAAATTTTGAAAAATCAGGGGGTTTACAATCTACCCCCCTTAAGAGGATTGCGTCCTCGCAATCAAAGAGTAACCGGTCAATAGAGATGACGCGGTCGCAAGCATCGTTTGAAAATCATCACAAGATACTTAGGGAAGTACCGTTTTCCTAAAATTGAAAGTTATACACTTTCCAGGAAAATCTAGTTAAAGCAAAAGCACTACAACTTTTATGAAAATCAGGTTGTTTTTAACAAGTTGCATTTTACTAGGTTGGGGCTGAGGTCACGAACCAAGAGGCACGAACTATAACAAGACTAAAAACGGATAACTACGAATCACTTACTCGCATCAGCGTCATGCACAGTAATCGCGTAAGTTTGCCCTCGTCCTTGAGGTAGATTCCTCTGCTGCTGCTGAGCTTGCTGGTAGGGTGCTGCTCGAGGCGCTGGTGGAGTTTGTTGGTTTGTCCTTGGTGTTCCTTCTCTACGCTCAGGGCAGTCTCTCACTGCATGCTGTCTGGATCCGCAACCTAAGCATAGTCCTAACCTGCGTCGGCATTCCCTGGCGATATGGCCTGCTTTGCCACAGTAGTGACAAGTAAGGAGGACTACCACTTGTGGGGTAGATGCTTCCTGCTGTTGGTGCGATCTCTTTGCAGATTCTTCTTGTGGTGTTCTGGATGTTGCTGATGGGGAAGACCTCTTCAGTCTGGTCTCTCTCTTGGTGACGCGCTCCATGGGTCGAGCCGCAGCAAGGACGTCCGAGTATGACGTTGGTGCGACGGACCCAATTAGTTTCTGTAGCTCAATGTTCAGTCCGTCGAAGAATTTCTCGGCCTTCTCTTCCTCTGTCGGGATCAGGGTGGGGGCGAAGCGGCTCAGACGAATAAATTCTGCGTTGTACTCTTCCACCGTCATAGAGTCCTGAGTGAGGCGATTGAACTTGTCCCGCAGTTCGGATCGAGCGATGGCAGGAATGTACATCTCTTGGAAGAGTCTGGAGAACTCCTCCCAAGTGACTCGGTCTGGTCCGAGCCGTGTCTCCTCGGATAGCCACCAGTGATGAGCATTGTCCGTCAATTGCATTCTGACGGCAGTCATCCAACGTTCCCGAGGAAGCTCAGCTGCTTCAAGTTGATGCCGAATGTTGGTGAGCCACTCATGAACTTCTGTGGGCTCCTCTTTTCCAGAAAAAGTGCGGGGCTTCAGTTGGCGGAAGTCAGTGATTGAGCCTGTAGATGGCCGTCGAGCTGGTAGGTTGGCCTGCTCCAGTGCAGTTACGATACTGTCCCTCAAGAAATTAGCCTCGCGACGTTGAGCCTCGTATTGGACTTGTTGCTGAGCTTACATCATCGCGTAGATCATTTGGAATATCTGCTGCCCGTCAATTGGTTGTCCTTGTGGGATCACGGGCGTTGGTGGAACGAACTGCGGCGGAGGTGGGATGTCATCGCGCCGGAATCTGGAGGTAGGTTGACCTTCCTGCTGGCTCTGTTGAGTTGATAGAACTCCTCCGACTGGTGTCACTTCGTCCTTATAGGTGACACCTGCAGCTTATGGTGTTCGAGCGGGAGTCTCGTTGCACTCTTGTGGGTCCATTTTCCTGTATCCAAAATAACCAATAAGAGGCGCACAGGAATCAAGGCAAGATGCAAGTCAAAATTAGTTCGAATACGATACAGATATCAAAAATGATTCAAGCAAGTGGATGAGATCCTAAAACTTATCCTATCTTATTGCAGGCCTGTTCGGTCCCTAAGTTGAAACTGAACAATTTAGTCGTAGACCTGCATGGGCCACCACAAAAACCATGTCACGCCCCAGTCCCAAAATGCCGAAGGACTGAGCACGTGGGCAATGGCCAGCAGCACGCACCGATGGACAACCCAATTTAATGGATCCATCAGGGCATGCTTAAGCTGTAGTCTAGCAGTAAAATGTTACAAGTCTCAGGTATTTCTAATCTCATCCATCAAATAAACACAGATTAATTGCCAGAAATAATGCAATGGAAATAAAATAAGCAATAGCAAATAAGGTTATCTCGGGAAACAATCCGAGAATTAGTCTGTTATATTCAGAGGAAAATAGACAGGAAATAAATGCTGAAAATGGAAATACTGTGTAGATGAAGCCGGTGCTCAGGAGAAATCTTCGGCCAATATCTCGTTCTCTGTTCCGGGTTCTGCTCCAAGGAGTGCTCCTGTACCGTACACCTCGGGGTAGTTCTCCTCGGCTATACCTGGGGACATAGTCCATTCCAGGTCCCCAGGGGACATAACAAGGTACAGAAAATACAAGCCAAAATATATGCAGTACAACAATAATGAAACAGCAGGATAAATATGTAAACCAGCTAAGTGATATGCAAGTGAGAGTTTTAGTCATACTCGGGCTGAGACTACTACAGGATCAGTGTCGAAGAAACCATAGCAGTATTTTCTCGAAGGACCAGAACTGGTGCCATAGCTCTGTGTCAGAGACTAAGACACATCCAGATAATATTATTTACATTATATTCAGCCTTGATATGATAATACTCTCCCCACCCCATGTAATCTCACGTCACAGTTCCAGAATATCACAGGTACAAGTCACGCAAGATTGAACTAATGCAATGAGTCAGGATAGAATCTAAGCATGTAAACTGTAAATGACATGAAAATATATCCTATACGGAATCACCAGGTATATCTCAGGCAATTTCGTCACATGAATAGTATCAGGTGTCCTGGGTTGAGCAGTTAAACAAGTTTACTTAGGCATCTACAATAAATCAAGTAAAATACTATAACCAGAAATATCTGAGAATTAGCAAGCTTTACTTGCCCACTGATGCTAGATTAAACCCAGAAAATATATAGCAAGCTGCAGGGTTTGGCAAGCTTTACTTGCCCACTGATGTATAACTAAGTCCAGTAAATAGGTAGCAAAGCTGCAAGTTTCGGCAAGGTACACTTGCCTGTGGTTCCGGCTATGTTTGCAGTTCTGACTTCGGCGGAAATTGCAGGCGGTACTCCGGTTGCTGAAACAAATATCACCATCAGATCCAGAAAATATCAATCAGCTAGAAATGCCTGTCCTTGGGTCCAATTTGGAGACAAGGGCAAAACGGCAGTTTCGGACCAAAATGGGGTCCACAAGTGGGCCCGCTTTGCACCGAAAAATGTGTCAGGTTCAAAGGTCTCCAAATTCACCAAACTTAGTGTCAACAGGTCAGGAACGATGATACGAACCCAACGGAACTTCCAGAATTGGATTCCGATGAGCCGATCACAAAATCGCCCGTCGAGCGGGGCCTGTGGGGCCCACGACACGCGATTTCGTCAACGTTCTCAGAATTGAACCAAACTTGACCCACAGGACCAGCGTATTGCTACGAGTCCGATGGCACAAGTTTCGTCTCGATCCGACGTATGTACACAAAGTTAGGGCGAATTGCAGAAAAGTCGGATACGGGGCGATGTCCGCGGATACGCACTGATTTCGGTGTGCACGCACATCCGAATCAGCTTCTGCGAAATTCCACACGTCCGTATCGACGATGCGCACGTATCTGTGAAGACCGCACGCGACCAAGTCGTCCCGTTTGGCGGGGCGTACTTGGTTCCGGGGTAAAACAGGGTCTGGTTTTTCCTGTTTTTGGATCGCGGTGTGCGATCACCACAGGACGCGATGCCCCGAACGGTTTGTCCGGGCACCGAGAGGGTCATACAGTCTTCGCAACGCAATTTGCGAAAACGAAAACAGAGCTACGAACAGAAAGTTACAAGTACCTGAAGGGGACCCAAAAAATCCGAACTCGATCGTGTCCGACACGTGTCGGATTCGGGGAAAATTAGGGTTAGGGTTAGGGCTTTCCCGTCGGAGCTGGGCGGAGGGCAGCCGGGCCGAGGCGGAGGGGGCCGGGGCTGCCGCGGTTGAGGGCGGCGCAGCGCTCGGGCGGAGGCGGCGGCGCGGGGGCGGCCGGAGGCGCGCTGTGCGGCTGCTGCTGCTGCTCGCTGCTGCTGCTGTCTGCGGCTGCGGTGGCCGCCGGAGGGGAGGAAGGAGGAGGACGGGGAGAGGCGACGTCGACGTCGGGCTGGGCGAGGCGGAGGGCGGCGCGGTCCGGTGGCGTCGACGGGGAGGGGAGCGGTGGCTGAGGGTGGAGGCGAGGCCAGGGGGGGTTTAATAGGGGTGGCCGGGCGGTGAGGGGGCCGAGACGGACGGGGAGAGGGGTGGTCGTGGGGGTGTGGGCGGGCGGAGCGCCGGGCGGAGCGGGCGGCGGCGGCGTCTCCGCCGCGAGACGCGGGCACAGGGGAGAGAGGGGGAAGCTGGGGTAAAGCGGGTCGGGCGGGTCTGGCGGATCCGACCCGACCAGCTAGGGGCTGGGCCGGGCTCGGGCCCAGTGGGCCGGGCCGGGCCGCGGACTGGGCTGGGTTATAAATAAAATAGGTAATAATAATAATAATAATAATAATAATAATAATAATAATAATAAAATCAGTAATAAATAAATAATTAAATAATTAAATAAATACTTTTTAGGTGTTTTAAAATAGGTCCGGGGCCCAATAAATTCCAGAAAAATTGTTCTAAGTCCAGTTTTTCATTTTACATCCAAAAATATTATTTCCATAATATTTTAATATTGTTTATTATCAATTAAGAATCATTGAATAATTAAAACCCTATTTTTAAATTACAGAAAATTCCAGAAAATTGTGAAAAATCCAGATTTTAAAATTTTGAAAAATCAGGGGGTTTACACTACGTGTCCAAAATTGGATTCGATTAGGCCGTATCGCGATACAGTGTGATACCGTGTGATACAGAGCTCAATTTTGTGTATTTTGTGCAATTATTCATCAATTCTCATTGTAGCATGTTATAATTGTATTATTATATATTTGATAATTATAAATGTTTAAAGTTGAGGAATTTAGGTTTTGGCTATTCACTTGGACACATATTAAGATGTTTCTCGACAATACACTTTAAGTATTTGATTAATTGACACCAGTTCATGTATATATATGTAGGTGGATGTGTATGTGTTATATATATATATATATATATATATATATATATATATATATATATATATATATATATATATATATATATATATATATATAGCTACCTGTATTCTGTGGAATGAGTGTGTATGTGTGTATGAAGTTGTAACTGTGTTTAGACAGTGATATTGTGTGTGTGTGTGTGTGTACCCACCCAAAATGGAGTGACGAGCATGTGCCATCATGCTCGGGCAAGTGAAGGAGTTGTGAAGAATGTAAGTTCAATAGTTGTTGTGGGGATGTGTTAGGCAACTGCAGTAAGTGTGGGGTGTTGGCTCAAGCTTGAAATAAGAATCGAAGTGGAGACATCAGTGTTTACACAGATGTTTATCAGTCTGGACACTGATAAATGTCTGGTATCAGTTCAGATTTGAGGTGTAGATGTAACTTGCTATGTTTAGCGAGGAGATTTGAGTATGATGTGTGTGATTTGGCTTTAGTGTCAGAAGGGTGGAGCACACTATCCTCGAGTGGATGAGTGTTGCCTGCAGTTTCAGTATCTGTGCAGTAGCTATAACTATGATACTAAGGTATTTGGAATACTGGAGTTGGGGTTGGCAACCTGTGCATTATTGGAGTATATCAGACCTGGGTTAAAGACTCGGGCAGAGCAGTTGGTAGGGGAGAATTATTGGTGTACTAGCAGTAGAGGGTTGAGGGAAGTCTTGCCTGAGAATTTTATGTGCAAGTGTGGTTCAGTTGTGTGTCATCCAGGTAAGGAGCTATGTGAGTTTTATGTCTGAATTGGTTCCAGGTATCAGTTAGCTTGACTGATTATAATTAGCTCAAGTATAAATTAGTGTATAGATGTGTCAATGTCACCACCCCATTTCCAGAGCCGGGTATTTTTTTTTATTTTTAATTTGGTTAATTGTGTATTATTTATAATTAATTGTATTTATATTTAATTAGTGATTGCATTATTTTTTATTATTTTTATTTTGATTGTTTTAGGATTTTGGCTAGCCTGGACCCATGTCAGACCCTAGTGGACCCATGTCCGACCCAGCCCACACCCTTGTGAGAATTATTTTGGGGCTTAGATTTATTATTTTATTTTTAGGAGGTTAGTTGGAGAGATTTGGAACTAGTTTGAGCGCATTTGGAACCCGGAACCCAAAACCGAGTCATGTAGGGGCATTTTGGGCATTTGGAGAATTAGTGAACCCTTTATTAGGTTTGTGGCCGACCAAACCAGCCCCATTCCCGTGCATAACAGCAGCCACTTCCCCCCCCCCACTCTTCTTCTTCACTTCTTCTTCTTCTCCACTCATTTTTCTTCTTCCTTTCTCCTTCCTACTTCAAGTAAGTTCACTTTTCTTCCTTCTTTCTTCCATTCCTTCTTCTTTATGTAACCCTAACCCTAGATCTTTCCCCAACCTAGGTGGGTAGAGCCTAGATTTGGTGTTGGAGCTTGGATTTGAGGCTTGGAGCTTGTAGGAGGTGAATTTGGAGAGTTTTGGGGATTTTTGCTTGGGATTCCAACTCCCAAGAGGTAAACCCTAAATTTTCCCTTGTAATTACTCTTTTATAGTGTAATTAATAGTTTAGAACCTTCCTAGACCCTTAGGCTACCCGTGGGAGGAAGTTGGAACTAGTTTGGTTGGGTTTAGAGACTTTAACACTAGGTTTTGTGTCAATTTCGGGTGAAATCCGAATTTGGCCCAATTTTGGGTGATGCCCTAGGTTAGATGGACCTAGGTAGACGTTGTCGGGTGTCTTGAGGGTGAGTGCGTATCTCCGTTCGGACACGGGAAGCCGTGTCGCGGAGAAACGGGCGTTTCGGGCGAATTTGGGGGTTTTCGTCGTCGCCGATTCCAAGTGCGTGTGCGTTTCCGCCACGGACCTAGAATCGACGCGGGACCACTTTTTATAGGATCTAGACATCGTGTAGAGCGCGTGGGTAAATTTTGGGCCGATTCCGAGTTCGTTTGGTGTGCGTTTCAGGAGGTTTTCCGAGCCGCGCACCACGTGTTCGTCGAAATGACCGAACGGCCATTTCGACTTGGTTTCCTCGTTTTGGCTTTGTGCGCGCGTTGGGTTAGTATCGGGGAGTGTGTGCTAGAGGTTTCGAGTTATATTTTATATATTTTTGGGTGTTTGGGCGTGTCGGGGTCGTTGGGCGTGTGTGGGGCGTGTGGGTTGTGTGTTGTTGTGTGTGGTGTTGTGTTAGTGTTAGTGTCTATATATATATATATATTTATATATATTTGTATGTGTGTTTATGTATATATAGATATATATGTGTGGTTATGTGTTTGTGAGTGTGTTAGTGAGTGCTAGTGTATGTGTGTAGGTGAGTGTGTGAGTGAGTGCTTGTGTGAGTGTGTAGGTGAGTGTGTGTGAGTGTGAGTGAGTGTTTATAGGTATATAAAAATAAGTTTATATATATATATATATATGTATATATATTTATATATATATGTATGAGTGTTTGTGTGTGTGGTTGTGTGTTTGTGAGAGTGTGTGCTAGTGTGTGTGAGAGTGTGTGTGTGAGGGTGTGTGCTAGTGTGAGTGAGTGTGTGTGAGTGAGTGAGGATATATAGATATATATATATATAGTTGAGAGTGTGTGTAGATATATATATATTAAGTGTATATATATGTAGCTATGTATATATATATTTATGTGTATGAGTGATTATGTGTGTGTGTGTGTGTTGATTTGTGTTTGAGTGTGTGTGTGTGTGTGTTAGAATGTATATAAGTTAGTGTGTATATATAGCTATAGAGTTATATATATATGTATATATGTATGTATATATATATATATGTATATGGGTATGTGGTCGTGTGTGTGTGTGTGAGATGAGAGGGAGGGGCTGAAACTGAGAACAGCAGAAGTGTGCAGCAGCTTTAGCAGCAAAAAGCAGCAGCAACAGCAGATTTCAGCAGCGGCAGCGCCGCGGCAGCAGCTCGCTCGAGCGGCAGCACGCCGCGGCAGCAGCTCGCTCGAGCGGCAGCATGCCGCGGCAGCAGCAGCATCAGCTGCAGGCGCAGCACGCCGCGGCAGCAGCGACAGCACGCCGCGGCAGCAGTTCGCTCGAGCGCAGCAGCCTGAGGCAGCAGCAGCAGCCTGCGGCAGCACGTGCAGGCGCCGCGGCGCGCACCGCGGCAGCAGATCGCTGCAGCGCAGCAGTGCAGCAGCAGCAGCAGCAGGTTTGAGCAGCAGCAGCAGCAGGTTTGAGCAGCAGCAGCAGCTTGGCATTCGCGGCGGGGAGCGGGGTAGCTTAGTGTGAGAGTTATAGATAGATAGGTATCTATGATTTAATAGATAAATAGGTAGCAAGATAGATATTAGATCAATAGGTAGATGGATAGATAGACGGATTGATAAATAGATTAGATAGATACATAGGTAAAGGGATACCTAGATAGTTAGAGATAAATAGATAGATACTATATAGATATTAGATAGTTAGGTAAATAGTTAGATAGACTATTGATAGATAGACATATAGATAGATAGGTAGTAGAAAGATAAATAGATATATAGTTATATAGCTAGCTAGATAGATAGATTCATAAATAGGTAGATTAATAGATAGGTAATTAGATAGATAGTTAGATAGGTAAATACTAGATATAGATAACTAGTTAGATAGTTAGATAGATAACTAGATAGGTAGATGGATAGGTAGAGGGATAGCTAGATATATAGATCTATATGTATAGGTATGTACATATAGCTAGGTAGATAGTTTAGATATCTAGATATAGGGATACATATATATTTATGAGGAGGGTAAGGTAAGGTAAGGTAAGTTAAGGTAAGGTAAAGTATGTAGATACCTAGGTATATGCCTATATGTATTAGATATATGTATTTTAGCCTAGATTATAGCTAGACATATATGTTTATGCATAGTTAGCTAGCTAGAGGGGTAGTCGGGTTGAGTTTAGAGAGGTATCTCAATACCTTGAGATACCGAGGTATCTCAATACCTTAAGATAACCAAGGTATTGAGTTTCGAGCGGGGTTTTTGAGCATTAGCCTAGGAAATGCTTGGGAGTGATTTTTATATGTTTATATGTATATAATTACGTGTGCTAGCATAGGTTTTAGCGGGTTTAGGCGGGGTGCGTGGCCTAGGGCGAGGTATCGGATACCGAGGGTATCCCGGTATCTCGATTAGGCGAGTTTGTGAGTTTAGTAGCTTAATGACCTCGGTTTGACCTAGAATTTCAGGAGCACCCTAGTTTGACCCAGACTTGACCGTAGTTGACTCGGTTGACCGCCAAAGTCAACTTTTAACCTAGTTTTGACCCAAAGTTGACTTTTTGGACCCAGAATTGACTTTTTGACCCAGATTTCACCGGTTTGACCCGTTTGACCTAGAACGACCCTAGAAAGCCTATTTTTAGTTATTTTATATCTGTTTAACTCATTAGAACCCTGTTTAACCTTGCTTTTCGCATTAGGTCCTTGCGATACCAGTTCGGATCGCCAGTTGCTCAGGACGTCAGGCGAGTACATTCTCTGATAGTTTTCATTATTTGATGATTATTATGATTCAGCTTCTAGTATAGTATCATCTGATTATTCTGGCACAACACGGGACACTGATTGATATTTCTGGATTCATTTACTTGCGACACGTATATTTCATGTTTCTGGCCTCTATTCTGGAATCACTACTGGCATCACCTACAGGCATCACTACAGGCATCATTCATGTACAGGCTGGACTCATCTTGATTTGCGTGTCGGGTCTTGGATCCACTTGTATTAGTCGGGGCGGGGAAATACTCGAGTAGACATGTAAACATTCCTATCTGGCATCATCAGGAATCACTCCCTCTGGTCTAATCTGGAATGATAGCAGCCGCGCACCCAGTGCGCGGTGAGCCGTACTTACCCCTAGCCGTTTACATGTCGAAACAAGTATTTCAAAGACACCGAGTTCATTCTTTATAGTCTGGACTCTCATGCATTCTTGTTGGTCTCACTTACATGTTTCTGGACTTGACTCACTACATATTTTTCATGCTGGACTCACTACACGTTCATGTGCACGGACTTGATCTTAGCTTAGATTTTCTGTATCTTGTAGTTATTACTATCTTGCTCTGATATCCATGCATCTTTACCTTTATGCACCAGTGACTTACATATTTTCTTGTTCATACTTGCTCCATTTTTCTTGCTACTTGCTATAACTGTTTTATAGTTTTTATCATTTAAATGGAACTGCTGTTAGAGATGTACTTGCTCCAGTCCTGACTGGACATATTTTTCAGAGTATCCGGAGGATTGGTGTTCGACGTTTTATGGACCTGAGCCTGTCGACGGTGCAGACAGGGACCCTCTAGCTTAGGGGTGATTTTCGGGTTGGTAGCCGGGATCACTGAGACCTTGTTGTTGTTTTTATTAGCTTTTAGCACCGGATTTGTCTCCGGTTTTGGATTGAGACCTTGTTTGTATATTATTTTGGATGATATATTATTGTATTATTATTATTATTGATGTTGAGGTTGTTGTAGTAGTTGTTGTTGGTTAGACTTTATAGTTGTTAGATCTCTGTGTTATCTTATCGTGCTTAGATTCGTGATTGAGTATATTGTGATTATCATTTGATATTTGCTCCTCCGTTTGGAGTTGAGATCTTGGCAGATTTAAATATATTGTTTGCGTGGTTGCCCTCCTTTTGGAGAGGTCATGCCCGATTTTTGTGTGAGATTATTATCTAGATAGTTGACCTAGACAGCGTTCTACCGCCGATGCTGCGGCGTAGGCTGGACGTACCCACGACTCATGCCCGATTTTCGGGTGCGGGTCGTGACACGTTTTTGGTGGCGGCCCATGCAGGTCTCGATTCGCAATTAGTGCGATGTCGTGGTGGTACAACAACTTAGTTGTACTGCTGCGAGCCTGCTGTAGGATCTAGGATCTAGGATGAGAGTGTACTCAATCACGACTAGGAACAATTCCAATCTAATTATTCTGAAATTGCTTCTTTTGAAATATTATGTCCTTCTTTGATGATATCGTATCTTGCACCGTATTGACTTCTTTTGATCTGTGTTCAGGATGCCTCCGAAGACACGATCCCATCGTACCGTTCCAGCAGTTGCCTCGGAGAGGTCTGCTACCTCTCGTCCAGCTCGTATTCAGGCAGCTGCTACCGCTCCACTCACCACTCCTGCGGTTGAGGGAGCCTCTGTTTCTCTCGGGGATCCTTCTCCACTTATCGATCCGAGGACTACCCCAGTCGTTCCGGTGGTTCCTCCACCACTTCCTGCTCCAGTAGATGCCGCGCAGTTGTTTGCGTTCTTCAGGGAGATGATGGATGCGCAGCACCGTCAGGTGGATGTGATGAGGCTGGGCATTGAGAACGCCCACCAGGTGGCCATGACGGCAGTGGATAGGGTGGCACAGAATCAGCCACAGGCAGATCAGATTCAGCTTCCGAGGCCGGGTAGTATCATTGACTTTCAGAGGATGCGGCCCAAGGAGTTCCGTGGTACAGAAGGGATCCTGTACGCGGATGACTGGATAGAGCAGATTGAGGGCATCTTCAGGCTGGCGCAGATTCCGGACAGCATGCAGATAGAGGTAGCGGGCAGTCAGATGTTCGACCTCGCCTTGACATGGTATCGCACAGATACGAGGATCGCAGCGCCAGGGCTTACTTGGGAGGCTTTCAAGAGGCTTTTTAAGGAGAAGTTTTTTCCAGATGTGGCGCTCAGTGCTTTGGAGAGCCAGTTTGAGGCACTCGTCCAAGGGAGCATGACAGTGGACGAGTACGCAGCGGAGTTCTGCCGTTTGGGCAGATTCGTGGATGGCTTGAGTGAGGCAGCCAAGGCGAGGAAGTTTCGCAAGGGCTTGGTCATGGCGGTCAAGTCTTTGACCAGGAGCGACCGCGAGGCGACTTTTGAGCAGATAGTAGGAGATGCTCAGAGAGCAGAGGATGACTTGGAGCTCAAGTCCAAGAGAGGCAGGGATGATTCAGGCAGTGCGAGTGGCAGTGCGGGACCAGCTAAGCGTCCCTATGTGCAGAAGGCAGCGCAGCAGGGTCAGGATCAGAGGGTGCCCACTTGTGCCTACTGCAGGAAGGCAGGACACACTTGGGATGTTTGTAGGAGGAGGCTGAAGGTGTGTTTGTTCTGTGGATCCGCTGCTCACCAGATGCGAGATTGCTCCACTGCACCTCCATTGGGTGGAGCACAGGATCAGAGAGTTGGAGCTAGGCCATCTGTGGCACAGCATCATGCCCCGCACCAGCAGAGGGATACACCCCAGCAGGGCAGGGCTTATGCGTTGACGGTCGAGGAGGCCGATGCTACGGATGTCGGGTTAGCAGGTCTGTCTCTTGCTTCTTCTTCCTGTCCTTTTCCATTCCTGTGGTGTGCTTCATTAGTACCTGTTAGACTTTTTTCCTTGTGCTGTGGTAGATAGTGTAGTGACCCCGATTGAGACTGTAATAACACGACCAGTAGGACCCTGATCTTGTGTGTTGTTTAGGTAGAATTTCTTGACTGTGATTGTTGGGGGTTTGACCTAGAGGAGTGTGATTGACTTTAAATTTCGAGGACAAAATTTTCTAAGGAGGATAGGCTTGTCACCACCCCATTTCCAGAGCCGGGTATTTTTTTTTATTTTTAATTTGGTTAATTGTGTATTATTTATAATTAATTGTATTTATATTTAATTAGTGATTGCATTATTTTTTATTATTTTTATTTTGATTGTTTTAGGATTTTGGCTAGCCTGGACCCATGTCAGACCCTAGTGGACCCATGTCCGACCCAGCCCACACCCTTGTGAGAATTATTTTTGGGCTTAGATTTATTATTTTATTTTTAGGAGGTTAGTTGGAGAGATTTGGAACTAGTTTGAGCGCATTTGGAACCCGGAACCCAAAACCGAGTCATGTAGGGGCATTTTGGGCATTTGGAGAATTAGTGAACCCTTTATTAGGTTTGTGGCCGACCAAACCAGCCCCATTCCCGTGCATAACAGCAGCCACTTCCCCCCCCCACTCTTCTTCTTCACTTCTTCTTCTTCTCCACTCATTTTTCTTCTTCCTTTCTCCTTCCTACTTCAAGTAAGTTCACTTTTCTTCCTTCTTTCTTCCATTCCTTCTTCTTTATGTAACCCTAACCCTAGATCTTTCCCCAACCTAGGTGGGTAGAGCCTAGATTTGGTGTTGGAGCTTGGATTTGAGGCTTGGAGCTTGTAGGAGGTGAATTTGGAGAGTTTTGGGGATTTTTGCTTGGGATTCCAACTCCCAAGAGGTAAACCCTAAATTTTCCCTTGTAATTACTCTTTTATAGTGTAATTAATAGTTTAGAACCTTCCTAGACCCTTAGGCTACCCGTGGGAGGAAGTTGGAACTAGTTTGGTTGGGTTTAGAGACTTTAACACTAGGTTTTGTGTCAATTTCGGGTGAAATCCGAATTTGGCCCAATTTTGGGTGATGCCCTAGGTTAGATGGACCTAGGTAGACGTTGTCGGGTGTCTTGAGGGTGAGTGCGTATCTCCGTTCGGACACGGGAAGCCGTGTCGCGGAGAAACGGGCGTTTCGGGCGAATTTGGGGGTTTTCGTCGTCGCCGATTCCAAGTGCGTGTGCGTTTCCGCCACGGACCTAGAATCGACGCGGGACCGCTTTTTATAGGATCTAGACATCGTGTAGAGCGCGTGGGTAAATTTTGGGCCGATTCCGAGTTCGTTTGGTGTGCGTTTCAGGAGGTTTTCCGAGCCGCGCACCACGTGTTCGTCGAAATGACCGAACGGCCATTTCGACTTGGTTTCCTCGTTTTGGCTTTGTGCGCGCGTTGGATTAGTATCGGGGAGTGTGTGCTAGAGGTTTCGAGTTATATTTTATATATTTTTGGGTGTTTGGGCGTGTCGGGGTCGTTGGGCGTGTGTGGGGCGTGTGGGTTGTGTGTTGTTGTGTGTGGTGTTGTGTTAGTGTTAGTGTCTATATATATATATATATTTATATATATTTGTATGTGTGTTTATGTATATATAGATATATATGTGTGGTTATGTGTTTGTGAGTGTGTTAGTGAGTGCTAGTGTATGTGTGTAGGTGAGTGTGTGAGTGAGTGCTTGTGTGAGTGTGTAGGTGAGTGTGTGTGAGTGTGAGTGAGTGTTTATAGGTATATAAAAATAAGTTTATATATATATATATATGTATATATATTTATATATATATGTATGAGTGTTTGTGTGTGTGGTTGTGTGTTTGTGAGAGTGTGTGCTAGTGTGTGTGAGAGTGTGTGTGTGAGGGTGTGTGCTAGTGTGAGTGAGTGTGTGTGAGTGAGTGAGGATATATAGATATATATATATATAGTTGAGAGTGTGTGTAGATATATATATATTAAGTGTATATATATGTAGCTATGTATATATATATTTATGTGTATGAGTGATTATGTGTGTGTGTGTGTGTTGATTTGTGTTTGAGTGTGTGTGTGTGTGTGTGTGTTAGAATGTATATAAGTTAGTGTGTATATATAGCTATAGAGTTATATATATATGTATATATGTATGTATATATATATATATGTATATGGGTATGTGGTCGTGTGTGTGTGTGTGAGATGAGAGGGAGGGGCTGAAACTGAGAACAGCAGAAGTGTGCAGCAGCTTTAGCAGCAAAAAGCAGCAGCAACAGCAGATTTCAGCAGCGGCAGCGCCGCGGCAGCAGCTCGCTCGAGCGGCAGCACGCCGCGGCAGCAGCTCGCTCGAGCGGCAGCATGCCGCGGCAGCAGCAGCATCAGCTGCAGGCGCAGCACGCCGCGGCAGCAGCGACAGCACGCCGCGGCAGCAGTTCGCTCGAGCGCAGCAGCCTGAGGCAGCAGCAGCAGCCTGCGGCAGCACGTGCAGGCGCCGCGGCGCGCACCGCGGCAGCAGATCGCTGCAGCGCAGCAGTGCAGCAGCAGCAGCAGCAGGTTTGAGCAGCAGCAGCAGCAGGTTTGAGCAGCAGCAGCAGCTTGGCATTCGCGGCGGGGAGCGGGGTAGCTTAGTGTGAGAGTTATAGATAGATAGGTATCTATGATTTAATAGATAAATAGGTAGCAAGATAGATATTAGATCAATAGGTAGATGGATAGATAGACGGATTGATAAATAGATTAGATAGATACATAGGTAAAGGGATACCTAGATAGTTAGAGATAAATAGATAGATACTATATAGATATTAGATAGTTAGGTAAATAGTTAGATAGACTATTGATAGATAGACATATAGATAGATAGGTAGTAGAAAGATAAATAGATATATAGTTATATAGCTAGCTAGATAGATAGATTCATAAATAGGTAGATTAATAGATAGGTAATTAGATAGATAGTTAGATAGGTAAATACTAGATATAGATAACTAGTTAGATAGTTAGATAGATAACTAGATAGGTAGATGGATAGGTAGAGGGATAGCTAGATATATAGATCTATATGTATAGGTATGTACATATAGCTAGGTAGATAGTTTAGATATCTAGATATAGGGATACATATATATTTATGAGGAGGGTAAGGTAAGGTAAGGTAAGTTAAGGTAAGGTAAAGTATGTAGATACCTAGGTATATGCCTATATGTATTAGATATATGTATTTTAGCCTAGATTATAGCTAGACATATATGTTTATACATAGTTAGCTAGCTAGAGGGGTAGTCGGGTTGAGTTTAGAGAGGTATCTCAATACCTTGAGATACCGAGGTATCTCAATACCTTAAGATAACCAAGGTATTGAGTTTCGAGCGGGGTTTTTGAGCATTAGCCTAGGAAATGCTTGGGAGTGATTTTTATATGTTTATATGTATATAATTACGTGTGCTAGCATAGGTTTTAGCGGGTTTAGGCGGGGTGCGTGGCCTAGGGCGAGGTATCGGATACCGAGGGTATCCCGGTATCTCGATTAGGCGAGTTTGTGAGTTTAGTAGCTTAATGACCTCGGTTTGACCTAGAATTTCAGGAGCACCCTAGTTTGACCCAGACTTGACCGTAGTTGACTCGGTTGACCGCCAAAGTCAACTTTTAACCTAGTTTTGACCCAAAGTTGACTTTTTGGACCCAGAATTGACTTTTTGACCCAGATTTCACCGGTTTGACCCGTTTGACCTAGAACGACCCTAGAAAGCCTATTTTTAGTTATTTTATATCTGTTTAACTCATTAGAACCCTGTTTAACCTTGCTTTTCGCATTAGGTCCTTGCGATACCAGTTCGGATCGCCAGTTGCTCAGGACGTCAGGCGAGTACATTCTCTGATAGTTTTCATTATTTGATGATTATTATGATTCAGCTTCTAGTATAGTATCATCTGATTATTCTGGCACAACACGGGACACTGATTGATATTTCTGGATTCATTTACTTGCGACACGTATATTTCATGTTTCTGGCCTCTATTCTGGAATCACTACTGGCATCACCTACAGGCATCACTACAGGCATCATTCATGTACAGGCTGGACTCATCTTGATTTGCGTGTCGGGTCTTGGATCCACTTGTATTAGTCGGGGCGGGGAAATACTCGAGTAGACATGTAAACATTCCTATCTGGCATCATCAGGAATCACTCCCTCTGGTCTAATCTGGAATGATAGCAGCCGCGCACCCAGTGCGCGGTGAGCCGTACTTACCCCTAGCCGTTTACATGTCGAAACAAGTATTTCAAAGACACCGAGTTCATTCTTTATAGTCTGGACTCTCATGCATTCTTGTTGGTCTCACTTACATGTTTCTGGACTTGACTCACTACATATTTTTCATGCTGGACTCACTACACGTTCATGTGCACGGACTTGATCTTAGCTTAGATTTTCTGTATCTTGTAGTTATTACTATCTTGCTCTGATATCCATGCATCTTTACCTTTATGCACCAGTGACTTACATATTTTCTTGTTCATACTTGCTCCATTTTTCTTGCTACTTGCTATAACTGTTTTATAGTTTTTATCATTTAAATGGAACTGCTGTTAGAGATGTACTTGCTCCAGTCCTGACTGGACATATTTTTCAGAGTATCCGGAGGATTGGTGTTCGACGTTTTATGGACCTGAGCCTGTCGACGGTGCAGACAGGGACCCTCTAGCTTAGGGGTGATTTTCGGGTTGGTAGCCGGGATCACTGAGACCTTGTTGTTGTTTTTATTAGCTTTTAGCACCGGATTTGTCTCCGGTTTTGGATTGAGACCTTGTTTGTATATTATTTTGGATGATATATTATTGTATTATTATTATTATTGATGTTGAGGTTGTTGTAGTAGTTGTTGTTGGTTAGACTTTATAGTTGTTAGATCTCTGTGTTATCTTATCGTGCTTAGATTCGTGATTGAGTATATTGTGATTATCATTTGATATTTGCTCCTCCGTTTGGAGTTGAGATCTTGGCAGATTTAAATATATTGTTTGCGTGGTTGCCCTCCTTTTGGAGAGGTCATGTCCGATTTTTGTGTGAGATTATTATCTAGATAGTTGACCTAGACAGCGTTCTACCGCCGATGCTGCGGCGTAGGCTGGACGTACCCACGACTCATGCCCGATTTTCGGGTGCGGGTCGTGACAGTCAATTAGTAGTTAGTTAGTAGCAGATAAGGTTATGAGGTAGTGATTATTTTAGATGTCAGTTAAGGGGAGGAAGAGGTATTTCAGTAAGGGAACAACTGTGTAGTTGTGTGTGTGTGTGTGTCTGCACATTCGTGCAAGTGAGTGATGTGTTGGGAGGAAAGAAATGAACCGATACACTGCAGTATCAGTGTTCTCAAATGCAGTTATGTGTCAATGCATATATTTGTATGATGTGTTTGGGTGAAGACTGGAAGCTCAGTGAGTGAACTTTATCAGAAAGAGTGTACCTGGTAGGAACAGTCATATGTGTGAGGGTATACTAATTGTCTCTAAAACAGGGAATATGTTCATATAGTTATCAGTAGTTAGTTCATTGCAGTTAGAGATAAGTTATCAACTAAGATAGTTAGTATTAGCTAATTAGCAATCAATATAGACCAATTAGCTTAGTGTGACCTAGTTTGGCCCTAGAAACTCATTACTTATGCATTTTTAGCATATTTAACACTTATTACACCCAATTGACATGATATTCCTCTATATAGTTGTGTGAGACCAGCTCGGACACCGCGTTATCCTCTTTTGCTCTGGACCAGAGGCGAGTACATCTCTCTATTAGTTTCCAGTACATGATATTGTATATATCACTTATTCTAGAACTGCGAACTTGATTCTGACACTTTGTTACACGGACTGGTACTATATGGATCCCGTCAGGAGATGTTATCTCTTACCGTGTTCAGCGAGTACTCCTTCACATATATTTCACCATGTGCTTCTGGTATTGATTTTTATGTGCTTAATGTGCATCTACTATTCCATGTGCTAGTGTGACTATACGTATTCATGTGCGTAATGTGTCGTGATTTGATCCATGAGTATTGGTTCGGAAGGGGGAGTAAAAGTTGGTTATGTGATAAAACCATATTTACCTCATGTGTATGTCGATTATACACCTCACGTATAATCGAGTTATCCTATTTACCTCATGTGCAACCTAAGTCGATCACATAACGAACTTGCGCTCTAAACCACATAGCTAATATTCATGCTCTTCTACTTGCATTTTATTTCCATATTACCAGTATTTACTTTCCAGTTCTTTATTGTGATTATTTGCCTATTCCCACCTGTATTTTCCATTCTTAATACTTGTGCATCTCGTATTCTTTTCTATTACTCGTCATATATGCTTTACCATGTATTTGGAGTTGATTTCAGAGTTTTGTACTTCGCTCCTTTCCTGATTGAATATATTTTTAGATGATTGGCTAGAGGAGCTATGTCCCACTTATTACGGCCGCAGGATGGTGAGCTACTAGAGGATACTCCCCTAGAGCAGAAGGACATAGTACTAGTGACCAATGAGGCCTAGTTATATAGTCTTGGACTTATACTAGTCTTATTTTGGACTCATGGCATATATATATATATATATTATATTAGAGAGTTATTGAGCCTAGACTTATAGTATTGGACTTATGGATGTATTGTGACTCATATTTCTCTTTTTATTTCATATCGTGCTTTCGTCCTCCTTAGTTTGGTATTATGATTGAGTATTGTTACCAATATTATATTATTATATTGTTCCTCTATTTGGAGTTGAGATAGCATGACAGGTACCCTTATTATATTGTGTGAGATATTTAGATAGTTATATTGCCTTAGACAGCGTTCTATTATTGATGTTGTGGCGTAGGCTGGACGTTGTTCACTACTCGTGCCCTCATTCCGGGTGCGGATCGTGACAGATATACACTATAAAATACATGTGAAGGAGTACCCGCTGAACACGGTAGGGGATAACATCCCATGACAGGATCCATATAGTACCAGTCCGTGTAAACATTGTGTCAGAATCAAGTATACAGTTCTAGAATATGCAATATATACACTATCATAAAATAAAAACTAACAGAGAGATGTACACGCCTCTGGTCCTGAGCAAAGGGTGTCTCTCGATACCCAAGCTGATGTCACACACTCCTATTTGGGAAAAATTAGTTAATATGTGTAAATAAATGATAAATAAGTTAAATGATGCACAAAAATGTATTTCTAGGCCAATACTAGGTTGTCCTAGCTAAACTAGGTCCACATTAAGGTTTTAGGTTCATATTGGTCACTAACTACCTTATACTAGTTTATATTAGATGTACAAGGTCATTATCTAAGAGTCCAAGCCATACTTAACATTAACCTACTGTGTATATGTAGCGCCCCATTCTCCCGGTGCGGAGATCGCGGCTAAGAAACACAAGACGGTATCGTTCGATCGGGATAGATTGAATTAAGAACTCGTCCTCGTTATGGATTTGTTTCTTCGGAATCGATTTCCATATTCAGTGGACTGCGCCCCAAGGATCGGCTTAGCGGCAGAGTCAGGAGGGACCTCTCCGCTGCTATCTTTTATTGCCTCGGTTTTCGATGTCGCTTGTTGCTTTCGTGCTTTGAGTTGGTTTTGGGATTTGCTTGTTTTCCTTGAACGGTTTTGATGGTTTTCATTGTTTTCGTTCATTGACTTGCACTTCTATTTCGAGATTGGAAAGAGAGGAAGAAGTATTAATCGAGCTGTTCGTGTGCAGGTGAACGAGCAGTAGGCGGCTTGCGAGCGAAGTTGTGAAGCGCCTCTTTCCTTCTTCTTTCCAAAAATCTAAGTGAGTGGCTACCAACCCGATTAGCTAGTCCTGCTTCCAAGCTTCACAGCTAATCAATCTGCACTCTTCTTTGCCCCGATCAAACGATACCAAGTAATAATAAAAGAAACCAAGATAAAAGAAAATAGACTTGGTATATTATGCTTGTCAAATAAACCGCACGAACGGATACTTAACTGTATGCTTGTTCGCTTGGAAATAATCATAAACTGTTGCTTGTCTTGTGCAAATACATATTTCATACTCGTGTTGCCTCGAAGGCGTAACTGATTGTTTAAGTAACGTATGGATATGTCGTGTGCTCGTGTTGGAAGTGCATAAATGCTTAACAATTATGGATATGTCGTGTGCTCGTGTTGCCTCGAAGGCGTAACTGATTGTTTAAGTAACGTATTGTTCGATCATGGACAACTTGTGCACAAGGGTAAGTTCTGCGGACGGTCGCTGGGGCACTGGCACCGTTCCGGTCCGGGCGGAACTCGTGTGTAGTCATCGTGTGCTTGAGGGGATAGCTTGCAACGCATCGTGTGCTTGTCGTGTTCTCGTTGCATGCTATCCCTGTCCTTGACCATGTCCGTTATGGCACCACGCCAGTGATCATCGTGTATATTTAAACCTGTTGCATACTAACTTGTGTCTTCGTGGCAGGGAAGGCAAGGTAAGTATTGTGCAGGTCATTCAGACGGGCAGGTAAAATCCACCGAATGGTGGCACGTTCATTTCAGTAAATTCTATATGCTGCTTACTTGTAAATGAACTAAGGCAAGATAGAAACCCACAAATATGCATGCTTCACTAAACAACGTGTTGATTGGTATAGTCAGGCTAGCTCGCCTTCACCAGCATGTTTCGATATGCTGACCCTCGTTGAAACAGGTTCTCCGCACCAAGGCGAACCGAACGAGGAGCCGAAGTCGTCTACCCGATCCAGTCCAACTGTTGGCGCATCTTCACCGCGCCCCCCTGAAGCATTTTGAAGTCCGAAGCTGCAACTCTTCATACACAAATGCAGCTCCGTGGCAAAGCTATCCTCCAGCCTGGAGGTCCTTATCGTTTTGAGTTTATAAAAGGATGTAATGTACAGGACTGCTATCTCATTTTGAGTCAACCCTTTTGTAAGCCGTTCGGCATATTAGCTGACTCGTTCAGGAGTTTGTAATAGATGTTCATTATCAATAAAGAGAACTTTTCTATGTTTCAAATCTGTGTTTCAATTTATCTGCGTACTCTGAATATGTGCTTGCTATGCAAATCATTAAAGCCTTGTGCGGGCGCAACTCCAGGCCCGCACGGCGGTCACGCCTCGGGGGACGCCTCGGGGCGTGACAGTATATATATAATACTAATTAGTATTAGCTAACTGTTATATTATATAATATGTAACACCCTACTAACTAATACTTAACTTATACTAATGAACTTGACACTAACATCCATAACACTGATACCATATAACTTAATGTTTAGCTGACCATACTTGGACTTAACTATTACCTTACTCAGGTAATATCTCCTAAGGATACACTGATACCTCAGTATAAGTGTTAGCACTAAGAACGGAATTTCAGAGTTCCTCCCTCTCCTCTCATCTACACATTAACTACTACAAATATACTTGGATGCAAGGATATGATATTAATTCCCTTTCTTTTTCCCACTGTCACATTACCTTCACTCAAATAACACAACCTACATACAGACATATGCTAGTTAACCAAGCCCTCCAAAGTTCTGATACATGAAGCCCCCTTCACATCTTGATACCAACTGACACCATTATATATGGTTTAATATACTTAACCAACCAACATTTAAATATAACTAAAGACTGGGCTAATATTACTAACATAACTAACATAACTATCTTACTACAATGACCGATAGGTACTAACATCTAACCAATTAACCAAAGCATAATGTACTAACTGATAACACACATCACATGGCCACTCAAACTTGCACACACTATTGCAGAGGAAACCCCCATGTTCAGTCACTGCCACTGATTTAATACCTGCCCACAATAGGCAGATAAGTCTAACTTATCCCCCCTTTACACTGAGTACAACTGAACTCTTAATATAAGACTCTCATTTCAGCAACTGCCCAGGTCTACTCCTTAACAGTACACAGGAAAGTGCACTACCTAATCAATTGGCACACACTATAGACTTACCCTCACTTATACTCGAGCAACCCTTGCTGCCACTGCAGTTATTGCAACTCCTTCTACAACCTGCAACCTAACTGAAAAAAAATCTCCAGTTACTGAATACTAACACACACACACACACACACACACACACACACACACACACACACACACCCCTTGCTACAACCACCCATCACTGCAAGTGTAGGAACTGCATTGCACTTGCTCTATTCACTACACACACACACACACACATATGTCCTTCACTGAACTGATCCCCCACTGTCACATAACACACAACACATATACTAAAACTATAAATCATTAGATCAAACCCTTGATAAGCAATATATATATAATACACTGTGATACATATTCAATTGGAGTGCCAAAAACCTAATTCTCCATAAATAACCATTCCCACATGTATATTACACATAATAATAGTTATTAGAACTAATTACAACATGTATTAAAGAGAAATCATGCAAAACACCCAAAATAGGCTCTGTATCACTCTGTATCGCAAAATATCATGATACGGCCTATACGTATCCATTTGTGGACACGTATTTAGTCCCACAACCCCGATCTAAGTCTAATTAGACTAAATTAATCTCATGACACACACTTGATGTGTCAATCTCGTAACTTCTCCAAAATACACATAAAACCTATGTAGAAGACACAATACCCCAACCAATTAGCCTAGAACTTGTTCTTATATGTATCCATATGCCATTGAGGTGTTCCTAAGAGTCAAATGTATGATTTAGAAGCTAGAATGAAAAAAAATTCAGAATTAACCAATTGGGAGATAGATTCCCAATAAAAATTATAATTGACACGATCCGGACACGATCTTTCCACCAAAGCTCATTCTCCTTATGCTCCTTGCTACTCCAAGCTCCAAAGCTCCTTGAGGGATGAAAATGAGGGAGAATACAAATAAATTGATGGTGAATTGATGGAGGGATGAAGTGAATTAGGGAACACAATTGGGGATCTAGAATTGAGTGTACAAATAAAAAAGAGAGAGAATTGAGAGACCTATATGGCCGGCCCCCTTTTCCCCCTCTCCAAGTCACAACATAAAGTCTAAATTGTCCCTCACTAGCTAATTATGAAGAATAATTAAGGATAGCTATTTGGAAAGTTTCTACACTAATACAATTTAGTTTAATCCTCTTAATTAATTAGTGGGAATGGGTCTATTGGGCCTAGTCCATGTTGGGCTCACTAGTTGTCATGACAAGTTTAATTGGGTCCACTAGTATCAAGTCAAACTATTAGGCTAGCCCACTAACTATGAATAAATAATAAAAGCAAAAAATTATATATATAGCACTCTAATTAAATATAATTTCTAAAAATAAAATAACTATGTCAAATTACTAAATTATCCCTTTTGGAAAAAGTGAGGGTGACAGTATACTTGTCTGATATTCAATTCTCTATTTTAGGGAATTATGGGTGCTCTGTTGTATGTGGGTCTTAACACAGGTATATGACAATACCAATGGGCATTGTACAAGTCTTGTATAGTCTCATACATAATTATCTTATTATAAAACCAGAACCCAAATACAATTGCATAAATTTGTTAATCAGTTAATTGTATTGAACTCCCAATGACTATATTGCATACATAGTAATTTGTGCCATAGCATAGACCAGTATTCCGTCATCGTAGCAGTGGGCCACCCCTACACCAAACAAGGAAAATGAGTGTTACACTGTGCCGAGACGGGGTACTACTCAAGATTATTGTCATGTGCTAATTTACACAGTCGACTCTTTCACTCTAACATATCGATCCGTAGAGTCATCGAACTACCACAAGAAATCCAATATAAAGGTACTCATCATGATACTACTAATGGGCACGGGTATGAGAAATACATATAAGATACCATATCGATACACGATACAGGAACAAGAAATACATAATAGAGGAACGGTACACGTACAAGTATATATATCGAGAAGTGACAACTTGTAACATTCTCATTATAAATCCCGCGATTTTTTTTTTCAAATATTGGACTAACTATGATGACAATGCGCTCCTTCATTGCCTTGTACCTCATACAATTGCGTTTGATGAGGTTGTGTACCTTGTAGTTGATGTAGTAATTGTTGTTTATTATCTATGTTCTTTAGATTGCATTGTGAAGAAGTAGATAATTCACAAAAGTGAAATCAAGATTGATTGAAAATTATCAAATATGATGGGAAAAAAAATTGTGGTAATTTAGATGAATTAATTTCTATTTATAAAAAAAATTGGGTGACAAATGACCATAAATATTCTTATAATATAGTCGATATGGACGTATTTTGGTCATTTTTAACAAAATAATTAAAAAAATAAACTCCTAATTAACATTCATAAACGATCAAATTATGTGTGTAGTTTGGCAAAAATATCTCTCAAAAAGACCAAATTGTCTTTATAATATGGTTGTTGGGGATATTTGACCAAATTTATCCCCCAAACGACTAAAGAATGGTTATAGGGGTTAAATAGTAAATCCTATTTGATTGTATCTCATTTTATGTTGAGCGCTCAAAAGTGGTGATAATGGAGTTGATATTTTAGTCCTACATCGGGTAGAAAGTGTGATCATGAGGTATGGATAATTGGGATTGGTTAAGGACTTACATAAATTTTTTTTTTTAAGGTATATGGGTCCAGTCTAATATCGCACCTCATGGGACAACTCCAGTTCGAATTACATCACATTTCCAACAAGTGGTATCAGAGTCCAAGGTTACGGAGCTGTTTGGATGGCTCTAATTGGTTCGAAACATATTGTGCTTAATGTTTATCTCTACTATTATAATGCGGCTTAGAATCAACTCCAATTTAAGTCGTCTAAGTCGTAATGTATATCATCAACCAATTAATTTAATAACTTAAAATTTTAAAAAATAATAAAGTACCATAAGTTATTTTCTCACGTAAATGTTTTAAAAAAAACGTAAAGTTCTCCTAATTACTGAACATGTGTAAATCATAAAATATTTTAAATTTTAAATTATATTTAAACTAACTAAATGATATTATTTAACTAAACACATCAAATTTTTTTATAACATATTTATAATAAATCATAACTAAAATATATTCAAATTATATTTAAAATATTCTAACATAATTTAAATTCCTATATTTCAATAATATCGTAGATTTTTTCTTTTTTTACGTGCAACACACATGAAAGTAACTAGTGTGTATAATCGGACCGTACACCGATTATACAGGCTCTCTTTTTAAGCTAGAGTTAGGAGAATTCTCCAAACATTCAGTTGAGCACGGATCAGACCTAATGGTGGAAAAGTAAATTCTTGGAGTGGGTGGGGGAGCCATTTTTTTCTTATTTTGGGAAACATTAGGATGTTTGACCTAATGTTCTTACTAAGGACGTTTAAGGCTTTTGGTTTTGAAATGAAGCCAAAAATCCTCAATAAGGACGCTTGGGTTCTATTTTTGCAATATATTTAAACTCTTTTTTTGTATGCAATATATTCAAGCTATAATTCTTTACAGAAAATTTTCTGTATTTATATTGTTTAGGTGCTACCTTTCGCTTTTATCTGTTATCTAACTATCTATTTTTATGTTTTATACAACGATCCTATCATTTTCGTAATAGGTAACTAGATTATGAATTATGAATTTAATTTAAACAGACAAAGTTAGACATCAAGTTGATCACATCTGGTCATCGAAATTTTGTCTAATCTTTTGTATAATTTTGTTTATCCTCCCTAGTTAATTCCAACGAGAAAAAAAAATACGTGGATAATAATAACTATGACGATGACCACCACAACCAATCTAATTTTATAGTGAGGCTTGGAAACGATTCAAATTGAACCGTTTAAGTCGTTTGTAAATCCTCCATAATTTATTAAAAAAAAAATTACGATAAAAAAATCACTTTTAAAAATAAATTATGATAAAAAAAACTAACTTTCTCCCTTTTATTCGGTACAAATATATATTTAAAAATTAAATTTAAAAAAAATTAAGAATTAATTTTAAAAAAATTCAAGAATATTTTAAATGTTAAACAAATCTTAATTCAAATATATTTAAATATTTTAATTATTTTTCATCAATATCATAAAAAAATATTTCTTTTATGTGTAACGTACGTAAATTTATTGTGGGGACATAAAATTTATATGATTAACTAGGTATACACATTTTGTGATAATACTTCACATTTGCATGATCAAGATCCAACTTGTCTCTACAAGTTTATTTATTTATGCCTGAAGTTTTTATTTTTTTATTTTATTTTATATATATATATATATATATATATATATATATATATATATATATATATATATATATATATATTAGATATTGTATTATGTCTTATCCAGCCATATTAAGTTTGTATTTAAGTGTTGGAAACATAGAAGTAGTTAATAAGATATAACTGAGCAGTACAAATACATGATAGGTATTCAGTACCAAGGAGCATTGTTGAAGTATCAATAATTCATAGTAAACACTTTTGGGTGGGTAGGGATCGGAAACCATACTCTCCTCCACGTGTTTAGTGTTCGGATTTTCATTTCCGTTTCCGTTTCCATCTCCGTCCACGTCTCCTTCCCTGTTCGAATTCAATTTTTTACCCCCATCCATATTCCCGTTAAACAAAGCACTCCATGTCCTCGTCCCCTTTCCCGTCCCGTTAACACTTTTGGGGCCGGGTTCTCCAATGTTCCCGTCCCGTTATCAAGTTTTTATCTACATTATAAGCTTAAAAATTTATTTTCATTCAAGAAAATACATTACATGTTAATAAAACATGGTTTTTATGAAGAAAAAAAAACATATACTACTAGACAAAGGAAAAAATATATATTAATCCAATAAAATATACAAATTAATACTAAAGAAAATATTAAAGTCTAACTAATACCAATGAGTTGCACGTATGGGTATAAGTAATCGGGGTTATGAATTTATCCGGACAGGAAGCAGTACTACCCTTACCCGACCCCGAACTTGATCGAATTTTTTTTTTAATCTCTATCCCGACCCTCGTCCTCGTCGGATTCGAAGATTTTTTACATCCCTAAACAAGAAGCACCATACTTAATTTGAACCTGATGCAACATTCATGTATGCCATTAGTTACATTCATGTATGTCATTCAACTAATGATCACTGCTACTGCCGCTTTTGCTACTGCCCATCATTTAATCATTCGTCATGAGATTCGACGTGAGCTACTTGAACATTTATTTTTTTTAATTTAAAATTGCATGTTGGGTATTATCTGTTGATTTGAGTGATCCCTACACGAACCTATAGCATCAAAAGACGCATACAGTAACCGCCAACATCTAAAAATTGACGTAACTCGAGTTCGTCGACCGTGAACAACGAATAGTTAAATTTTACCGTATCTGTATGTTTTTCAAAAATTTATAATTATTTTTCGAACACTTTTCGGATCGTTACGAGAGCACAACATCAAATTTGTCCAGCTGGGTAAGTTTTGTCGAGTTCTGAGATATCCAACCGGTTTGTTCACGTTGCTAGATGAAAATTCTGTTGAACGTACGTAACAAGCAAATTCTTATGAAAAAAAAAAAAAAAAAAAAAATCCTCATTCGCATATGTAATTGCGAATGCAACTAATCAAACTAATTTCTTCAGAACTTCTTGTCCAACCCGAACCGTTTCGCGAAGAACAGGTCCCTAGCCCAAACCGGCGACCAGCCAAGAACCGCAAACAGAGCAGTCATGTGTCCGAACGCAATCTGCCTCGGCGGCTTCGGACTCAGCACCTTCTTGGACACGTACCGAGCAAACGCCCTTGCGTCGGTCGCACCCGCGCCCTGCGACGCCCGGGCCCGCTCCGCGATCGCCTCCTTGAATTTGGCATACAACGTCCAGTCCTGACTCGCTAGCTTCTCCGCGTTGGCCCTCCCCAGATTGGACCGGATTGAACCGGGCAGCACCTTTATGACCTGCACACCGAACGGCCTCAGCTCGACCCTGAGCGCATCGGACATGGCATGCACCGCAGCCTTCGACGCGCAGTAGGACCCGGCCCAGGGGGTCGGGACCGCACCTACGACGCTGCCAACGTTCACGATACGGCCTGTGCGTCGAGCGGCCATGTGGGGGACCACAGCTTGAACCTGTACATGACCACACATACAGACTTAGGCCCAAAATCTCGTGCAACATATATTGTATGTAGTATTTGTTGTTGTAATTTTTTTTTTTTTATTTTTATGTAGTTAATAGTTGTTGTAGCAACTTTTATTGTGATATTTGTTGCTTGGTTGTGACTTTGTTAGAAAAAAATGAATGAAAATAATGTGGCATTTATTGTCGTAAACGATGTTAGGGTCACTTCGGTCCAAACAAATGTTGCAGTAGTCGAAAAAAGTGATACATCACTTGTCGTACCAGTTACACAATCTATATCAAACCAGATATTGAGATTGTTTGAAATAGTGCAACTAATGTTGCATATATATATATATATATATATATATATATATATTTATTTATTTATTTATTTATTTTAGATGTTCGATAATACGTACAAAATTTTACGTACGCTGTATTGCATATTATTTGGATATACTGTACCTACATCTTCTTTACGGTATGATTTCGAGACGTCCACTCAGTCAGAGGAAGTTCGGTATATTGTATATATATTTACTTACAGGTAAGCAAACGAGTTATCTAACCGTTTTTGTAGTCACCCAAAAGGTAAATTAACGTCAATGTTGGACGGACATATATGACAGGACACCCTACTAAAAATACTGTGACACGGATTTTGTATAAGTTTTGGTATGTTATAGTATATTTTGGAATGTCCAAATTATGTCGGATATATTTATAATGTGCCCATAAATTCATATTACCATTCTTAATTGGCCGAGCGTGTTGATTTCCAAGGCACGTCGGACTGCGTCGAGGCTGAGCTCCGCCAAAGGTCCGGTGCTTCCGATTCCGGCATTGTTGACCAGAACGTCAATGCGGCTGTGTCGGGATATGACTTGAGATACGGCCAGAGCCACGCTCCGGTCATCCGCAACGTCGATCGCGATGGCCTCCTCCGAGCCGAGGAGGTCGTCGATGTCGGAGAGGCGGTCGGGGAGGTCGGACGCGACGACGTGGCAGCCGTGCTCGGCGAAGGCCTTGCAGTACTCGTAGCCGATGCCGCCCTTGGCGCAGCCGGTTACGAGCACGATCTTCTTATCCTCCATTGGTGATCTAATTATTTCTAATTGAACTCCTGTGTTAGTTGGCATGCATGCTTAAGTACATTTTTAAGGGCCATACTCAGCTTATTGGGAGATCCGTCAATGCTTTTAGACTTTACTTCTTAGCCTTTGTTATGAAATGCTAAAGAATATGCGTCAGATTCCGAGGCGCGGCCAGCAATATCTAACTATTCTCTTGGAATGGTACTAAGGGCATCCACAGTTGAAATATTTTAAGCTGATACTTCAAATTATTAAAAAGTGGATAAATTAACTTTTAGAGTATTTTGATGATACTGATGTCCACTGTATATTGCTTATTTTTGGTGGTCTCAACAATTAATATAGAAGAGTTAGAGCATCCACAGTGAGGATATTCGAAACACATATTTCAAATTATTAAAAATTAGATAAATTATTACTTTTAGAGTGTCTCCATAATGGTACTTTACGCAACGAACGGTGGGAATTCATGTACTTTATCCGAGCATACGAGTCACTTGTAGAAGGCACAAGTTCTGCTGCAGAAAATGATGGTAATACTTCAAACCAATGATGATTTCCAAGCGCTCTGTCTAACTGACATGCAATTCTATTTTGAATATCCTTGTTACTCCATGTCCATATTCGTTCTAGGCACTTTAGACGGGATTGAAGCATAATTTCGTGATATTAGAGGAGGGATAATAAGTTTTATAAAATTTATACGGAGATAAAATTCGTCAAACCTAATGGCGATATATGCACAAGTATCTCCAAAAGAAATTGTGAACCAGTCGCTCAACCATACTGTCGAAAGAAATGGTGAGACTGTCATTGTACCGCTATTACTATTGGCGGGATGATTGTTTTTATTTTCCTTTTTAATTTAAAGAGAATAGTCAAAGCAACAATGACTCTCCCTCCCCTCTCGTATCCTCTATTTAAAGAGAGAATGACGTAAAGTAAGCAACCACTATAAAAATAATGTGCTCATACCGTCAAACCTAATGTGGTCCTGCCGCCATATCGTCGAACCTAACGGTGGTCTGGATGCGTCTCGCCAAACCTATTGACGGTTTTTGTACCACTCATATTGTCGTTAGCTTTGGCGATATGTATCTACGTTTAATTTTTTAAACTTGTTACACCCTACTAATATCTCCAAAGTTTAGTATCGTGGGCATAACTTTATGTATTTGTGTTCAATGGCTATACTAGATATTAAATGAACACTAGATTAATTACTAGCTCATGTACATATATTATTTGGCTATTGATAAAAGTACAAACAAAATTGTTAGGGGCCATCACAATTTGGTAGTTCTGAAAAAATTATGATTGTGAAAGTTTTTGCAGTCCTCCAATGAATTAGGACTGTCAAAATGTGTGACGTTCCATAAGATTTTGTGTTGTGCCTTTTGTCAGGTAAATGTCCTATTGCTTTCTCCGCAATAACTTACAAATTTCATTTTCTTCCCACAATTTTTTTTATCAAACTAGTGTTCAGGGTTAGAGTAAAAATTTAAGTTGTTATTTAAATGCTTTAAGAACAATATTATGGTGATTTTGATACGAATAGCTTGTAATTTTATGAGCTTATGTTTTTTTGTTTTTTTTGAATGGATACAAAAGAAATAAGACCGACGTGGAAGCTATGGATTTGAGCAACTTTTAAATTATGATTTTGATCCTTTTATGAGTTTTTATGGTTGAAGGCTAAAGCCAAACCACCTAGTTACTCAATGTAACTTGATAAAGAAAAACTATGTCTGTGGGAACTTTCCTGCTGTCAACTAGTTTAGAGATTGCAACGAGACGAGGGAGAGAAAGAGATACCTTAAGGTATTAGGGTTAAGTGTCATATTTTAGTATAATTATTAATACTAGAAATGATCACCCCTAGTTAGATGTAAAAGAGAATTTTAGTATGATATAATTGAAAAATAATTAAAATTAAAATTTAATGTATATATAATTTGAATATATTTTAATTAAATTTTATATAGCTATATTTATATTTTAATTAGAATTTGTTATAAATATAGTAATTAGATAATATCATGTAGTTAAACTATTACTTACGATATTTTTTTCTTCTTACTTTTAAATAATGCGAGGATATACATACGACTTAAACGGCTCGTTGTGAACCGTTTTTAAGACTATTTATACTAGTAGAGATATATACACATGCAAGTTGAACGTCAGTATTAAAAAGATTTGTAAATGGGAGCTCAAGATACTATTTTAATAGTTTTTGATGCTGCATAAAAATTTGGGTTATTTAGTTATAGGGTCTCGTATAATATTAAAAATTTGAATTTTTGTATCCATATATCCAGAATAGGGTTTGGATCTCATCTTAACGGTGGACTTGGCTGAACGTTCAAACTAGAGGCCTAAACTTAAATTTTGAATATTGTGCGAGACCCTGAAACTAAACGAAAATATATGATGATTGTGTGCATTAAGTTATTTAGTTTTGTATGATGGGAGTTGTGTGACTTGTGTTATTTAGTTTTATCATGAGCAATCAGGAATAAGACTTATGATACTATTGGTTGCTTCTATCATGATCTCAACAGCCACATAACACTCCCGACGGTAGTTTCGATGAAGACTACCGCTTGTGATACTGAAAGTGATGATGACTTTCGTCTGCAAGGTGGAATAGGGGATGTCAAGGAAAATGGGTATTCAGTAGTGGATGCCACTTTTGATTCTGTTACTGATGACGTGAATGGGGTGCTCGCATGACAAAAGCAAGCTTTTCCCTCCAGAGTATAAAGTTATTGAAATATAATTTTTTATAGTAGATGAAGAAGAAGTTACAGAAACACCTAATAAGGAAACTCAGGGACATGACCAGAGACAAGATGAGAAGTCCATTGTACAAGTACCAGGGGAGGTTGCACATTCCATGCCAGATGGTAGCTCAAATGTACATCCTCAAACATGTGCGGTTGTGAAAAATGATCTCTTGGCATCTGAGGTCCGGTATGAGAGATGTACTAACAAGAGCATGGTCGGTTATATTGTAATGACCCATTCCGTTCAAGCGGACAACCGATTCAAACGACACAAGTGTAACGACCCGACCCGCTTTGCTCAGCGAGAAGACTCGTTTGAGGCAAAGGATTTTCAGGCTTTGTCCTTCAGGAGTTCAAACTTAGATTTTTAAAGGTTCGTTCGGAGTATCGCTCGACCGAGGCGAATCATCGCTAAGGTGGTGGCTACGATGAACTTGTCTTTGCTTAGCCAGCACACTTAAAATATTGACGATACATGCTAGTTGCTAGGTGAATTATTCCATACATGCTAATAAAGAATACAATGCACCTAGCTAAGGGAATAATCCCATCTTGTATTGCTTTTGTTAGAACATGAAAATAAATTTTGGTTTATAACTTGGACCCTCGCATGCTACCCTTGCCTTGTGCAAGTAGACGCCGCTATGCCTCAATTAGATCATCATATACTCTTCGTAGTGCACTACTTTACTTGTTCACACTGCTCGCCCTAAGAACTATGTTGCTCGATATGTCCATGTACGGTTTTACCCCTCGCACTACCCCTTATACCGTGCCAACATAAATGCTTATGTTTCATATAAATGCATGCTTGCATGATTACATTATAACTTATACTCGTTGCCTCGTTCTAATGATTGTCACTTATATGCATGCCATAATTCATCGCAGTTCACTATCTGTGATTCGTTCAGTTGAGGCAAGATGGCAATCAAGATAGTCGTTCCGAGCCAAGTATAAAACATTGAAAGAAATCGGGACCGTTAGGTCGCCAAGGCATTTTCTGAACTAGGGGACTGCATCAATGGACAGTTAAGCAAGATAACATCATAACATCTCTGAAAATTAATACTCGTCTTGTACTGAATCTGACGGCTCGGGGAGTTAAACTGTCCTGACTGAATCTGAATCTGTAACTTTATATGTACCTGTGAGAATCTGGAAAACTTGAGGATACGCATGATCACGGACAACTTGTGCACAAGGTGGGTTTTCGAATCCAGTTTCGCGGACGATCATCGGGGCACTGGGGCTGATCCGATCTAGACGGAGCCGTCTGGTAGTCGTCTGTTATGGACAGGATGGGTGCAATGCCACATGTATCTTGCTTGCACGCCATCTTTGCCTCGAGACTACACCGTCCTTTATGGCGTCATGCCAGTGATCTTCTGTCATATAGATTAAGTTGACTCGATTGCGGCAACCCGCGTGCGAGTTATTTCATTGTAGGCGACTGCTCTGTGTAACACACTTGTACCTAAACTGTATCTGAATACCTAAGAATCCAATGCAACATACCTCAGCAATCCGTATAACTCGTGCTCCTAAAACAGAACTTCGCTCACGATACTTGTGTTTGCTTATGCTATTTTCCCTGCAGTTTATTATATATGCTCGTGCTTGGTTTAACTTGGTTTGCCTTGGATAGGTAAGGACGGATGGTAAGTTGGTAAGTATCGCCGTGTTACTCTTATATCGTACGGCGCACCGTCCCACGAGTTAGGCTTTTCATTATGCCATAAAACTGATTCTAAGGCAAGACTAGAAATATAACTTAATAGATTATGCACGGAACCTATATAACGTGTTTGGATTTGTCGAGCGAACGAGAAGCCTCCCCACCAGCGCATTCATGTACTGATAACCCACCAGATTGCTTACAGGGTGCGGGAAAACCTCGTTCGGAGCGAAAACTCCATTCGTGTGTGCTAAGACGTGGAGTTCGCTCTGGAACCTTGGAATGTTGCATCCGGAACTGAAAGACATATACAAGACATAAATTTGGAACATCGCCTATGTATCATTCCACAAATATAGCCACTTGGCATGCCTTTATCATTTCAGAGAGAGAGAGGGACTTGAGCGACTTAAAATCTTGGCCTAGCGCCGCTTGTAATACTTGTTCAATATCAATAAAGAGTATATTTTACTTTCGTACTTGTCTTATTCAATCCTTCCGCTATTGACGACTCTGTGAACTTGTTACCAATCGCCTGTTCGTTTCTTATTCCACTACACTCGGACTATCTGTGCGACTCTATGGATTAGACATCTTACCGCCTGTTCGGATCATGGCCTTGCACGGCCGCAGCTTACGTTCGTACGGCATCACATACAGATGAGAAAGATCTTCCTGCTGGAGAGCTGGCGCGATGATTCACGCCTAGCGGGGACGGCCGATTACCTGCGGGAGATCGGGGTGTGACATATTAGTATCAGAGCATGGCTTTACGCCTTTGGACTTTGTATCGATTTTCTCAGTTTCGAAAGCTCATTCTTGGGTTATATGCATACACTCTCTCTCGTTGACCCGATGGAATATTTCATACAATGAGTCTAAATAATTTCAAAAAAGTTGCATGTAAATGATATGATTGCTTGTAAGAAATTGTGACGCGAAGGCCTTCGAGACGACATGTGTTAAACTTTATGGGAATAGACTCGTGCTATAATTTGCAAGTTATGTGCGAACCTGAATACCTATACATGATTACCCAACTGGTTAGTGTGCGGAATAGAATATCGTTCGGACGGTTAGCTATGCACACAGTCTTTCGGCTAAGTTATGTTGTGTATCGCGCGCGAAGACCTTTTGGTGCATGCCAGTTGTAAGCAAGATTGTGATATCATTCAGAAAAGATAAGTCAGACTTAGAATGGCAACCGATAGAAATATTATCAGATTATCGCTAAGGCGAATATAGTAGATTGTGCTTGGATTTTGGAAAATAGCTCAGACGGTATTTCGTGTCGGCAGATAAAAATCAGATATGGTTTACTTGGATGACTATCAACAGGATATATACGAGACTAAAATTTATCAGGCGATACTTAGGTATCATGTAGGAATTCTAAGGAATGACTTGGTGAATATGCTTGCGAGTGATGCGAACACCGATTGAGGATTTGATTGGGTGACTCGATTCAAGAGTGGTTTATAGATTATTTTGGAAATATTCAAGCGAATTCATAGGTCTCGTGCGATAGTTGGTTTAAACTAATTGAGAATGTCTTGAACAAGTGATAAGGCTCATATCGAATATGGATTCAAGGTAATAAAATCGATATCTTGGTCTAGAAAACTTGATGGAAACTTGATGGATCGTACGAGCGATTTCGAATTGAATCAAATATTTTAAAACTTGAGTATGGATATTGTGGTTCGATGAAAGAGATAAGCGATAACGGATTTGACCTGGAGTTTGGAAGAACAATCTTGAATCTAGTTCAAAAGATAACCTTCAAAATCAGTCCCGACTGAGAACGATTATCCTACGGGAGCATCGGCGTGGTAATTTTACGTCCTGCGGGGATGATCGAACTCACGGAAACATGCTCGATGATTATTCGAACGAACTCGATGATTGGAACGTATCAAAAGTTGATAGACTTTTGCTTGAGTATTAAACTTACACTACTAAAAATTACGGGATTAGCAACATTTTTAGCGACGTCAAAGTAAAACGTCGCTAATATTAAAAATTTCAGCGACTCCAAAGACTAACGTCGCTATAAGTCACTGTTTGGTGACATATAGCGAAGTTTAGCGACTGTAATTCTAGTTTTTTAAAAGAATAGTCGCTATAAGTTTATTTAAGGTTGTTAAACGTCACTGAGTTTATGATTTAGTGACGTTTAGCAACATATTTAGAGACGTTAGTCTTTTAGATATTTAGCGACATTTTTAGCGACGTCTATAACGTCGCAAAATATTTTTATTAGTGACGTCATAAGTTGACGTCGCTAAACGTCGCTAAAATTTTAATATAGGTTTTGATTTCCCCCTTCTGTCAAAATCTTCCCCCAATTTTTTAAAACCCCCCCTCTTCCCCCCCCCCTCCCTCTGGCGAACTGCACACTCCGGCGTCCTCCACAGTAGCCTACTCCGGCGCCACCCTCCTCCTCTAGGTAAACCCTAACTCTCTCTCTCTCTCTCTCTCTCTCTCTCTCTCTCTCTTTCACAGGATATGGCATGATACTGACACTGACACGATACACACACACGTGACAGATACTGACACAGACACGACACACACACGTGACAGACACGGCATGACACTAACCCTGTCATGCCCCAGTCCCAAAATATACGGGACTAGGCCACGTGGCAATAGCCAGCTGACACGTCTCTGAAGATATCTCAATTTAATGGATCCCCGAAGTGTGCTACGTTGTCCTAATTACTAACATGTACAATATCAGTCAATAACATGTAATATAATCTCATCCATCAAATAAAGAGCAAGAAGTATGAAATAAACTGCTGGATAATAAATACCAGTCTCAAGATCTCATAGTACAATCAGTGAAGTCTGGTAGGAACAAACCCACTACTATGACGAAATAAAGTACTGAAATGAGATATAAAAGATAATGATTAGGGCATCGGCTGACTAGATAATGATGCACCCAATCTAGGCTGAAGGCCTACCAACTGATAACGGAAACTCTGACGGCTGCACCTCTAACTCCTCGGCGGTAGCGAATCTCGTCTCCTATCCGGGGTCGTATACTGTGGGATAGAAAGCCTCGTCTAAATCTGGAAAGGAACTAGGTCCTCAGAGGGACGTAACAAGATACATAGAAGCATGCTATATATAAATACTGAATAAGATAAAATACAATAAAGGGTGTGCTAGCCAATCTAAGTGAATGCAATGTGAGAACAACTGTGAGAATATGAGAAGGTGTAGGCTAGACATGTGCTGACGTAATTCACCAGTCGTGACAACCGGCTAGTATATGCCACTCATGTCCCCTATAACACGGGCGCAAGAATACAGTAACATCTAATATTCTATAGAGTGTGGTATCTGCAATGTCATCAAGTAACATCCCACACTCTACAGAACGTGGTATCAGTAATATATATAAATACGTCCGTATCACTCCGTTGAGTGCGGTATCAGTGTAAAGGAATGGGGTGTCCCATATGCCTACCAGTCGTCCTCCCCTCCCAATGTAGATATACCCGTCAAATAAATCGACGCGCATATCCCTTATCTAAATGCCAAGTCTCTAAACTGAAATGGTCCTAGATTGCTTGCTAACCGTGATGCACGTCACACGCGGCGATAGCTAGTCGATCATGCGAACACGCATCCCAACATGAGATTTATCACTATGAATACGTGTAAAAGTGTTAGGTCTTGGAAGAATACAGGATATCCTCCCATAGGGTGAGTCTACTAATGACTAAGTCAATGTATAGCAATCTTCGACGTATCCGTCGAATGCACCCGAGACAATCTCGGACGCGCACAGTTGTATAAGGCAAACAACAAGCATACAATACAACACTTGCATAATTTAAATTAGACAGCAAAATATAGCAAGGTATCTTGCCTGAGTCTTCGAGAGGTGAATGCCAAAAGCCTGCTCCGGTAGTTTCTCCTGGCTGATCCATAGTCCCTATACAAACAATATAACACAATAATACAAACATCAGATACTACGCCATAACTACAAACGACTAAGACGCTATACTTGAATACTGTCACGAGTTCCCTGTTGCTTGAGTACAGCATCACGTGCGCACTTAGCTAGGGTGTACACGAGTGTTGTCTTCGTTTAACAGGAGTCTTGGGCAATGATCATCTAGTTGCGATCATCCATGATTTCTATTTTACATGGACAAGTCTCTATTCTCCATGTTCGTACATACTAGGGTTTATCCCGGGGGTTTCTTCCGAATTACCTGTCCTTGGTAACCGGACGATGGTTTAGAAAGTCAATTAATTCTTTAGTTTCTAACTAAACTCATTCCCATGCATAAGAACATTAATTAGTTTTTGGTTTATAAATACACTTCCAACTTGACACGACGACACGAAGGAGAATACTCGAATACAAGAGGGACGGGTTTCACGAACAAGTACCTGATCGGCCGAGCGAGGGGGTACGCTGGCTGGTCGGCTATTCCTTTCGACGAGGGTGGCTTCGGTAGCGTGGATGGGTCGCCTCGCGGGTGGTGGGACAGTCGGGGTTGGGCAGTACTCCGGTCGGGGCAGTCGGCTAGGGAGCAGTGCTCCGGTCGGGGGAGCAGTCGGGCTGGGCAGTGCAGCCGATCGGGGAGCAGTCGGCTGGGCAGTGCACCGATCGGGGGAGCAGTCGGCGCTGGCAGTGCAGCCGATCGGAGGAACAGTCGGTCAGGGAGCGGCGGCTGCAGTCGAATGGGAGCGGCGGGAGCAGTCGGATGGGAGCGGCGGGAGCAGTCGGATGGGAGCGGACGGCTGGGGTTGAGGGGTCCGGCCGACAGGGAGGTTTGTGAAGGTGGGGGGTCGGCTAGGGCTTGGAGAGGGGGTGAATATTTTCTTAGGGTTTCAAGTGGAGGGACTTTATATATATATATATATATATATATATATATATATATATATATATATATATATATATATATATATATATATATATATATATATATATATATATATATATATGTGGGGAAGTTGTGGGCTAGTCTCGACATGGTCCTATCTGGGCTCATTGAGATGGGCTGGTCTAATGAGAAAGAGTATAGGTGGGCTGGGTTAAGTGTTGCTTGAGGTGAAATTAGTCTTAACTAGAAATTAAATTAACAACTTAACTAGGTAATTCCTAACGCGTTAAAAACATAAGGAACTAGATTTTGGGTGGTACACAGGAGTCGTGGCATAACAGGCTTGGTGTAGACTGATACCCTAATTTGGGTACTTGGGATATAGGTTATGGTTGTTCTTAACTTAAAAATAATAAATTAAATCCTACATTTTACGAGGGGGTTTACAATCTACCCTCCTTAGAGCATTTCGTCCTCGAAATTAAACATACGTATGGGTAAGAACTAAGGACAAACAAAACAAAAATAAATACTGAAACGTACCTAGTCCTTCGAAAAGATGGGGATAACGTTGTCTAATGTCCTCCTCGCGTTCCCAGGTCGACTCGCCTGGTGCATGATGCCTCCATGCGACATGAACTAGGAGAATAGTCTGTCCTCGCAGTACTTTCTCACTCCTGTCCAGAATCTCGACGGGCTCCTCTTGGTATGATAGACTCGGCCCAACTGTGATCTCTGAGTGGTCAAGTACGTGACTAGGATCCGATATGTACCTTCTCAATTGAGATACGTGGAAGATGTCGTGGACTCCTTCCAAGGTATGCGGCAAGGCTAATCTGTAAGCAACCTCCCCGACGCGTTCTAATATGTCGAATGGCCCGATGTACCTCGGACTCAGCTTCCCTCTACCTCCGAATCTGATAGTCCCTCGAGTAGGCGAGATCTTTAGAAATACGTGATCTCCAACCTGAAACTCTAAGGGTCGACGATGCGCATTCGTCCAATGCTTTTGTCGGTCTTGTGCTGCTCGAAGGTGCCTTTGGATCTTCTTCACCTTTTCTATCGTACGAACAACCAACTCTGGTCCGAGAATCTGTCGCTCGCCTATATCGCTCCAGCATACTGGGGAACGATATTTTCTTTCATACAACGCTTCATATGGTGCCATCTGGATGCTCGTCTGATAGTTGTTGTTGTAGGAAAACTCGACCAGATGCAAATAGTCTTCCCATGATCCTCCGAAGTCAAGCATGCACGCTCTCAACATGTCTTCTAGCGTCTGAATGGTGTGCTCTGACTGGCCATCTGTCTGTGGGTGATACGCTGTGCTAAACTTTAGGTGAGTACCAAGACTCTCCTGCATACTCCGCCAAAAGTAAGAAGTAAACCTCGTATCCCTGTCAGACACGATGCTAACTGGCACTCCATGTAGGCGCACAATCTCCCTCTTGTACATGTCTGCTAAGGCCTCCGTCGATTGCCCAACTCTGAAGGGTAAAAAGTGCGCAGACTTGGTGAGTCTATCCACAATTACCCATACTGCATTGCGCCCACTAGGATTCCTTGGAAAGCCCGTAACGAAGTCCATAGTGATATGCTCCCATTTCCACTCCGGTATAGGAAGTGGTTGAAGCAATCCTGCAGATCTCTGATGCTCAGCCTTGACTTGTTGACACACAAGGCACTTGGCCACAAAGCGTGCTATCTCCCTCTTCATTCCGTGCCACCAGTAGTACTGTCTCAAGTCTCTGTACATCTTCGTACCTCCTGGATGAATAGAATAGGTCGAACTGTGTGCCTCTGTCATCAATTCCAGACGAAGTTCTCCATTTGGAACATAGAGACGATCTCCGCATCTCAAAGTTCCGTCTTCATGTATTCTCAGTCCTGTCTGCATTCCAGCCTCTGTCCCCTGTCTAAGCCTCTAAAATCTGGCATCTGTCGGCAAGGCAGCCTTGATTCTCTCCACTAATGTCGATTACAACTGGAAGCTCGACAACTGTCCATCTACTCTGGGCATAATGACCTCGATACCCATCTGCTCTAGCTCTCTCAATAGGTGTGGTTGGGTGGTCATGAAGAATGCCATGGGTCTTCTGCTCAAAGCGTCAGCTACTACGTTGGCCTTTCCCGGATGGTACTGTAGCTCGATCTCGAAGTCTGTCATCACCTTGAGCCAACGTCTCTGTCTCTGATTAAGATCCTTCTGGGTGTAGACATACTTTAGGCTCTTACGATCAGTAAATATCTCCACTCTCTCTCCATATAGATAGTGCCTCCAAAGTTTCAAGGCAAAGATTACTGCTGCAAGCTCCAAGTCGTGGGTGGGATAGTTCTTCTCATGTGTCCTCAACTGTCTAGAAGCATAAGCTACAACCTTTCCGTGCTGCATCAAGACACATCCTAATCCTTTTTCGGATGCATCGCTATAGATCACGAATCCTCCGGATCCAGAAGGTATGGTCAAGATAGGTGCTGTAGTCAAACGCTTCTTCAGTTCATCGAATGCCTTCTGACACTCCTCCGTCCAGGTGAACTCCTGCTCCTTACGGGTCAAGCGGGTCATTGGCTAGGTGATCTTTGCGAAGTTTTCTACGAACCTCCGGTAATATCCGGCAAGTCCTAGGAAACTCCTCACTTCTGAGACATTGGTGGGGGTTGGCCATGTCTCTACAGATGAAATCTTTGCCGGATCTACTGAGATGCCATCTCCTGAGATAACGTGTCCAAGGAAAGCGACACGGTCTAGGAGAAACTCATAATTGCTCAGCTTGGCATAAAGCCTCTCTCCCCTCAGCGTCTCTAACACTAGTCTCAAGTGTTCTTCGTGCTCCTCGTGGCTCTTCGAATACCCCAAGATGTCGTCGATAAAAACTACCACGAACCGGTCTAAGTATTGGTGGAATACTCTGTTCATCAAGTTCATAAATACAGCTGGCGCATTCGTCAGCCCAAATAGCATTACTAAGAACTCGTAGTGACCGTAACGAGTCCTGAATGCTGTCTTCTGAATATCTTTTCTTTGTACCTTCACTTGATGATAGCCCGATCTCAAGTCAATCTTGGTGAACACCACTGCTCCTGTCAACTGGTCGAATAAATTATCGATTCGCGGTAGGGGGGTACTTGTTCTTGATAGTCAAAGCATTAAGGGCTCTGTAATCAATGCACATGCGTACTGTTCCATCTTTCTTGGGTACGAACAACACTGGTGCTCCCAAGGTGATGCACTAGGATGGATAAATCCCTTGCCCTGCAACTACTCTAATTGTAGCTTCAGCTCATCTAGTTCCTTCTTCGCCAATCGGTATACATTAGAAGATACTGGCACTGCTCCGGGTACTAGCTCGATGGTGAACTCCACGTCTCTATCTGGCGGTAAGCCTGACAGTTCTTCTGGAAATGCATCCTCAAATTCTGCAACTATTGGCGGGGGTGCAATCTCCATAGCCATTCAAGTTCCCGCTATCTGTCCTACTCCTTGCTCGACGGTCCCTCGCATGTACTCAAACTCCGGCTGATCTGGCGGTCTAAAGGTGACGCTACCCTTCCGGCAGTTCAGTACGACGTTATACTAGCTTAGCCAGTCCATGCCTAACACAACATCAAAGTACGGCATAGGCAATACCAAGAATCACGCTCTCATCTCTCTACCACATACAACTACCGAGCACGTTCTGATAGTGCTGGTAACCGGCACGATACCTCCTCCGGTAAGAATCTTCCAACTCTTAGGTAAGGGGAAGTCGCTATTCTATGCATTGCTACAAATCTACTAGATATAAATGACAATGTAGCTCCAGAATCAAACAATGCAGTTGCAGGTAATGATGCAACTAAAATGGTACCTGTGATAGCTTTTCCTTCTGTTTCTTCTTCGGTAGCTGCTAATGCAAAGGCTTGTCCCTACCTCTGTCCTCCGGTCTGCTGACGAGCTCGCTCAAACTGTGCCTGCTGTGGGGCCAAGGGTGATCCCCTCTGAAATCCTCCGGGGGCTGGTGGACGCTGTCCTCCCGGTGGGGGTAGTATCCTCTGTACTGGTGCTGCTGGCCTCTGGCCTGTCTGCAGTGCTGCTTCTCTACGTTGCGGGCAATCTCTGACAAGGTGCTGACTTGACCCACATATCATGTACAATCCTAACTTCTTCCGACAATCCTTAATGACGTGTCCCTTCTTGCCATAATGGTGACAAGTCAGAAGCTCCTGCTGTGGATATGGCGCTGTCCTCTGCTGTGTCTGTGCTCCTGGACGACGGATCGGTCCTCCTGCTCCGGGCTGTGCTCTGGCTGGTATAGTCGTGCTGGTACATTTAGCTCCTCTGACGATGGCCTCCTGGATTCTCGCCTCTGCAAGAACCTCTTTATAAGAAATCCTCGCCTGTGTAGTGGTATACCTATGTAGCTCGAAGTTGCGGCCGTGATGAAATCTCTGGGCTTTCTCAAGATCGGTGGGTATCAGGACTGTGCCAAATCTACTAAGGCGGTTGAACTCCGCGTCATAGGCGTCAACAGTCATATTTCCCTGTTCTAGATGTAGGAACTGGGAGTACATGTCACGACCTGCACCCGGTGTAAGGGTACTAGTCGAAAATAATGCCCAGCCTACGCCGCAGAATCGGCGGTAGAACGCTGTCTAGATAATCTATCTAACAATATAATGAACCACCAATAATGATAGTATACTCAATCACAGAACTAAGATAGAAATGAGCACGAATCAGATAAAGAATAGAATAGTCACAATACAACTCATGAGTCTAAAATAATACATCAATGAGTCTGAAGAAGTAACAAAACAAGCTGGAGACAAATCCAGTACAAAAGAATACTACGAGGCTACAACTCCAGGGTCAATTGTCTCAGTTGGGATAAGTCCCTCTTGAGCCAGGGTCTCAGAATCTAAACCCACAATATCCTGGGGTCCATAATAGGTAGGGTACCACTCCTCAGTGTCATCTGAAAAAATATATCCAGTCAGGAAAGGAGCAGAGTACATTTCTAACAGCAGTTCTAATCAATGATAAAAACTATGTAACAGTAAATAGCTATGGATAAACAAGATGCACAATAGATATAAGAGATATATATACAATAAGGAAATACTGGAAATAGATACAATAATGAACAATATGCCAATGAAACAAGAATACTAATGTCTAAGTGTGTGAGTACTAGCTTAACATGTGATCGGCTTGGGCAAGATGCAATGCGGCTTGGCTAATCATAAGTGCGGTGTATGATCAACACTATTCAGTAATCAGTACTTTATTCAATAGGGATATTGATCACATATCTATACTAATACTCCCCACCCCCGACTGGTATAATAGATCCAACCACGGTATGCTATGGCACGAGATTCCCCAAGAAGATAGCTAGTCTTCCCGAGAATCTTTATCTGTACATGTACAAGATAACCAATGAACAATACTTGTACCATATACACCATATAACAAGGAATAACATATCATGACGAGATCCGGATATACCAATCCGTGTAACCATAGTGTCAAGAGAACATGGATATCTACACTAGATACAATGAACATAGAGGATATCATAAATGAGAAACTATCAGAGAATGTACTCGCCTGAAGTCCAATAAATAGTCTCACAGATGTCTAACTCGGTGCCTCGAAGACCTAGATATGGAATACAACATCAATATAAGGTCCCGAAAAGAGAATAAGTTAAACTAGTCTTATTCTAGGTCAATAAGTCAGTTCTAAGTCAAAAGTCAACTATGGTCAAACCAAGGTCAACTATCTATTTCTATGTTGCACAAGTCTAGCACCAAAATCTTGGATCAAAATACTAAAAATCTAAGTCATAGGAAACACAACCTAAAATATTAGGATACCGTATCTTCGGATACGTGAATCCAAGGTAAACCTCACAAAGTAATGCTCAAGATACATAGATATAGTATTTACCCTTATACATAATATAATATATATATCAACTAATATTATACAATTAAGAATATAACAATACTAGTATTATATCTCACAATAAATACATATATATACATATATATATAAATATAATATATAAAATATAAACTAAAACTGCCTAACTGTCACTGAAAAACTGTGTGGAAAATATTTATTTTTCAATAAACAGACTTTCAGTGACAGTTCCAACTGTCACTGAAAACGCCGTCGCCAATTCTGCTGTATAAATGCACTGCTGTCACTTATTGGTGACAGTTCAACTGTCACAAAAAAACTGTCGCTGCTGCTGTTTAAATCTCGCCCGCTGCTACTTAATGACAGAACTGTCATTAAATGCTCACTGTGCTACAGCGGCTGCTGCTGCTGTTTAATGACAGAAGACTGTCATTAAATGCAGTTGTCGCCAAAAGTAAATAATATATATAATCTATATATATATATATTAATATATAAATATATAAATCAATATATATACATATATAAATCAATTAAATAAATATATACTTAATCCTACATATATAAATAAATATTAATAGCTATAAAACACATCTTATGTACTAATGTACATATTTTAACATGGTTAAAGTATACATATATATGTTTAATAAAATACATTCATTTTATATACAATTAATCATATAATAATTATAATTAATATAATTACTCATTTAAACATATAGATATATTTTATAAAATATTTACATATAATTTATATTACTAACATAAATTGCAACATATAAAAATGTATGTAAAAGAAAGCTACATATATATTTATACATTATATTAGTACACCTAAAATACATAGATCTATGCTACAATAAATACCATAATAAATACACTATAATAAATATATAACATCTATATATATTTACTAATTATAATTCAAGAATTAAGGCACAAATAATTAGATCTACACATAAATACACACAATTGGAGAGTATCACACCGTATCCCACTAGATCTAGGATACGCATGCGACACGAGTCCTACACACAACCAATTGCACCCCGAAGGACACAAGCAAGTTACAAATATTATTTATGAACAAATCAAAGTGTCAAATGTAGATATATGTGTCCGTGTCAAAATACGACATGTACAAAGTCCCGTGTCGGAGGGAAAACCTCCAAAACAACACGTATCACCAAATTATTGGGATACGACCTACACGTACCCAATTGTGGAAACGATACTAGCCCCAAACACATAAGCACATGCCAACTTGATCTATAGGATCAATTGATACACACAACAAAATATTAATTCGGAATTCCCTCAAAATTGACACAAAAAGTACCATAACTTTCTCCATGGGTCTCCTATGAACACAAAACCAAGTCCTATGGGTAGTACATACATATGGATTAATTTTCCATGATTAAATCTCAGATTTAGAAGCTATTTTAAGGGGAAAAACTAAATTATACCTATTGGGAGATGGATTCCCAATGAAACCTCCAATTGAGATGAAATTGCTTCCAAATTGTAGATCCTTGCTCCTCTTTGTAGATCCTTGCTTCCTCCTTCTAGATCCTTGCTTCTCAACTTTCTAATGGTGAATTGGGAAGGAATTGGAATGAATTTGGTAGGGAAATGGAATGGGAATGAAAAAAAATTTGGTAGTGGGAAATTCTAGATCTAGAATTGGAATGAAAAAGAGAGGAGAGAGAATTCTCCCCCCCCCCCTCTTTTAATAGGACGGCCCCTACCCCTTCCTCAAGCAATTATGAAATGTCCAATGTATCCCTTGGGGCCTCACATGAAGAAATAATTAAGGAAGGAAGCTTCTAGTCTAATGATTTAATTAATTTAATCCATCTCCTTAACAATGGGCTTTCTAAATGGGCCAAGTCTAACTAATTAATTCATGTTGGTCTATGGGTCTAAACTAAACTAGTTAGGTCCACTAATACAAGTCCAAAATATTTAAATAATATCTAACAACAATTAAATAATACAACAAATAATTATTTACCATGCAAAATATTTAATTAAATAGGAAAAGACTAAAATATCCTTTCCTAGAAAATGTGGTAGTGACAAGTCTACCCTCCTTAAAAAAAATTCGTCCTCGAAATTCAAAGACGAAAACTACCCCCAGAAAATCACAGAACAGAACTAAAGAATCACAATTAACTATGAAAGAACATAACTAGAAATAACATACCTCAAGGTACAAACAAATATGGATAATGCTCTCGCATTTCATCCTCTCTCTCCCAGGTAGACTCCCCTGGAGAGTGATGCCTCCATGCGACGTGCACCAAAGGAATAGTCTGGTTCCTCAGCACCTTCTCTCTCTGATCCAGAATCTCAACTGGCTGCTCTGGATAGCTAAGAGTAGGGCCCACCTCTATCTCCGAGCGTTCCAATATATGACTAGGATCTGCCACGTATCGTCTCAACTGTGACACATGAAACACGTTGTGCACTCCCTCCAATGCAGGTGGCAAGTCTAGTCTATAAGCAACTGCACCGATCCTCTCTAGAATAGTGAAAGGTCCGATGAATCGCGGACTAAGCTTTCTGCCTCCACCGAAGCGAATCGTGCCTCGTGTCGGATAAATCCTCAGAAACACCAAACTACCCACCTATAACAAAACACCATCTTAAGAACTTAATCTATAACAAAGAAGAACAAGCACAAACAAAATCTAAACTATACCTCGAACTCCAAAGGTCTCTGATGGCTATCGGCCCAATGCCGTTGTCTGTCCTACGCCACTCGAAGTCTGTCTATGATCAATTGAACCTTCTCTGCTGCATCCACAACCATCTTTGGCCCAAGCAAAACTCTCTCTCCAACATCGTCCCAAGACAAAGGAGTACGACACCTCCGACCATATAGAGCTTCAAAATGTGACATCTCTATACTAGCCTGGTAACTGTTGTTGTAAGCAAACTCTACCAAATGGAGATGGTCCTCCCAAGAACCCCCGAAATCTAGTACACAAGTGCGCAACATATCCTCGAGAGTCTGAATAGTCCTCTCTGACTGCCCATCTGTCTGGGGATGATATGCAGTACTGAACTTGAGCTGAGTGCCCAAACTCTCCTGCAAACTCCTCCAGAAATGAGAAGTGAAACGACTATCCCGATCTGAGATTATGCTGACGGGAACTCCATGTATCCTAACGATCTGCCTCACGTACATCTCTGCCAGCTTCTCCGTAGACAAACCCACCTTGAAAGGCAAAAAGTGGGCTGACTTGGTCAACCTATCAACAATGACCCAAAACGCGTCTTTCTCTCCTGGAGATCGTGGAATTCCGGACACAAAATCCATAGTAATGTGTTCCCACTTCCACTCTGGAATGGGTAATGGCTGAAGTAAACCTCCTGGCCTATGCCTCTCGGCTTTCACCTGCTGGCACACTAAGCATCTGGATACAAACTGTGCTACTTCCCTCTTCATGCCATACCACCACTGACTCTCTCGCATATCCCGATACATCTTGTTAGCACCTGGATGTATGGAATACTGAGAGCGATGCGCTTCCTGCAATACTTCCTATCACAACTCCCCACTAGGCACACACAATCTAACTTCATGCCTCAAAGATCCATCCTCTGCAATAGTGAAATCATCCTCCAATCCTGCTCTCACCTGAGCTTTGATACTCCTCAGAGATACATCCTCATACTATGCTGCCTTGATCCTGTCCATCAGATCTGAGTGTATCTGCAATCCCCACATCTGCATAGCACACCCAGGAACAATCACCTCAATGCCCAAGCGCTCCAAGTCTTCCAACAAATATCGATCCTGCGTCAAGAACATAGCTACCGGATACCTGCTCAAAGCATCGGCAACTACATTGGCTTTCCCAGGATGATATTGCAAAGAGATATCAAAATCCTTCATCAGTTCCAACCACCGACGCTGCCTCATGTTCAACTCCTTCTGCGTGAAAACATACTTCAAGCTTTTGTGGTCTGTGAAGATCTCCACACGCTCTCCGTACAAATAATGTTTCCACAACTTCAGGGCGAATATGACGGCTGCCAACTCCAAATCATGGGTAGGATAGTTCTTTTCATGAGGACGCAATTGCCTGGATGCATAGGCAATCACTTTCCCATGCTGCTGAAGAACACAACCCAAACCCTTCCCCGATGCATCACTATAAATAGTGAAACCTCCGGACCCTGATGGCAACGTCAAAATAGGAGCAGACATCAACCTCTTCTTCAACTCCTCAAAAGCAACCTGGCAATCCTCTGTCCAAACAAACTCCACATCCTTCCTTGTGAGTCTGGTCATCGGCTCGACAATCCTCGAAAAATCTTGCACAAACTTTCTGTAATAGCCTGCCAATCCCAAGAAACTCCTAATCTCTGCTACCGAACTTGGAGTCTTCCAAGATTCCACTGCTGAAATCTTCTTCGGATCCACTGAAATACCATCACCAGTCACAACATGACCCAAGAACTCCACCTTGTCCAAGAAAAACTCACACTTGGACAACTTTCCATACAGCTTCTCCTTCCTCAGCACATCTAACACAATCCTCAAATGCTCCTCATGCTCTTTCGGTGTTCTCGAGTATATGAGTATGTCGTCGATGAACACCACCACGAACTTGTCAAGGTACTGGTGGAACACCTTGTTCATCAAGTTCATAAATACCGCCGGTGCATTAGTCAAACCAAATGGCATCACCATAAACTCGTACTGACCATACCGAGTTCTAAAAGCAGTCTTCGGTATGTCCTCCGGCTTCACCTTCACCTAATGGTAGCCTGATCTCAAATCTATCTTAGAAAATACCTTGGCACCACCCAATTGATCAAACAGATCATCAATCCGTGACAAAGGATTCTTATTCTTGATAGTGAGATTATTCAAAGCCCTGTAATTAATGCACATGCGCACCGATCCATCCTTCTTCGGTACAAACAATACCGGGGCTCCCATGGTGAAGAACTCGATCTGATAAACCCCTTATCCTGCAATTCGTCCACCTGCTTCTTCAACTCGACCAGCTCACTGTTGTTTACTCTATAGACATGCTGCGAAATTGGTTCTGCACCTGGCACCATGTCTATAGAAAATTCAACATCTCAATCTGGCGGCAATCCTGGCAATTCCTCAGAAAACACATCCAAAAACTCTGCTATCAACGGATGCGGCAACTCCTTGTCTTCCACTATAGCTCCACAAATAATGCATTCGCCTTGCTCCGCAGCTCCTCTAGCAAACTGAACTCTGGCTCTCCTGGCGGACCAAACAAAACTCTACCTCCTCTACAATCTATGCTAGCACGGTGCCTACTCAACCAATCCATACCGAGTACAATGTCGTAGCTCGGAAGTGGCATTACAAGTAGACATGCACTCAACTCCCGGCCTCCCAAAGTAACTCTCCGATCCTTGCAAATATCATTAACCAGGATAATGCCTGTCACCCCCACTTTTTGGATTAAGGGTATTTTTGTCTTTCCGTAATTAATGTGTAGATGATTTGCATGATATTTAATTATAATTAATTAATTGAGGATGATTATTTGATTGTTGCAATTTATCGTTGCTTCGATAATTAGGACGCTATGCGAGCCCTCGTTTTCCAACTGATGTCGCAACCCATTGTAGTTAATCCTCAATAAACTCAATTTTGTGCACTTTTTCCCTATTTGTGGGACACGACATACGAATAAATCTAATTTCCCTTCATGTATATTTTTCCATAATTTTGGGACTGTGAAATTGCAACATCAATCTCCATTAAACCATGACCTCAAAAACCTTGGAACCAATGCATCCTAGCCTACCATTTTAATTCTAGTAAATCTTAGCCCTTGAAACATCTCCATAAGAGGCAAATTTCCAAGAAAGTTGACCAGTCAACCCAATCCTAGGTCAACCCTTACATAATACTATATATATAAACCTATTTCCTCTTTTTATTTTCCTTCCTAACCCACAGCCGACCGAGTACTCCTCCATCCCTGTTCTCAAACACGACAGCCCTGACCTTCCCATTGATCCCTCAAGAACCCCGCCGAATCCCGACCACGGTCGCCTACACGCTGCTCACGCCATAGCCCTGCAACTCGACGACGACCAACCGAAGTTGGAGAGCCGCTGTACTTGAGCGGCTGAGATCCTGTCGGACACCTACTCACCGCCCTCGTCGACTGGAGCCGACTGGCAAAAGCGCTGCCATCACCAACCGGTCGAACGACTCGAGCGCTCTGCCGAGTCCTCATCCGTCCGAACGGAGGCCGCTGCCCGCACGGACTGACTGCACCGAGAGCGCCGGAGACCATCGACCGAGACTCGCCTATACCCCGCAGCGGAGTTCGACGACCGCTGCTGAACGCCTGGACACCCCGCGCTGACTGCTCGACGACGCCATCGACCGAGAGTTTCCCCGCCTGTGCGCTGTCGACTGACTGATCGACGACGCTGCCGATCGGAGAAGCCGGAGTTCGACGACAGACCGTGCGCCCGACCGACCTCCCCCTGTTCGTGACCATCGCCTCGTCGTTATCATCGTCACCGTCTCATTTCCGCACGCAGGTTCGACGTAAACCTAATCTCGAATATGTATACCTACGTATATCGTGTGTTAGTATGTGTGGATATCGGTATATGCATGTATGTACGTAGTTGCATATGTATAGGTATATAGATATTATATGCTCTCAAATAATATCTATACGTACATATATATATGTATTATAAGTATCATAGTATGGATATTAAATATTGTATACATGGTATAAGTTTTGATAGTATATATATATATATGTACAAAGTATAATTGATTAGTATGTAAACTCTATTAAGTATCTAAATGCACATATCTATTAAAATTGTAATTAGTAGTAGTGATGTTTAGGATACATAATAATAGGCATTATATGCCCGTGTACTAGGTGACCCCGTAGCATGATAACAGACTGCCAAATGTACACTGACATACTGGGAAGACCGTACCATTGACTGTCTGTTATTCACAGCAACTACAGACGTGACCCCTAGCATAGTCTGTGAGATCATGATAATTGATTGTGTATTAGTGTAAAGTCTGATACAGTATTGTGTTTATGATATATCTATAGGACTGTTGGAACACTCAGACGGTACCTTGGAACCCGGATATTGGTATTGCCAGCTAAGGACCACAGGCGAGTACATTCTCTGACAGTTTCCATTATGTTGATTATCACTATAATTCTTGTTGTATAGCGTACATGACTCTAACACTATTCTTTACACGAGTTGGCATCATTGAGACCTGTCACGAGGAGTCGTGATTGGGATCCGTCGTGCTAGCTGGGGAAATGGGGAAATATTAGTAGTTATGTGATCATACCCAACCTTACATGCAGCATTAGCTCACCCACATCTCACGTCGGTGCAGCCTTACCCTTACATGCCTCATCGCTGTTACATTCTGGTTAGCCTGACCTGTTGGGGATGATCGCTAATCCATGTAATGAGTCATATAGTCCCAAGCCGATCACATGATATACTGATGTTTCACACACTTAGTTAGATGATTCTTGACGTGTATCTTGGTAGATTGATCTTGTATTTCCAAATGTTCTAGTTGTTATTCTTACATACACCTACATACCAGTTCTTTGTACTTGCGTACACTTGTAGTTCTATTCCTTGTCAGATGCTATTAATGATGATGTTCTAGTATCTATTTCCAGCATTCTTTATTCCAGTATTTCTTATTTTTAGTTATTTCATATCTGTCTTGTATTTCTTTATACTGTGTTATAGTTTTTGTCAATATATGTGGAACTGCTGTTAGAGGTATATTTTCGTTCAAATCTTGACTGGATATTTTTTCCAGAGAACCTTGAGGACTTCTGTACTACGCACTACAGACCAGGTATAGAAGCAGACTATGTACCAGAGATCCTAGAAGAGACTATGCTTCTAGATGAGACTTTGCCTACAGCTTCCTAGATAGTATTTATTTTATGCGTGAGACTTATGGAGGTTATTTCAGTTTATGTTTAGACTTATGATAAGTTTAATTGGAGACTTGTGTTGGACAGTTAGACTGTGAGTATCTTTAGAGTATCTTTATGTTGGGATATGGTGTTTAACTATGTTATTTATTTTATCTTTTATCGTGCCTTATAGTCATTGTGATTGAGTTATATTGAGAGATTTTGGCGATGTATATCATTGACAGGTGTTAGTTAGTTAGTGTTACTGTGACCTAGACAGCGTTCTACCGCCGATGCTGCGGCGTAGGCTGGACGTACCCACGCTCTCGTGCCCCTGTACTGGGTGCGGGTCGTGATAATGCCTCCACCGGTCATGATCTTGCAAGTCCTAAGCAAAGACTCAGCTACCAAACCATGTTTTAGAGCAAAAGAAACAGAAACAAAACTATGGGAAGCACCACTATCAAACAAAGCTAAAGCTGGAATAGAATCAAGAAGAATAGAACCTGCGATAACATCTCCGGTGGGTTCCTCCTCTTCGACGGTCATAGAAAACGCTCGTCCCTGCCGAGCACCTCCCTGCTGATGCTGGATAAAACGCTGCTGCTGTGTCGGAAGCGGTCCCCTCGGTTGTGCTGCAGGTGGTCTCGTCTGTGCCCTCGGAGCTGGAGCTGCTCCCTGAACTGCACGACGTGGAAACTCCCTCGATTGATGCCCTTCAGTACCACAATACAGACAAACTCCTAACCTCCTTCTGCAAACTTTCCAGATGTGGCCGGGCTTCTTGCAGTAGTTGCATGAAGCTTGCTGTAACTGTCTCTGCTGCTGAGGTGCCTGGTGAAAAGGCGCTCTAGCTAGAGTCTGGTTCTGCTGTGGCTGCTGGAAAGGTCTGGACTGGAAATGAGGACGTTTGGCAGATACTGTACTGCCGTTGGCCCCCAGAAAAGAATCACGGTCTCTCTTGGACTTCAAACCCAACTCCCGCTCAACCTTGTGTGCCTCCGCAAGTATCTCCGAGTATGTCTCATAAAAAGACGGAATGAGAATCTTCACTTCCCAGTTTAGACCTTCACGGAAACGAATAGCTCGAACCTCCGGCTCCCTTACCAAATACTCTGCAAATCGGCTCAACCTACCGAACTCCGCAGCGTACTCCTCTACAGACATGCTCTCCTGAATGAGACTCTCAAATTGTCTCCCCAAGTCAAGCCTGTCTATCCGGGCGAAAAACTTCTTCTTGAAAAGGTCCTTGAATACCTCCCAAGATTGTCCTACGTCAACTAGAATTGGCTCATTCCTGAACCAAGTGCGAGCGACGTCAAACAGTTGAAGTCCTACCGCCTCAACCTTCAGATCTTCAGAAAGACGGGACACCCTCATAAGACGCTCAATGTCCTCGAGCCAATCATCAGCATAGACGATGCCCTCCGTCCCCTTGAAAACCCTAGGCTCCAGTTTCTTGAAGTCCTGAATGTTGCCTGGCCGAAGCTGAGCAACCTAAGGAACAACCTGCTGCTGGACCGGAACACCTCTCTCAACTACAGCACGAGCAAGTTGATGAGCACTCTCGATGCCCTACCGTAGAACGTCGGTCTGCCTTTGATGTGCCTCTGACTGAGCCCTCTGTGCCTCGAGCATCTCACGAAACAGTGTAAACATCTGTGACGCCTCTGCTGGCACATGAGGTGAAGGTGGAAGCCCCTCAGATACAGCTGGCACAGTCCTCTGAGTAGGTGGTGGACCTCCAAAAGCAGCTGACACTCCAATCACCGGAGAAGTGACAGGTGTAGGCCCTCGGGATATCGCAGACCTCTAAGAAACTGCTCTCCCTTGCTGTGATCTAGTCTTAGGCGGCATCCTAAGACAAAGCGAAAGAAAGAATCAATATGGCACAAGATGTAAGACATCAAGGAAAGGACAGTTTAAGGGATCAAGTATCAATATCAAAGGAGAATAGTTGAATCAAAAGAATTTTCCTAGATGTGATTGAGTATCTCAGCCTATATCCTATATCCTATCGCAGGCTCGCAGTAGTACAACTAAATTGTCGCACTACCACGACATCACGTACTTTGTGATGCTAGACCTGCATGGGCCACCACCAAGAATGTGTCACGACCCGCACCTGGTGTAAGGGTACTAGTCGAAAATAACGCCCAGCCTACGCCGCAGAATCGGCGGTAGAACGTTGTCTAGATAATCTATCTAACAATATAATGAACCACCAATAATGATAGTATACTCAATCACAGAACTAAGATAGAAATGAGCACGAATCAGATAAAGAATAGAATAGTCACAATACAACTCATGAGTCTAAAATAATACATCAATGAGTCTGAAGAAGTAACAAAACAAGCTGGAGACAAATCCAGTACAAAAGAATACTACGAGGCTACAACTCCAGGGTCAACTGTCTCAGTTGGGATAAGTCCCTCTTGAGCCAGGGTCTCAGAATCTAAACCCACAACATCCTGGGGTCCATAATAGGTAGGATACCACTCCTCAGTATTATCTGGAAAAATATATCCAGTCAGAAAAGGAGCAGAGTACATTTCTAACAGCAGTTCTAATCAATGATAAAAACTATGTAACAGTAAATAACTATGGATAAACAAGATGCACAATAGATATAAGAGATATATATACAATAAGGAAATACTAGAAATAGATACAATAATGAACAATATGCCAATAAAACATAAATACTAATGTCTAAGTGTGTGAGTACTAGCTTAACATGTGATCGGCTTGGGCAAGATGCAATGCGGCCTGGCTAATCATAAGTGCGGTGTATGATCAATACTATTCAGTAATCAGTACTTTATTCAATAGGGATATTGATCACATATCTATACTAATACTCTCCACCCCCGACTGGTATAATAGATCCAACCACGGTATGCTATGGTACGAGATTCCCCAAGAAGATAGCTAGTCTTTCCAAGAATCGGTGTCTGTACATGTACAAGATAACCAATGAACAATACTTGCACCATATACACCATATACCAAGGAAAAACATCTCATGACGAGATCCGGATATACGAATCCGTGTAACCATAGTGTCAAGAGAACATGGATATCTACACTAGATACAATGAACATAGAGGATATCATAAATGAGAAACTATCAGAGAATGTACTCGCCTGAAGTCCAATGAATAGTCTCACAGATGTCTGACTCGGTGCCTCGAAGACCTAGATATGGATACAACATCAATACAAGGTCCCGAAAAGAGAATAAGTTAAACTAGTCTTCTTCTAGGTCAATAAGTCAGTTCTAAGTCAAAAGTCAACTATGGTCAACTATGGTCAAACCAAGGTCAACTATCTATTTCTATGTTGCACAAGTCTAGCACCAAAATCTTGGATCAAAATACTAAAATCTAAGTCATAGGAACCACAACCTAAAATATTATGATACCGTATCTTCGGATACGTGAATCCAAGGTAAACCTCACAAAGTAATGCTCAAGATACATAGATATAGTATTTACTCTTATACATAATATAATATATATCAACTAATATTATACAATTAAGAATATAACAATACTAGTATTATATCTCACAATAAATACATATATATATATAAATATAATATATAAAATATAAACTAAAACTGCCTAACTGTCACTGAAAAACTGTGTGGAAAACATTAATTTTTCAATAAACAGACTTTCAGTGATAGTTCCAACTGTCACTAAAAATGCCGTCGCCAATTCTGCTGTATAAATGCACTGCTGTCACTTATTGGTGAAAGTTCAACTGTCACAGAAAAACTGTCGATGCTGCTGTTTAAATCCCGCCCGCTGCTATTTAATGACAGAACTGTCATTAAATGCTCACTGTGCTACAGCGGCTGCTGCTGCTGTTTAATGACCGAAGACTGTCATTAAATGCAGCTGTCGCCAAAAGTAAATAATATATATAATCTATATATATATTAATATATAAATATATAAATCTATATATATATATATATATATATATATATAAAAATCAATTAAATAAATATATACTTAATCCTACATATATAAATAAATATTAATAGCTATAAAACACATCTTATGTACTAATGTACATATTTTAACATGGTTAAAGTATACATATATATGTTTAATAAAATACATTCATTTTATATACAATTAATCATATAATAATTATAATTAATATAATTACTCATTTAAACATATAGATATATTTTATAAAATATTTACATATAATTTATATTACTAACATAAATTGCAACATATAAAAATGTATGTAAAAGAAAGCTACATATATATTTATACATTATATTAGTACACCTAAAATACATAGATCTATGCTACAATAAATACCATAATAAATATACTATAATAAATATATAACATCTATATATATTTACTAATTATAATTCAAGAATTAAGGCACAAATAATTAGATCTACACATAAATACACATAATTGGAGAGTATCACACCGTATCCCACTAGATCTAGGATACGCATGCGACACGAGTCCAACACACAACCAATTGCACCCCGAAGGACACAAGCAAGTTACAAATATTATTTATGAACAAATCAAAGTGTCAAATGTAGATCTATGTGTCCGTGTCAAAATACGACATGTACAAAGTCCCGTGTCGGAGGGAAAATACCCAAAACAACACGTATCACCAAATTGTTGGGATACGACCTACACATACCCAATTATGGACACGACACTAGTCCCAAACACATAAGCACATGCCAACTTGATCTATAGGATCAATTGACACACACAACAAAATGTCAATTCGGAATTCCCTCAAAATTGACACAAAAAGCACCATAACTTTCTCTATGGGTCTCCTATGAACACAAAACCAAGTCCTATGGGTAGTACATACATATGGGTTGATTTTCCATGATTAAATCTCATATTTAGAAGCTATTTTAAGGGGAAAAACTGAATTATACCTATTGGGAGATGGATTCCCAATGAAACCTCCAATTGAGATGAAATTGCTTCCAAATTGTAGATCCTTGCTCCTCTTTGTAGATCCTTGCTTCCTCCTTCTAGATCCTTGCTTCTCAACTTTCTAATGGTGAATTGGGAAGAAATTGGAATGAATTTGGTAGGGAAATGGAATGGGAATGAAAGGAATTTGGTAGTGGGAAATTCTAGATCTAGATTTGGAATGAAAAAGAGAGGAGAGAATTTCCCCCCCTCTTTTAATAGGCCGGCCTCTACCCCTTCCTCAAGCAATTATGAAATGTCCAATGTACCCCTTGGGGCCTCACATGAAGAAATAATTAAGGAAGGAAGCTTCTAGTCTAATGATTTAATTAATTTAATCCATCTCCTTAACAATGGGCTTTCTAAATGGGCCAAGTCTAACTAATTAATTCATGTTGGTCCATGGGTCCAAACTAAACTAGTTAGGTCCACTAATACAAGTCCAAAATATTTAAATAATATCTAAAAACAATTAAATAATACAACAAATAATTATTTACCATGCACAATATTTAATTAAATAGGAAAAGACTAAAATACCCTTTCCTAGAAAATATGGTAGTGACAGTACAGGGCATTTCTGACTGTAGCTGGGAGATACTTCGCATTGAAATATTCTAGGAACTGTCCCCAAGTCTGGTTCTTCCCTACACTGCGCTCAATGGAATCCCGCCAGTGGTGGGCGTTGCCTTTCAGCTGGGCCCTTACTGCGGTCATCCAAAGGTCGGGGTGCAGTTGTGAAGCCTCTAATAGCATCTCCGTGTTGGCGACCCAATCGGAGATCTGTTCTGCAGTCTCATTGCCTGAGAAAATATCTGGTCCCATCTGTCGGAACCATCTAAGAGTGCCACCTGTCTGGGCTGGAGGTGGTGCTGGTACTGGTGCTGGGACAGGTGTCCTCTCTAGTACTGCCATCAAACTATGTCTCAATGTCTCTGTCTGATGCCACTGTGCTTGCATCATCGCATGGAAGACCTGAAGCATCTGTGGTTGTCCATCTGGCTGTGGCATCTGAGGTGGATAAGGCGGAGGCGGTGGTAGTGGAATCTCTGGCTGTGCAGTAGGCTTCTCCTCAGATGTCGGCCTCGCAGTCTGCGGCATCGGTGTAGCTCCTGAAGTCTGGCCCTCACAATGTTGCGTGGGGATTGTCTGGGAAGTCTGTCCCTCAGGCTGCGGTGTAGGATCGCCCTGCGATGTCTCGTGCCAATGTATCAGCGGGGTCTGTAGCGGGGGTTGCCCTTGGGGTACCTCCTCTCCTTGAGTGGTGTTATCTGGCATTGCGACACGGGGTGCTCCTCGTCCACTACGCAAATTCATCTGGCTGTAAGAGATGGATTTAATTAAAAGAGTACGAGAACGAACAAACGGGATGCAGATATTTAAAAACAATATGAAGGAAGTTCAAGGACGAATCAAAAGTGGATGAGACCTAGTAATTTTAATCCTATTGCAGGCTCGCTTGGCATGTTACTATACCACAAGCGATAAGAGTAGAGGAGACCTGCATGGGCCACCACTAAAACTATGTCATGCCCCAGTCCCAAAATATATGGGACTAGGCCACGTGGCAATAGCCAGCTGACACGTCTCCGAAGATATCCCAATTTAATGGATCTCCGAAGTGTGCTACGCTATCCTAATTACTAACATGTACAATATCAGTCAATAACAGGTAATCTAATCTCATCCACCAAATAAAGAGCAAGAAGTACGAAATAAACTGCTGGATAATAAATACCAGTCTCAAGATCTCATAGTACAATCAGTGAAGTCTGGTGGGAACAAACCCACTACTATGACGAAATAAAGTACTGAAATGAGATATAAAAGATAATGATTAGGGCATCGGCTGACTAGATAATGATGCACCCAATCTAGGCTGAAGGCCTACCAACTGATAACGGAAACTCTGACGGCTGCACCTCTAACTCCTCGGCGGTAGTGAATCTCGTCTCCTGTCCGGGGCCGTATACTGTGGGATAGAAAATCTCGTCTAAATCTGGAAAGGAACCAGGTCCTCAGAGGGACGTAACAAGATACATAGAAGCATGCTATATATAAATACTGAATAAGATAAAATGCAATAAAGGGTGTGCTAGCCAATCTAAGTGAATGCAATGTGAGAACAACTGTGAGAATATGAGAAGGTATAGGCTAGACATGTGCTAACGTAATTCACCAGTCGTGACAACCGGCTAGTATATGCCACTCATGTCCCCTATAATACGGGCGCAAGAATACAGTAACGTCCAACATTCTATAGAGTGTGGTATCTTACAATGTCATCAAGTAACGTCCCACACTCTACAGAACGTGGTATTAGTAATATATATAAATACGTCCGTATCACTCCGTCGAGTGCGGTATCAGTGTAAAGGAATGGGGTGTCCCATATGCCTACCAGTCGTCCTCCCCTTCCAATGTAGATATACCCGTCAAATAAATCGACGCGCATAACCCTTATCTAAATGCCAAGTCTCTAAACTGAAATAGTCCTAGATTGCTTGCTAACCGTGACGCACGTCACACACGGCGATAGCTAGTCGATCACCCGAACACGCATCCCAACATGAGATTTATCACTATGAATACGTGTAAAAGTGTCAGGTCTTGGAAGAATACAGGATATCCTCCCATAGGGTGAGTCTACTAATGACTAAGTCAATGTATACCAATCTTCGACGTATCCGTAGAATGCACTCGAGACAATCTCGGACGCACACAGTTGTATAAGGCAAACAACAAGCATACAATACAACACTTGCATAATTTAAATTAGACAGCAAAATATAGCAAGGTATCTTGCCTGAGTCTTCGAGAGGTGAATGCCAAAAGCCTGCTCCGGTAGTTTCTCGTGGCTGATCCATAGTCCCTATACAAACAATATAACACAATAATACAAATATCAGATACTACGCCGTAACTACAAACGACTAAGACGCTATACTTGAATACTGTCGCGAGTTCCCTGTTGCTTGAGTATAGCATCACGTGCGCACTTAGCTAGGGTGTACACGAGTGTTGTCTTCGTTTAACAGGAGTCTCGGGCAATAATCATCTAGTTACGATCATCCATGATTTCTGTTTTACATGGACAAGTCTCTATTCTCCATGTTCGTACATACTAGGGTTTATCCCGGGGGTTTCTTCCGAATTACCTGTCCTTGGTAACCGGACGATGGTTTAGAAAGTCAATTAATTCTTTAGTTTCTAACTAAACTCATTCCCATGCATAAGAACATTAATTAGTTTTTGGTTTATAAATACACTTCTAACTTGACACGGCGACACGAAGGAGAATACTCGAATACAAGAGGGACGGGTTTCACGAACAAGTACCTGATCGGCCGAGCGAGGGGGTACACTGGCTGGTCGGCTATTCCTTTCGACGAGGGTGGCTTCGGTAGCGTGGATGGGTCGCCTCGCGGGTGGTGGGACAGTCGGGGTTGGGCAGTACTCCGGTCGGGGCAGTCGGCTAGGGAGCAGTGCTCCGGTCGGGGGAGCAGTCGGGCTGGGCAGATGTTTAAGTTCCAGTATAAAATGTGTGCACTGATGAGGTTATATATATGTAGTGAGATAAGTAAGGAAGTAGGTGCATATACTTGTGCACCACTGTCATAAGTTAGTGTTGTGTGTTGCCAATTAGCCATAGACATGTGAGTTCAGTCCATGTGGTGGGTGTGGGTGTGGGTGTGGGTGTGCTATGTTAAATTGTTGCAAGAAAGGAAGTATATGAGCAGTAAGGTGCAGGAGGGAATGTCGGGTTGGATAGCAGTGCATAATGCACAGTGTTGGTTAAGGTAATAGCAATGGTTGAAGGTGAGAGAGGGGACTCGAGCTGGTAAGCAACTGCAGTAGCAGCAGTATGGAGAACTGGGAGAGTATCAGTTGTCCAACTTATAGGGAGTTATGTTGTGATCTAGCTGATACAGAGTATCAGACTTGGTGGGGGGGTCTGTTATGATGAGGAGTGGTATCAGTTGATACACACTCAAGAACAGCAGTACCAGGTGGCAAGTGGCAAGTAAGTGCAGTGCCTATGTTGTGCAGTAGCAACAAGAGTTGCCTGGAAAAATTAATACTCTATATCAGAGACAGGTGTGGGGCAAGGAAACATTTGAGTGTTATCAAGGAGGGAAAGTGTGTTTAGTGGGGAAATACTTTCAGTTGGGAAGTGTGAGGGAGCTCGGGCATTCAAGTGAGGCAGTACACACAATGGTGCACTGCAAGGTTGGGTGCAGGTAGGAGATTTGCAACAGCAACACAGTGATAGCAAGGAGTGAGTACTTGTAGGCCAATATTCATGCATTAGGTAGCAGCAGCAGCTGTATATGATCAAGTAGAAGTAAGTACAGCAGGAGGAAAAAATCAAATCCAGGTAACAGTAAGTCAAGAGAGGCCTTGGTGTATTAGTCTAGTCATGACTTTTAAGTGTCTCGTTAAGGTAATGTCTAGAGTCTTGTGTTAGTTAAGGTAGTAATATTAGTTCGATCTCTCTCTCTCTCACAGATGCACATGATACTGACACAGATACGACACACAGACACAGACACAGACATGACACAGACTGTCACAAAGGGTGTAAAATTTGACAACAAAAATGACTTAAGTCTTCATAGTAATTTGATTTATAGGACACAGACTGTCACAAAGGGCATTGTGTATCAAGTTAGAGCAGTTCTTACCTTCCTCCAGAGAATCATACTGTATTTAACGATGAGTATATATGCTATGATTAGGAGTATCAGTGCATGTACTATATTTAACGATGAGTATATATGCTAGGACTTGGAGTAACTATCTGCATCATCGTTCATGGATGTACAACCGTCATCCTGATGACATGTGCGGTATACGGGATGAAATCATTGAGGGTGTATAACAGTTCCTGTAGTTCACCAAGGAGTTTCCTCGATACATGGACGGTATCAAAATTAAGTGTCCGTGTGCGAGACGTCGCAACTTGAAATATCATCCAGAAGTGGAAGTCACATATCATTTGTACTCGAAGGATTTTACGTCGAATTACTATCAGTGGACCGCGTACGAAGAACTTGTGTCTTTAGCATCGGAGTCCGAGAGCCTTATGTGGAGCCGTATATGGATGTCCACGACCACGCTGCTTATGACGACGGGTGGGTGAACATGGTTTTTGATGCGACAGGGCCTAGTTTTAATTCGGACAATCATGATGCAGCTGAGGAGGCACCGAATACCGATGCTGCGAAGTTCATGGAGTTGCTGGAGAATGCAAGAACTTTATTATATCCCGGTTGTGAAGATCATTCACCGTTGGAGGCGGTTACAAGATTGTTGAGCATCAAGTCTGATTTTAACATGTCGCAAGAATGCTATAACCGATTGGTGGATTTGATTATAGAGATCTTACCAGAGGATGCAAAGTTGCCTAAAGACTTCTACTAATCTAAGAGGATGGTGAGATCGCTCTGGATGAGATACAGAGAAAATCGATGCATGTCGCAACGGGTGCATATTGTACTACAAAGATGACAAGGATGAAGATGCGTGCAGATTCTGTGGTGCTGATCGCTACAAGGCTACTGGAAGAGAAAAGTCTGTCGGTGCAAAGAAGCCTACCGATTTGATGCACTACTTGCCTTTGAATACAAAAAACATGAGTTGGCACAGGCAGAAACAGATCGAAGGAGTATTGGATCATCCATCCGATAGAGAAGCATAGAAGCACTTTGATCAAGAGTATCCAGATTTTGCTTCGGATTCGCATAATATCAGATTGGGGCTCACCTCCGACGGTTTTACCCTATTTAGACTTTTGGGCTCCAGTATTCGTGTTGGCCTGTGATCGTCACTCCGTACAATCTACCGCCTTGGATGTGCGTGAAGACTTCGTATACGTTCCTAACCGTTATTATCCCGGGTCCGAATAATCCGAAGAGGAACATCGATGTATATTTACAGCCTTTGATAGATGAGTTGAATCAGCTGTAGGAAGTAGGTGCCAACACGTACGATGTTTCCAGAAAGCAGAATTTTCAGATAAGGGCATCACTTATATGGACCATCAATAACTTTCCAGCCTATGGAATGTTATAGGGATGGAGCACTCATGGTCGTCTCTCATGTCCGTATTGCATGGACCGTACTAAGGCTTTCCGTTTGAAACACGAAGACCAACCGTGCTTCTTCGATTGTCATCGATAATTTTTGCCGAAGGATCATCCGTACCGGAGGAACATGAATACTTTTTGTACGGGCGTTGTGGAGAAGACCAATCCACCGCCAAGGTGTCCTGGATAAACGATATGGGAGAAGGTGAAAGATTTTGCTAAGGGGTACAAGTGTGACGGATTTGGTCGCACCCATAACTGGATGAAGAGGAGTATATTCTGGGATCTGCCATATTGGAGCACCAATCTGCTCAGACATAACCTTGATGTCATGCATATCAAGAAGAATGTGTTTGATAACATAATTAATACTGTAATGGAGGTAAAGGGGAAGACGAAAGACAATCCGAAGGCTATGTTGGACTTAGAAGAAATATGTAGACGTCCTGCATTGCATTTGATAGAGGAGGGAAATGGAAAGTTAAAGCAGCCTAAGTCAGTTTTCTTACTAGAGAAGGAGGATAAAGAAAGACTTTGTAGCTAGATTCAGGGTCTAAAATTTCCAGACGGGTATGTATCGAACTTGAGAAGATACGTCGACCTCAAAGAGAACAAACTGACGGGTATGAAGAGACACGATTGTCACGTATTTATGGAGAGGTTAATTCCGATTGTATTTTGAGAATTCTTACCGCATGTCATTTCGGATCCATTGACAGAGCTCAACATATTCTTCAGAGATCTTTGTTCTACTAAGTTGCTCGTCGATCGTCTAGAAAAGCAAGATAAGGACATTGCGGTAATACTATGCAATCTCGAGAAGGTGTTTTCTCCTGGATTCTTCGACTCTATGGAGCATTTGCCAATTCATCTTTCCTATGAGGCACGTGTTGGTGGTCCTGTCGGTTATCGGTGGATGTACCCCTTCGAGCGGCATCTAAATCACCTAAAGAGAAAGGTGAAAATAGGGCATGGGTTGAGGGCTCTATTTGTGAAGCTTATGTTCTCGAGGAGATTACAAACCTTTGCTCGATGTATTTCAAACCTCATATTGCTACTAATAGAAAAAGAGCTCCGAGAAACGATGACGGATATCAGAAATCTAATGATGTAATATTCAAAGTATTCAATGCGTCCGGAAAGCCTTCGGAAAAAATAAAGAAGAGATATTTGAATGACGACGAGCTAAGGGCTGTTCAGTTGTATATATTACTTAATTACGACGAGGATGAAGTGGAGAAGCTAGAGGGGTAAGTAATAAATACGTCCACGTTTACATTATCTCAATGTAATAGTATAAGCTACTATTATCCTACTAATCAGCGATTTCTTCGTTATTTTTTAGCACATATAATGATGAGCTGAGGTCGGTTAAACCCTACATAACAGACGAAGAAGTAGAACAAGAAATGAGACACCATTTTTCTTCTTGGTTGAGCGCATATGTAAGGAGCTTGGTAATTACTTTTTCTGTATGTACTTGCATAATAAATAACTTACTATCGCTACTTTGATATTTAGGTCGATCGTCTAATAACACCCGAGACTGAATCTATTAAAACTCTAGCCAAGGGACCAATTACTTCCGTCAAAATATGGCCAAATTTTTGTGTGAATGGGTTTAGGTTCAAGTCAACAAATGCTCCGATCAGAGACAGCTTTCTGGATCTTGATTCCACGAAAAATAGTTGTTTGTGTATCAAATCTTCGAACTACAAAGACGTCGATCCAGACAATGATTTCCTTTACATCTTATGAGAGATTGTGGAGTTGACATATAATTATGGCACAGAACCTGCTATGATCGTGCTATTCAAGTATGAATGGTTTGATCTGATTCAAGATCAAGGCTGGAAAATTGACAAGCATGGTCTTGTGGATATAAACTACAAGCATAGATATCAAGGCTACGAACAATTTATCCTATCAAGTCAGGCTCAGCTCGTGTACTTCATAACTTATCCTAGACGGGGGACAGCGAGGTCGGATTGGTGGACAGTATGCAAGACTAAAGCTAGAAATACCTTTGACGTTGACGAAATAGCTTATCAGGAGGACGAGCTACCTCGTGTAACAAATATTATAGATGTGGACTCAACGGAAGTTACTCATAATATGACTAATAATATAAAAGATGTAGAATTATCCGAAGAGGAAGATGAAGACAAAGACGAAGTAGATGAAAGTGAAGATGAGGAGGAAGAGGAAAAGGAGGACGAGGAAGGCGAACAAGATAAATTTTCTGAAGATGATTGAAAATAAAATATTTTGCCTGTAGAATGTACTATATTTTGACTGTAGAATATACTATTTTAACGAATATATGTATTATATTTTGACTGTAGAATGTACTATCCATTTAGACTGTAGAATGTACTATCCATTTAGACTTGTGACACCACTAGTTATTTACTGTGCAATTCTATGAATGCTGTGAGATATGCATAATATTTTGACTGTAGAATGTACTATATATTTGTGTATTTCTTTATTGATCATATATTGTTATCAGGTATGACAGGACGACGCGGAGGGTTCGGCAGGTCCCGAGGTAGACGGAGTGCTCCTTCGGTACTGCCTACTGTTGGTTCTGGATCATCGTTGCCTAGTACTCCAGTATATCAATCAGTCACATCTCCGACTGCGATGACGTTACGTGGCATCACTCCTGGGACGAGTAGTTTCAGGCCTGATAGTACTCCCTCGTCCAGTGTTCCTCCTGCTGACGAAACCATAGTGACAGATGAGCATATGGAGGAGGTCAAGACGATGTCATCCCAGCATCAGCTAGATCCTTCATGCGCACCTCCGGAGGAGACGAGGACAGAGATTTGGGCCGACGGTACAAAGTAAGTCAATTAGATGGTTTAGCATCATATATATCGTGTATTTCTTTATTCATCATATATTGATTTTTTTGATAAAAATAATTATCTCTGTATAGATATCGTCCCTCGTCGGTACAGAGACGCCTGGGCCTCTTTCCGAGGAACAACTATGGTGGGCCTTGGATCAACTACTCTGAAGCTCCGGAGGAGAGAAAGGCGTTCTGGTTTGCGCACTTCAAGGTAAAAGTATATTATATCAATCATCTAATTTATGCATATTATATAACTTACTAAATTACTTATTGTAGCAAACATATTTCGATCCTCAGCACCGGACCGAGTTGATCGAGCAGATATTTCTTGCCATTGCCGCCAAGCTGATCTGTGATGCTCTGGATGACCAGAAGGCTCGTGATTGCGTTGGAAAACCGATCCAAGGTTGGATCATGCCTGAGCAGTGGACTGCGATGAAGGCTAGATTCGAAGATCCGAGGTACAAGGAAAGGTCTAAGAAGGCCAAGGCAGCTAGGCGGAAGGCAGCAAAGTGGTGTGGTGGCTCGATTCCGATGACAGAATATTTTCGTCATTTGATATGTTTTTTATTTCAGATATATTATTTTAATACAAGTACAATAAAATTGTAGTAGGATAAAATATCTAATTTTAGTACTAAATAATATATTTTTAACAAGTACAGAGGGGTGAGGATGCAAACATGGTGACCGTCTTCCTGGCCACCCATCGAAAGGGCGAGAATCCCATTTATGAGAGGGCCTCGCAGACCTATGTAAGTATTACTTTACGTTGTGTTAATTTTAATATAACTTAGGCAATTATCGAGTATCCAAACTTTTCTAGGCCAAGTATCTTACGCTGCGTGAGCGGGCGACTGCTAGTGCACCTACAGCGGGAGAGGCTGGTACTTCCTCGCAGCCCTCACCAGCTCCGTCGACGGACGAACTATGGATGACCGTCGCTGGTGGTCTCCAGAGGGGTACGTACTACGGTACGGGATCCTACGACGTCCTGGTTGCGACGCAGTCATCTAGGGCCTCCCCGGCAAGTGCGCATTCCTCACAGCCCTCGCAGTCATCGGCTCGAGTCCAGGAGACCGTTGACCATCAGATTGCGTCTCTCCAAGACGAGTTGCTGCGAAGGATGGAGGAGCAGCCCCTGTCCCAACCGTAGGCGGACGATGCGATGCTCATCGCACAATTTGATATGCTCGAGCGCAGCATCATGGAGCGTCGACAGAGCACAATGTAACGAAGCTGCAAGCATCACAGCTGTCCATGGGCGAGACGCTGACGATGATGCAGGATTCAATGGTTCATAGCAGTACGAGGCTGTTATCTACCATGGATTCATACAACCATCGACTAGCAGAGTTGGAGCAGATACGTCCTCCTGGTGCGCCTTCATCAACACAGACTCTACCGACGTCACTGCCTTCTCCATCGACATCGGTGTCGATTTCACGGGAGCAGTATGATCTGTTCTTATCCATGATGCACGCCGGTGGTCATCCTCCTGCAGAACCGCAGTAGTCCGAGTTAGGACCGTTTATTCATTATTTGTGTTTCAGACATATAATATTTGGTTATTTATGAATATTCTTTATTTTTGAGGCATTCAGACATTATTTCTTTTATTCTTTAGGATGAGGCTTTCAGACTCAGTTGTGTGGATATATGTTATATTTTTTATGACGATATTTTGTCCTTACTCGGTTTGTAATCTCAATATTTTATTTTCTTTAAATTTTACTATATTATTCATATTAAATGTATGTTAATTTATCGGTGTTGAGTGTTCAACGGAAGGGGGTCGGCGAACCCAGCAAATTTAACGGAGGGGTGCTCTGGGTCTATTTGTACAAATTGTGAATTCATAAACAGCAGGAAGAATAGTTTGAAAATAATTCAATATTCATTTTTTTATTTTTTTACTGTATCTTTAGCGACGTTTTACGACATTTAGTGACATTTACTCACGTCGCTAATTACGTCGCTGAATACGTTACTATATATGTTGCTATCCCCATCGCTATACACGTCACTGCCCGTCGCTGTCTGTCGCAAATTGTTGACATGACAGTATTGCCAGGTCAATATAACGTCGCTAAATGAGTCGCACAACGTCGCTAAAAAAAATTAGCAACATATAGCGACAAACTAAACGTCGCTAATTTAGCAACGTTGCGTCGCTATACGTCGCTAATATAGCGACGCATTTAAGTCGCTGGAAAACGTCGAAATAGCGACGTTTTATGATAATTTTTCGGTAAACGACTAGCTTAAAGGCGACTTCAACGTAACGTCGCTACAGACGTCACTAAAATTATTTAGCGACATTTTTTGGCCATTTAGCGACGTTTTGAGACATCCTAATTTGACTTATTCTGGTAGTATTAGTTGTTTGAGGAATGCCAGAAGTAGACTATGGATTTATCAAACGGTAACATCGAAGTTGGATGATTTTACTAGACGAATTATAATCACGGCCTGAATGGACATAACTTGGTGGATAAACATATATAACTTGGATGGAGCAAAGTTTAATGATAAGGTATCTCGATCGTTTCAATGATAACCATAATGTTCGACGTTCTTGTCTTGTGCGAGCGTAACTCTATGCTCGTACACGTGTCACGTCCGAATTAGAATGATTATCCAGCAGGAGCGTTGGCGTGGTGATCTCACGTCCAGCGAAGATGATCGAACTTGTGGAATACCGGAGCGTGACAACTGATGGATCATCTTGACTTGTGGTTTGACACGATAAGACAAGTTTGAGAATACAAGTGAATCAAAAGTGTTCCTCGATAATTTAGCCTAGAACCTAGAGTAAATCATGCTCGTTGGTTTCGTAAACGGATACATGAATCTTGTGGACGACTTAGAATAATGATTGAGATCAAAGATTTAGAATTGAATCATGACTTGGTGGTCTAGACTTATAATGAATATATGGATTCTATTAAACATGCTTAGGAGATAGACTATGCGAATTGCTAGGCTTGTCCTGCAACTTGGATATATTATGGATTTTACTGGACGAACTTGAACCCTAATGAACGAATGTGTTAATGTGTGTAGGATGATCTGTGCTCGATATTTAAAAATCTGAGTGAAACGAGCTTGGGTAGAATATCCCGTGCAAACGAACAATGGTTTGACCTTAGGAATTGGGGCGAGCATCATGCGACAAATTTGCACGATGAATCGTGTGCTTGAACTTGTACCTATGACCTTGTTAGCTGACCTAGTAATTAGACAGACGACCCTGTGCTGTGTAAAAAAAACTTGTGTAACCGACTTTAGCATATTTTTTAACAAGCCATAGAACTAGGGCAGCAAGACTTAGAGTTAGGCTTGGAACGGTAAGTGTGTGTTATGTCTGACGCAAACGGAATGTACGATAGGACATGGATGCTAGTCGGTTGATCGGATAGATCGTACTTAACGATAGTGCAATGACTGGTTTGAGTTGGAATAGAAATTACTTGGATTTTGATTTACCCTGCTAGAAGTGTCATTGTGATTCATAAGACGAGAACCCTTAAGATTTTCGCAAGTAGCTTGTCCGATTTCACTAATGCTAAGTTTGGTTGAATGCATATGTTTGAGGGATGTCTTGAACGTGTGCATGATCCAAGACTCAATAATATGTGAAACTCGAGTGCAAAGACTCGCTATCGCTAAGTTGGTCAACATGCATATGTTTGAAGGACGCTTTGAATATGTGCACGATCCAGACTCGCGATATGTTGATCTCGAATGGTAGTGGAAGTGAATATATTAGATTCGCATGGACGAGTATAACGATTTGGATAAGTTTGCCTCAGCCTTAGATCATCATTCAAGATGGATCATAACATACCCCGTGTTAAGCGATACATATTCTGCGCTAAGGCGCAGTAGAGACCGAGTCATAGTTTGAATTGAATGATAGAGTCATTCAGTGAGACCGACCCAGCATACAATGGACACGATATAAGGATCGAGTAGGAAATTGTGTTTGAACGGATCTAGTGGTACCGACTGTTATGCTTGAGATAGATTCGATAATGTGATAAAACGGTTTGCGCTTAGAAAGTCTCGAGGATGAGACTTTTTCTGAGTGGTGTATAATATAACAACCCGTTCCGTTCAAGCGGACAGTCGATTCAAACGGCGCAAGTGCAACGATTCGACCCGCTATGCTCAACGAGAAGACTCGTTTGAGAAAAAGGATTTCCAGGCTTGGCCCTTCAGGAGTTCAGACTTAGACTTTCAAAGGCTCACTCGGAGTATCGCTCGACCGAGGTGAATCATCGCTAAGGTGGGTGGCTACGATAAACTTGTCTTAGCTTAGCCAGCACACTTAAAATATTGACGATACATGCTAGTCGCGAGGTGAATCACTCATGTATGCTAATAAATAATACAACGCACCTAGCTAAGAGAATAATCATATCTTGTATTGCTTTTGTTAGAACATGAAAATAAAATTTGGTTTATAACTTGGACCCTCGCATGCTACCCTTGCCTTGTGCAAGTAGACACCTCTATGCCTCGAGTAGATCATCATATACTCTTCCTAGTGCACTACTTTACTTGTTCACACTGCTCGTCCTAAGAACTATGTTGCTCGATATGTCCCTGTACGGTTGCACCCCTCGCACTACCCCTTAGACCGTGCCAAAGTAAATGCTTATGTTTCATATAAATGCATGCTTGCCTGCTTACATTATAACTTCTACTCGTTGCCTCATTCTAATGCTTGTCACTTATATGCATGCCATAATTCATCGCACTTCACTATCTATGATTCATTCAGTTGAGGCAATATGACTATCAAGATAGTCGTTCCGAGCCAAGTATAGAACATTGAAAGTATTCGGGACTGTTAGGTCGCCAAGGCAATTTCCGAACTAGGGGACTGCATCAATGGACAGTTAAGCAAGATAATATCATAACATATCTGAAAATTAATACTCGTCCTGTACTGAATCTGACGGCTCGGGGAGTCGATACTGTACTGACTGAATCTGAATCTGAATCTGTAACTGTATCTGTACCTGCGAGAATCTGAAAAAACTTGAGGATACGCATGGTCACGGACAACTTGTGCACAAGGTGGGTTTTTGAATCCAGTTCCGCGGACGGTCGCCGGGACACTGGGTCCGATCCAATCTAGACGGAGCCGTCTGGTAGTCGTCTGTTATGGGCAGGATGGATGCAATGTCCCATGTATCTTGCTTCCACACAATCTTTGCCTCGAGACTACACCGTCATTTATGACGTTATGCCAGTGATCTTCTGTCATATAGATTAAGTTGACTCGATTACGGTAACCCGCGTGCGAGTCATTGCATTATAGGTGACTGCTTTGTGTAACACACTTGTACCTAAACTGTATCTGAATACCTAATAATCCAATGCAACACACCTAAGTAATTCGTATAACTCGTGCTCCTGAAACAAAACATCGCTCATGACACTTGTGTTTGCTTATGCTATTACCCCTGCAGTTTATTATATATGCTCGTGCTTGGTTTAACTTTGTTTGCCTTGGACAGGGAAGGACGGATGGTAAGTTGGTATGTATCGTCGTGTTACTCGTATATCGCACGACGCACCGCCACACGAGTTAGGCTTTTCATTATGCCATAAAACTGATCCTAAGGCAAGACTAGAAAGATAACTTAATAGATTATGCACAGAACCTATATAACGTGTTTGGATTTGTCGAGCGGGTGAGAAGACTCCCCACCAGTGCATTCTTGTACTATTAAACCACCAGATTGCTTGCAAGGTGCAGGAGAACCTCGTTCGGAGCGAAAACTCCTTCGTTCGTGCTAAGGCATGGAGTTCGCTCTGGAACCTTGAAACGTTGCATCCGGAACTGAAGCACATATACAAGACATAATGTTAGAACATCGCCTATGTATCATTCCACAAATGTAGCCATTTAGCACGCCTTTATTATTTCAGAGAGGGAGAGGGCTTGAGCGACTTGAAATCTCGGTCTAGCGCTGCTTGTAATACTTGTTCATTATCAATAAAGAGCATATTTTACTTCCGTACTTGTGTTATTCAATGCTTCCGCTATTGACGACTTTGTGAACTTGTTACCAATCGCCTGTTCGTTTCTTATTCTACTGTACTCGGACTATCTGTGCGACTCTATGGCTTAGACATCTTACCGCCTGTTCGGATCATGGTCTTGCACGGGCGCAGCTTATGCTCGTACGGCATCACGTCCAGATGGAAAAGATCATCCCGCGGGAGCGATGGCGCGGTGATTCGTGCCTAGCGGGGACGGCCGATTACCTGCGGGAGATCGGGGCGTGACATATATGACTAGCAAGAAAGCTATGGAAATCAACCCTGAGAACTCCATCATGGACGGGATGAGGAAGAGAGCAGATACTAACAAGAATTATATTTCTGTGAAGAACCTGGGGATGTTGTTGTTCGAGACTACTCTCCTGACATCTGGCTTCAACCTTGATGACCCCCTCCATTCTCATACTGCTTATAGGATATGGGATCCAGGAAGAAACTTGCGAGCAAAGTACATGACAAACCTCGGTGTAATTGAAGATGTCTTCCTTGAAGCTGCAATTAGCTGGAGTGCCAAAGTTCAAGCTCAGATGTGCCAATATCAGAGTTCAAGCTCCACTACTCCTAGCTCCTTTCTCCTCTGCTGCAGAGTTCCGGAGTTCAGTTTCAGTCATGTGGGGAGCTGGGAGAGTGAAGCAATGGCATTATTAGATCCAATTTCAAGTGAGTATGCAACGGCTACCTCATTCATTGATAAATCAGATGTACACGTGGTGATGACTGAACTGAGGATGGTATGGGATCCAGAGATCGAAATTATCCTTTCATTGACCTTGGGACAAGGTCAATTTAAAGGGGTAGGTATTGATACGATCCCATTCTAGCTGACATTTGCTCAGTGTGGAATTGGCTCAGTTAGCATCAGAGCAAGCTCGACTCAGTATTACAGCATAGAGTACCAGAGCATTATAAGTGTAGCAGAATACTTAAATATATCAGAGCTCTTAAGGCTCAATAGCCTGGCTAAGTATCAACTTCCAATCTCTTCATTAACAGTAATACTCAGAGCCTCCAGATCATCATTGCCATGTCAGTCCCTTGTCCAAGTCAGCACAGCAAGTAGCCCCGTCAACATCCAACTCGGCTGATTCCAGCTCAATTCACAACCGCCTAACTGCCAAGAATGAGAAGTATCACAGTAACTGTGAGCTTTGCTTGAACAAAAGCTCAACTTTCTTCTTTCCTTTAGTCCCACATCGGATGGGCCAACCCCTCCTTGTATGTATATATTAGTTCCTCTTCATTGCTTTCTTAAATATGTTGTGTGGGGAACCCCTTGGGCCACACGCGCGCGCCGCCGCCGCCGCCCGGCTCGGTTCGGTTCGGTTCGCGTAACGGGTGCGGGTACGTGCCCACACCTACGGACGCCGAATGCCGATCCAATTTACTCTTCGGGTTTGCGCAGCACCATGTCCAGGTTCATTGAACCCTTGTAACAGCCATTCCTCCACGTTTATTTTCTTTTGTTATTTCTCTTTAATGGCTAGTTTTAAGAGCCATTTAATCTCTTGTCGGTTGGCTCTGTCTTTGGTCTGCCTTTATATTGCGGTCACCTCCTCCTTCTTTCTTTAGAGAAAATTATCCTACGTGAAACCTCTCTTTCATTTCTCTCTCAAACCACATTCTGATCTCTAAATCCTTGCTCTGTGCAGAACTAAGTTCGGTCTCTCTCTCCGAGTTGTGTGCGACAAAGAGAACCCGGTAGTCAGGGGGTTTGAGTTGTGTGCGACGAATAGAACCCGGTAGTCAGGGGGGTTTACCACTAGGAGCTTCCGAGAAACGTCTGCACATAGACCTCGGATCAACTCTTAGGGCAGTGCTTCGTGCACGACTTCCCCGGAGGTCGGTAACAATTTTATTTTTTAGTTTCCTTGTTCTCTGAAAAATAATATATATATATATATATATATATATATATATATATATATATATATATATATATATATATATTATAAATATTGATATCAGTAACAGTAGTATAAATAGAGGAAGGAACTGTAAAAAAAATGAAAGAATGCTTTGTATTGATTTTAGTTTTCTCTTTAGAGTTATTAGTTACAATGTACCTTGTTTTTCTTCTTCCTCTAGATAATCAATGAAATCCTATATTTCCTAAATTGTTCGATTCCTCTTGTTCTTCTACTGAATTTTTATAATTTTTATGACGAATTGGAGTGTATCTTCTTTGAAGTTAGGACATGGACCTAACAACTTTAGATTTTAGCCTTCCTCGTCATTAGATCTCGGTTTCGTCAAACTCCTTGTTCATAGATTTGTCTATAGATATTAATTACTATGTGACCCGCTACAAAAAGAAAATAACCTTTCTAATAGACTAATAAGCTCAATACCAGTTGTAATAGAGAGAGAGAGAGAGACCGACCATAATTTAGTCCCATATTGGATTCTACCATTGGTAGAACTCACAAACCTGATCAAGAAAAGAGGGAATCAAATTGGTCCACCACCACCACCACCACCACCCGAACCATGTCATGCATGTCCAATATTGCTGCAACCTACCATGCAACAAAAGATTAAAGTGAAAGTAGAAGAAAAGCAAAAATAATAGTTTCCTTTCTTTTCAGCCCATGCAGTAGCAGAGAGAGAGAGAGAGAGACTAAGGAAGGACAAAAGCTTTTGCATTGAAGGTTGTCCCTATCTCCTCCCTTTAAATCACACACAAACTCGAAGGGTGTGTGGAATGTGGGAGGCATGGCAGTGTCACACAAATTTGGATCACACTTTAAAAGTTGTTTCACTTAAGTGGACCCGCCTCCCCAAGCACAACAGCACTTTAGGGTCATGCCTATGTCTGTGAATATCCATTGCTTCATTGCTCCTTAATGCACTCATTTATTCTCCATACAACTACTTTCATTGTGTTTTAGTAGAGACTAGCTTAGTGTTCTGTGTTCCCTTCCTAGCCAGACCACCCCTACATGGGAGGAAGGATCCAAATGGGAGGAGAACTTGCACTCTAGCTTGATCATGAAATGACCAGAGCATCTTGGGTTTTTGGGACTGTGTGTGTATGTGCAAGGAAGGAGCTGCTCCTGCTGCTGCTGCAGCATGCATCAATGGTGATTGAGACATATGACACATTGCCCCTCGGATGTTGACCTATCATTCCATGACCCACGAGAGAGAGAGAGAGAGAGAGAGAGAGAGAGAGAGAGAGAGAGGGCTTTTATTGGGAACTTTAATGAAGGGACTTAATGAAGGGGACTTTGGTATTGCTTTGCTCTCCCTCTCTTAGTATGGACTTTTGTTGATGGGCCTCTAACCTTTTTAATGCATATGTTGTTTTTATCATTCTTTTAGGCAAATTATAAGGACACTACACTTATTACTTGGGACTAGTTCAGAATTGGGACTAGTCCATTAATGAGCAAAGTTTACTCACACTAGTCCATTAGTTTACACATACTAGCCCACTTTGAAACTCTCCTCCCAAACACTCCCAAACCCTCCCCACCCCACAGGAGCCCTCCCCCCTCCCGCCGGCTGTTCTCCGAGACTTCGTCCTCCTCCTCCTTGTCGATGGCTCCCAAAGTCTCGAAAGAAGCAAAGTTCAAATCTTCTTTCTCCTTGTTCTATTGCATTTACAAAATTTCCCAAAAATTTTAAAAAATCCTATTACATTTCAAAAAATTTGAGTGATTTTCTTTCCATTCTTCAAATGAGGGCATACAAGTCCTGAATGTAGTTTAGGATGTAGTTTAGACGTTTACTTGGTTGATCGAACACGATTTTAGGGCATACAATGTCGACAATCGTCGACATTGTCGAGCAGTATCGGGCGGGACTGTAGATTTTCCTACAGTCCTATATAGATTTAGGACTGTAGGAAAATCGACAGTCCTATTTATATTAAGGACTGTAGAATTTTCTACAGTCCTAAATTTATATAGGACTGTAGGCATTTTAACAGTCCTAAAAATTAGGACTGTAAAAAATTCTGCAGTCCTGTATACTTATAGGACTGTAGAAATTTCTACAGTCCTGAGTGTTAAATTAAATTAGGATGTTAAAATAGAATTTATTTTTTTGTCTTATAGTCATGCCCCTCGGAAGGACACTGTGGATGAAGATATCATGAGAAGACGCCCTACTGCGTCGATGCGTAAGGAACGCACTGTTTCGCGTACTATTGAACCAGGCGTCACTATCCGCGAGCCCGAGGCACGCCCTGAAGTGAGGAAACGTCGATTGACGAAGAAGACTGCCACTCGTTCGAAGAGACGTGCTCCTCCTAGTTCTTCCGGTTCTTCTTCCTCCTCCGTTGAGGACATGCCAAATGTCCCAAATCGGCCTACTGATGGTTCAGGACCTTCTCAGCCTGCAGATAGTCCTGTCGAGAGTATCCCACAAACTCTCGAAAACCGGACTACTGATGGTTCAGGACCTTCTGAGCAGCCAGATAGTCCAGTCGACACTCGTCCAAACGGTTGCTCTATGTTACCGTCGATCGAAAACCAAATTGCATACCAAATATGGAACAATCCGGTAAGTACATTACGTTATGATAAATTTATATATAGTTGTAAGTTCAAAGTTCATCCAATTATTTATAGATAAGTACATTTTACATAGAGGTATAATTTCATCCAATTGTTTACTTTTCAGTAGAGTTCTCGTATGTTGACGGTGATCAACCACAAAAAAAAATGTAATACATGGAGGTATGAATTATTGGGAGACGATGTGAAGGCAAAAATCAGTCCCACCGGTCTACAATATTTGGGTAGCTACTCATATACGACGGTGGATAATGCACTGATTTTAGCATTTGTAGAACGATGGCATCCAAAAACCAACACTTTCCATCTACCCAATGGGGAGTTGACGATTACCTTTGATGACGTCCATCATATATTGGGACTTAGGGTTGATGGTCGAGTCATGATGAATCAAACTTTTGATGAGTCGAGCATCAACTTTTACGACCATATTATGGATTATGTATCAGGGTGTCTGGGAGTTGATGCCACTAGTTTTACTAGTCTTCAAGAATTCAAGAAGTCCTACGGACTTCCTCTAAAATATTTGGAGGAGATATTCGCTGAGCCGGACCCCGAAATTGATAATAGCGAAAATGTGGCCCGCGGATATATGCAGTTCATCTTAGGGGCTGTCGGCATTACGGATAAGTCTGGAACGTCCATACATGCTAAATATCTCCTCAATTTGGACAACATTGACACGGTGGACGAAATTTCTTGGAGAAGCGGTATACTAGCATACCTTTACCGTGAGCTTGGTGCGGCATCCCGCGTGGGTTCGAAGACAATATCCGGATGCTAGACTCTACTCCATGTATAGATATATCTTTGTCAACTTGTATACATAAATTTAAATTTTGTTGTTTATATTTGGACTAATGTTTTTTAACCTGGTTACGTGAAGGCATGGATATACGAGCACTTTTCAACCCTGCAGCGGGAGAAACTGAACCGAGGGTATGACGCGAACCTGCCTAGAATGTGCCGATGGAAGCCAACTAAGGAAGATGCCAAACGTTCTCACACATTGGCCGCCCTACGGAATGCACTCGAAGATATGACGACAGAAGAGGTGAATTTAGACCTAATTTTGTATTTAATTGGTATTAATTGACTACGTTATGCTAAATGACGTTATGCTAAATTTTATGCGGTGCAGATTGTTTGGGATCCATACCGCGATTTGCGACAGACTACCCGTCCATTGCAACCAGTCGCCTTATATCACGGTCTTATCAGTTGTCATGAAATCGATGAGGCTTATATGCCGGATAGAGTGCTCCGTCAGTTTGGCTACGTACAAACTGTCCTAAGGCGCACTTTGAAAATGATAACTCCTCCGTGCGGTACAAAACCGCTAAACTATATTCCTGCGGCGTTCAACTGGGTATCGGACTTCTTCACCGAGTGGCAACGCCACGTTATTAGAGATACCGAACGTCAAGCAGCAATCAATATGACGGAGTGTAGCGACGACTACCTCGTCTACTACGCCGGTGTCGGACTACCTACCTTGTTCCAATACGGAGGGGATATTGTGCGTGTACCTTCAGATCTTCCTGCCAAATCAGTCTTGTATACTGCATTGGTCAAGATGGTGAGCCAACTTGTAGACTTTAAGTTTGATATTTGTAACCGTTTATAACAAATTTTTTTAATTCTCATAAATAGGCAAGGAAAGTGAAGAAGTTGGGAAGAAGCCTCGTAAGTTGTCAGGGTTCGAATTATATGGCAATCAATGACGAACTCCAACAAATCGGCAACGTTGAAGATTTTCCTTTCTTGGAAAATAGAGAACAACGTACAAAGAGGCGGCATGAAGTTTAGGCCCCGTTTGAAGACTTGTAAAACTTTCAATGAATATGACTTTTGAGAATTGTAAAAGTTTAAACTATGAATTTGAGTTGTATAACTTTGAATGAATTTGGTACTATTGACACTTTGAATGAATTTGCTTCAATTGCTATAATTTGATAATTTGCTACAATTGCTACATACATACAATTTGTGTTCAAAACTTCATATTTTGCTGCATACATACAGTTGTCAAATGTGCAGACAATGGAGCTAATTTTTCTTATAACTGTGCATACAGACAGTGGGTAAACTTTAGGACTGTCACAATTTTGACAGTCCTAGTATATACTAGGACTGTCAAAATTGTGACAGTCCTAAAGTTATATATAACTGTGCATACAGACAGTGGGTAAAGTTTAGGACTGTTACAATTTTGACAGTCCTAGTATATACTAGGACTGTCAAAATTGTGACAGTCCTAAATGTACATATAACTGTGCTTAAAGACAGTGGGTAAAGTTTAGGACTGTCACAATAGTGACAGACCTACTATATACTAGGACTGTCACAATTTTGACAGTCCTAGTATATACTAGGACTGTCAAAATTGTGACAGTCCTAAAGTTACATATAACTGTGCATACAGACAGTGGGTAAAGTTTAGGACTGTCACAATTTTGACAGTCCCAGTATATACTAGGACTGTCGTAATGTTGACAGTCCTAAACTTACATATAACTGTGCATACACAGTGGGTAAAGTTTAGGACTATCACAATTGTGACAGTCCTAGTATATACTAGGATTGTCACAATTTTGACAGTCCTAGTCTCATGGCATTTTTACATATTGACAGTCCTAGTTTTGGATCAGAATTAGTATCAATGCACAACGTACAGTCAAAATCTATTAGTATCAATTAGATAACTCCTTTCATTACACAACATACACACAACATACAACATATACTTCAATATACAGTTAAACATACATGGCGCATTGCACAAAATACATTTCAATATACAGTATCAATCGATTAGAATATCAAAGTAGTCGTCCGGCATGATTTTTGGATCCTCCATCTTCATCATCTTCTTATAGGCAGCCATTGCATCCGTGTAGGGTGTCATCCATGCGATCGCTTCCTCTGGTGCGTGTTTATACCAAAGCGTAGAAGGTGGCAGAATAGGAGAATGACCGATCAACCTTGGGATGACGAAGTATTGTCCGACAAGCCCTATGCAACATAGATTGGATACTCCGTGTTCGGCCGGGAGGGGGGGGAGCACACATTGGAAAAAAAGTATTATTAATACCTTGTGAGATAATTACAATAGGTATCTTATACCTATTAGAGAATACGTAAGCAGCAGGCGGGACATCCATGTAATGGTCTGGTCCGATAACTATTTTCGTACAAGGTATGCCTGCCAACAAATCTCCAATAATTTCTTCGCCAAGTATCTGGCTATAGAAGGCTAGTCGCGACTCTAACTCCTCGTACAGCTCTTCCCTAACCTGTCTCCATCATGCTTCAACTGAATAGCCTAGTTGTCTTGCTAGTGCATGATATCCACAATGGCCATCCTTAGGAACATCAACAATAGACCAAATAAAATTCCGCATCTCAGGTAGGAAATTTTTAATGGATAGACTATAAGAATCAGAAAAGTTATCAAAACCCTCCGCCGTGACTGCATCGTTCGTTTTTTGTTTCTTCCCCCTTCGAATATTAAGCTTACTCTCTTTTTGTGGAAATACCACCCTAACCATTTCGGACTTTGCCTCCAAACTGCGTTCGATATATTCAAACAAGGATGGATCTCTTTTAGTTGACTCCTCCTCCTCCTTCTTGTTTTGCTCTACTCTTTCTTGACTGTGGTCTTCCCTTAGGAGTTGGAAAAACGGATGGCTCTTGCAATCGAGTTGTTGCCGGGACTGCAATCTCTTAGATTTTAATCTCAATGGATCTTCTCTCCGGTTTCGATGCGCCACACCACCTTGCGTGCAGGAGTTTCACTTATGGCAACGCAAATAAATCATCTTGAACTTCCACCGTCAGCATTATCGACAGCTGTCTCTAACGTTGATCAACAACATCTATTGGAATAGGTATAGATTCACGACGATATTCGTTGATCTCATGTGCACAAGGAAGTCCGAGTGAATGTCGATATGAACAACCGCAAACCTCAGGATCATAACCCACCGACTTCGACCTACCAATCTCCTCAAACAATAAGCCCAAGGCCTTGTGAGATACTACATGGGTTAAACCATCCAAGAGCTATTCATATTTGTATTCATGCTTTGCAATATTGAGGCTCATCTCAAATGATGCTATAATATCGTTCACCGTGGAAATAATCATCAAATGAATCGATTGCCAAACAGAGACAAAATTATCGACCGATGACCGTAGATATCTTTTTAAACTTGAGTGTGCTCCTTCGACCCGATTCGTAGTGATTGTGCCATAATGCTTCACCATGTTGGTCCATGGTAAGACGAATTGCTCTTTATGTGGTTCTAGCCAAGTATCTTTGATATAAGATATGCATGTCGGGTTACTCGTCTCCTACTTTTGTTGGAACATGTACCATGCTGTGTCGTAGCTGTCTCTAGTACTTGCTCGCCATACAAGACTCCAATCAGTGTAGAATTCTTCGAAGCGAAGCATGTCGATTTTACCGTCCACTTTTACAAATTTTCTCTTGCATTGAGCTTGGATATTTTGATTTATATGCCAAGTGCATAGTAGTCTATGCGCATGAGGAAATACAATATCTATAGCATTTATCAGCGCATATTCTCTGTCGGTAACAAAAAATAGAGGGCTCTTTGTAACCTGTGTAAAGGGATTGTAGTTTACTCAACGTCCATGTGTAATCCTCTACTGTCTCACTCTTCATAAAACAAAAAGCGATTGTAAATATTTTTTCCGTAGACGTAAACCCAACAACGTGAAAAAGAGGCATCGTGAACTTGTTGGTCATATATGTACAATCAAGGATCAACACGTCTGCGAAGGACCGAGCCAAGTGTGTGTAATCAGGATGAGCCCAAAACAACGAAAGGAGTTCATCAGTTTGTGGATGTCTTCTATGGTACTCCACGTAGTGATGCTCCCCAAGCAACTTCAATACTTGTTGCATCGTCATTCTTCCTTTCATACTATTATATTTCGCTCTGGCCAAACTATTATAGACCGTCCTCATGGTAGACTTGTTCTCATCTTCTTTTTGTCATACGGCAGAATAAATTTATTTCGGTGCAACTCCGGAAAGGAATAATTCTTCAACCAACTTTTTCTCATCCTCCTTCAACCGTGCCACGTAGGCATGACCGGTAAGTGTCCCTGGAATAGGATGATTGTGTCTTCCATTCTTAACTTCGATTATCCACTTCACATCTTCAACTTTTACAATCAACACCTTCAATGGACAACCATATTTTCTTGTCCTAACATTTTTCTTAGGGATTTCTTTTTCTACAATACCTTTTTTTTATGATGCTCCCTAAACACACCTCCTCTTTCGCATCCCAGCTCAACATATTTTTGGCCCGGCCGAGATCTGATGGATCTTGCAATGACAATTACTAAGTTATGTCGTCTTCCAACTTCTCTGCACCACTCTAATGTTTCTTCCTGGGTTGCAAATTGAATATCCGTTGAGAATATATCATCCACATCAACACCAACAGCAGGATGTACCACAATATCTGAACAAGATTGGTCCTATAACCAATATAAAATAATATAAAAATTAATAACTTCATATAATTATCCAGGACTGTCACTATTTTGACAGTCCTATTTTTATATAGGACTGTCAAAATTATGACAGTCCTACTTTTATATAGGACTGTCGAATTTATGACATTCCTATATTTATATAGGACTATAAAATTTTTGACAGTCCTATATTTATATAGGACTGTCTAATTTTTACAGTCCTTACTCGATGACTGTCGAATTTGGGTTGTCGTTTTACGTACCCTACGAGCTTCGGAACAACCGACATGTTCTTCGGAACGTCCGGAGTGCATATTTAATGGATTGAAGGATCCGACTTCGTCATCGAACATATTTTCATGCATTGTTCCTACAATAGTCAAAAAAACTAAATTTTTTTCTGACAATCGCAAAACTTATTCATCGTATGTTGTCGAAGACATACCGGAAGAATATTCGTTGGACAATCACCAAAGTAAAATTCCTCTCCAACCACAACTATCAATTTCTAAATTTAGGTTTAGACTTGGAGAATGAGGGTTTCTTCAAGTCTAGGTGGAATACCAAAAATAGAAAAAAAATTCACTTATATACCTTGGTGTGGGCTAGCCCCAAGTAACTTTAAGAGTGGCAAACTAGTAATTTTGGGAAAATTTACATTGGGATAGCCCCAAGTAATAAGTGTAGTTCCCTTATAATTTGCCTTCTTTTACTGCATTCCCCCTTTTAGAGAGTAAAACTTTGATACACATGGCTGTATCAAAAAAATTGATACAGCCACTGTATAATACGTGGGCTCCACTCACTCACTCACTCACTCACTCTCACACTCTCTCTCTCTCTCTCTCTCTCTCTCTCTCTCTCTCTCTATATATATATATATATATATATATATATATGGGCTCCCCTCTCTCTCTTTTCTCTCTCTCTCTCTCTCTCTCTCTCTCTCTATATATATATATATATATATATATATATATATATATATATATATATATATATATACTGTATAATAAGTGGGCTCCCCCCCCCCCCTCTCTCTCTCTCTCTCTCTCTCTCTCTCTATATATATATATATATATATATATATATATATATATATATATATATATATATATATATATATATATATATATCCACTGTATAATAAGTGGGCTCCCCTCACTCTCTCTCTCTATATATATATATATATATATATATATATATATATATATATATATGTATGTGTGTGTGTGTGTGTGTATGTGTGTGTGTGTGTGTGTGCTTGTACGGTTTACGAAGAGAGAGAGAGAGAGAGTCCATCTGTCATATAGTGGTTGTATTATTATTTTGATACAGCTGTCACGACCTGTAAACACCCTGATTTTTCTAAAATTTTAAAATATATTTTTCCCAAATTTTTCGGTAATTTTCTGGAATTAAAACTAAGGTATTTTATGATTAAAGGATTTTTAAATGATGTTAATTAATATTAAAATATTATGGAAATAATATTTTATGGTGTAAAATAGAAAACCGGACATAGGGTAATTTTTTGCGAATTTATTGGACTCCAGAAACACGGTTAAAGCCCTAAAAACCGACGTAGAACTAAACCGATTTAAACCCTGACTAAACCGGTTTATTTAAAATAAACCAAACCAAACCATAGCGAACCGAACCGGACCAACCCATCCTTAACGGGTCGGGTCGGGTCGGATCCATGAAACCCGACCCGAACCCGAAACCCGACCGAACCCTAATCCTCCGCCGGATTTACTCTTCACCGTCTATTTAAGCCTCTCGACTTCCGTGCCCAGCCGTGCCGTAACCCTAATTATCATCTCCACAGTGCCGCCGCCTTTCTCCGGACTCCTCACCGCCGTAGCTCTCCGTCGACTTCACCCACTCGCCTGAACCCTAGACGACCCCGCCGACTTCTCCTTCTTCTTCCACCCGTCCCCCGACCAGCCGTCGATCACCACCTCCACAACTCTCCGTTGCTCCAGCCGTCGACCACCACCCGCAGCGCTGTCCCCGCTCCGCCCTCGACGACCCCATCCTCTCAGCCGACGAGCCGCTCCTCTCCGCTCAGCCCAGAGCCGAACACCCCAGCAGCCCTGACGAGCCGCTTCGCCCAGCCGCTCGACGCGGCCGACCAGCACCCGGACGCCCTAGGCCGCGCCGCCCTCCGCCGGCGAGTTCACCCTGCTGTCCCCCCACACCGCCCTAGCAGCGGACACGGACACAGACCCTGTGCAGAGCCGACGCAGCGGACACGGTGACCAGGACACGAGAATTCTCGGTTCACGGAGCCCTGTTCAGGTAACCCGTTCTCTCCCCTCGTTGGTCCGATTTCCGTTCTTCAGTTGCGTCACGTAGAATGTGTGACCCTCTCGATGCCCGTGCATCCCTCTCGGTGCGTCGCGTCCTGTGGTGATCGCGAACCGCGATCCAAAAACAGGAAAACCAACGCCCTGTTTCACCCCGGAACTGAGTGCGCCCCGCCAAACGGGACGACTTGGTCGCACGCGGTCTTTACCGAAATGTGCGCGCCGTCGATACGGATGTGCGGGATTTCGCAGAAGTTGATTTGGATGTGCGTGCACACCAGAATCAACGCGTATCCGCCGACAACACCCCGTATCCGTCTGTTCTGGAACACGTCGTAACTTTGTGTACACGCATCGGATCGAGACAAAACTTGCGCCATCGGACTCGTAGCAATACGCTGGTCCTGTGACCCAAGTTTGGTTCGATTCTGAGAACGTTGACAGAATTGCGTATCGTGGGCCCCACCGGCTCCACTTGACGGGCGATTTTGTGATCGGCTCATCAGAATCCAATTCTGGAAGTTCCGTTGGGTTCGTATCATCGTTCCTAACTTGTTGACACTAAGTTTGACGAATTTGGAGACCTTTGACCCTGACACATTTTTCGGTGCAAAGTGGCCCACATGTGGACCCCGCTTTGACCCGAAAATATCATTTTGCCCCTGTGTCTAAATTGGACTTAAGGACAGGCATTTCTAGCTATTTGATATTTTTTGAGACTGTTGGTGATATTTATTTCTGCATTTGGAGGAGTACCCGCAGGATCCACTGATACAGGGACCACTGTTGGTATTCAAACCCCAGTCAAGTGTACATTGCCAACACTGCAGTTTTTGCTATTTATTCTTGTCTTAGTATTATATTGTTGTACATGCTTGACCTAGGACCGAGTGACTTACTTAGCGTCGGATTATTAGTCGGGTGCCAACACCATGTGCGGCATTGTGTAATGTCATCTAGACATGGACATTCGTGACCCTTTACATTCTCGTACTTGTCTTATCAAGTACATCATGACCCAGGACACTTGACACTATTCATGAGACAGACTTTTCCTGAGATATTCATGGTAATTCTGTATATGATACAGGTTTATGACATAGACATTATGTTCCTAGATGATATATGACTGGTTGCATTAGCTATGATCCCGATTGACATGGACATGAGACGTTATGGACATGAGATGCGTGGTTACATTGGGTGGGGAGAGACACACAGGATACAGACTATTTTATATATATCTACTACTATTGTGAGGTCGTAGACTCTCGAGCAGAGCTAGACACATTACCGGTTATTACCGCTACCGGCTCCCCGACACAGAGCTAGTAGTGGCTCAGCCTGAGTACTAGTGATGCTCTCACTTGCATTTCACATAGATGGTTACATACTTATCCTGTTTATTTCATTTACTATTTGCACTGCATTTATTTTTGCTTGTATTATCTTGTACCTTGCTATGTCCCCTGAGGACCTGGATCCGGATTATGTCCCCAGGATTTGCAGACGAGATCTATCCCGAGGTATACGGGACCGCAGCAGGAGCTGATACAGGAGCTGTACCGACACCCGAGGATGACATGTTAGCTGAAGACTTTTCCTGAGCATCTATGTTCCATGCTCAGTATTTACTTTATTCAGTCATTTATATTTTGGTCTGTTGAACCATTGTATCATATTTTTATCGGGTTGTTCCCCGAAGCACTTTGTTGAGATTGGTTGATGATTTACATTTCTTATATCTGTGGATCATATTTTATCTTGTATGGATGAGTTTAGTTGTGCCATAATGTCGTAGACCTTATTTTACAGCTTAAGTACGCCCTGATGGATCCATTAAATTGGGTTGTCCATCAGTGTGTGCTGCTGGCCATTACCACGTGTCTAGTCCCTCGGTATTTTGGGAATGGGGCGTGACATGGTTTTTGTGGTGGCTCATGCAGGTCTACGACTAAATCGTTCGGTTTCAACTTAGGGACCGAACAAGCCTGCCCTAAGGATAGGATAAGTTATAGGATCTCATCCATTATTTGAACCGTTTTTGAACTCTATATCGAACTTGAACTAATTACTTGATTTGCATCCTGTGTTGATTCCTCTAAGCGTTCTTATAGTTTATCTTTTGGTTGCAGAGTAATGGATCCCAGGAACGGAGATGAGAATCCCTTGGATACACCACACGATGCTGTGGTTACCTATGTAGACGGAGTGACCCCAGGGAATGGAGGACAATTATCTCAAAAAAATCAAGCCGGCCAGCCTAATCCAAGGTTTCGGCGTGATGACATCCCACCTCCGCCACAGTTCACTCCACAGATGCCAGTTTTCCCGCCAGGGCAAGCCATGGACGGGCAGCAGATATTTCAGATGATGTATGCCATGATGCAAGCCCAACAGCAGGTTCAACAAGAGGCTCAGCGTCATGAGGAAGAGTATTTGAGAACCAGCCTGGTATCCGCATTGGAGCAGGCAAACCCACCAGCAAGGCGACCAGCAACGGGATCTATCACTGATTTTCGTCAGCTCAAGCCTCGTACCTTTTCTGGCAAAGAGGGGCCAACTGAAGTTCACGAATGGCTCACGAACATACAGCACCAGTTGGAAGCAGCTGAACTTCCAAGGGAGAAATGGATGACTGCAGTCATGATGCAGTTGACTGAAAATGCACATCATTGGTGGTTATCAGAAGAGAGGAGGCTCGGACAGGACCGAGTCACTTGGGAAGAGTTCTCCAGACTCTTCCAAGAAATGTATATTCCAGCAGTTGCACGGTCGGAACTCAGAGACAAGTTCAACCGCCTTATCCAAGGCAGTATGTCAGTGGAAGAATACAATACAGAATTCATTCGTCTGAGTCGCTTCGCCCCTTCTCTAATCCCTACAGAAGAAGAGAAGGCTGAGAAGTTCTTTGACGGACTGAAGTTCGAGCTCCAGAGGTTGATAGGATCTGTTGCACCTACATCGTACACCGAGGTTCTTGCAGCAGCACGACGCATGGAGCGTGTCACTAGAAGGGAGTCTAATCTGAAGAGGCCAATCACATCAGCACCAACCAGGATATCACAGGGGGATTCTGCAAAACGATCCCAGAGGAGTATACCAGAGAGAGCAGCGCACAGGGCCATATCCCTTCCTACTTGTCACTACTGTGGCAAGGTCGGCCATATCGAGAGGGAGTACAGGCATAAGTTGGGACTATGTCTGAGCTGCGGATCCAACCAGCATCTATCCAGGGACTATTCTGAACGAAGAGACGGAGCACCGAGACTAGCTTTACCTGCACCAAGGCCAGCTTATCCAGCAGTAGGAGCACCGCAAACAGGAGTTGGAGGAGTCAGACCACCAGCTCCAGGAGGAAATCAGCAGAGACCACCACTAGCACCACAGGCAGCTCTATTTCAGCAGGCTCAGCAACAGAGAGGTCAAGCTCAGGGATGAGGCCAGGCATTTGCATTGGCGGTTGAGGAGGAAGCTACTGCAGGAGAGGTTATCGCAGGTACTATTTTAGTAGCTTCATTACCAGCTTTAGCTTTATTTGATTATGGCGCATCGCATTCATTTATAGCAGCTAGCTTTATAGCCACCCATAGAGTAGCTACCGCACCCCTTCCGAGGATAAAGAGAATTCTTACGGGAGGTGGAATTATTCCGGTTAGTGACGTATGTAGATCATATTCTGTAGCAGTCTGTGGAAGAGAGATGCGAGCTCAATTTTTGATCTTTTCCATGCCGGATTATGATGTTGTACTTGGTATGGACTGGTTAAGTCAGTACCATGCGACTCTTGATTGCTGACTTGGACGGGTTATATTTAGACTGCCTGGACATCCAGAATTTGAGTTTCTTCGGGGAGCAGTAGAGCAAGGAGTTTAGCCTACTCTTAGGGTACTATCTTTAGAAGGGAAGACAGGTTATCCAAGAGTCATATCAGAGTTTGTGGATGTATTTCCTGATGATCTTTCAGGTTTACCACCTGATCGGGAAATAGAATTCACAATAGACTTAACTACAGGAGCAGAGCCTATCACTTCATCAGTATATCGGCTAGCACCTAAGGAGTTAGTGGACTTGAAGGAACAAGTTGATGATCTTTTGGAGAAGGGTTTTATTCGGCCCAGTGTTTCACCTTGGGGAGCACCCATATTATTTGTACCGAAGAAGGATGGAACAGTACGGTTGTGCATTGACTACAGGGCACTGAATACTGTGACCATCAAGAACAGGTATCCCTTACCACGCATTGATGATCTATTCGATCAATTGAGTGGTGCTAGGGTATTCTCGAAGATTGACCTTAGATCCGGCTATCATCAGATTAAAGTAAGGAAGGAGGATATACCGAAGACAGCCTTCAGGACCAAGTATGGACATTATGAGTTCTTGGTAATGCCGTTTGGTTTAACCAACGCGCCAGCAATGTTTATGAGTTTGATGAACAGAGTCTTTCATCAGTACTTGGATAAATTTGTGGTTGTATTTATTGATGATATTCTAGTATATTCCAAGAGCCATGAAGAGCACGAGGAGCATCTCAGAATTGTGCTAGAGACCTTGAGACAGGAGAAGTTATATGCCAAACTCAGTAAGTGTGAGTTTTGTATGGATAAAGTGCCTTTTTGGGACATATCATCTCAGGAGAAGGACTTTCAGTTGATCCGGAGAAAGTTGCTGCAATAGAAACTTGGCCTACACCTACATCAGTTGCAGAAGTGAGGAGTTTCCTCGGACTTGCTGGATATTACCGGAGGTTTGTAGAAAATTTCTCAAGGATTGCAGAGCCTATGACGAAGTTGACACGGAAGGACCAGGAATTTGCATGGACAGAAGACTGCCAGAAGGCTTTTGAAGAATTGAAGAGAAGATTAACAACAGCACCTGTCTTGACTCTTCCTTCAAGGTCAGGAGATTTTGTTGTTTACAGTGATGCGTCAGGTAGTGGACTAGGATGTGTTTTGATGCAACATGGCAAAGTTATAGCTTATGCATCGAGACAGTTGAAGGTCCATGAAAATAACTATCCAACGCACGATCTGGAGCTAGCAGTAGTTATATTTGCACTGAAGATTTGGAGGCACTATCTTTATGGGGAGAAGGTAGACATCTTTACTGATCACAAGAGTCTGAAGTATGTATGTACTCAGAAGGAGCTCAACATGAGGCAGAGACGTTGGCTTGAGTTGATGGTAGACTTTGATATAGATCTGCAGTATCACCCAGGAAAGGCGAATGTCGTAGCAGACACACTCAGCAGGAAGCCTACGGCTTATTTCTTGACGATGCAGCCTGAGCTATTGAGAGATCTACAGGAGCTTCAGATAGAGGTTGTTTTACCAGGACAGAGTGGCTTGCTGGCTAATCTCGAAGTTAAATCGTCACTCGTGGAGAGGATTAAAGAGGCATTACCCACTGATGCTAGATTTCGAAGACTTAGAGAGAGGACAGAAGCAGGCATGCAGACAGGACTTCGTATACATGAAGACGGGACATTGAGGTATGGAAATCGCCTGTATGTTCCAAATGGAGAATTGAGACAGGAGTTAATGACTGAAGCACATAGTTCTATATACTCTGTTCACCCAGGAGGAACCAAGATGTACCGAGACTTGAGGCAGTATTATTGGTGGCATGGAATGAAAAGGAAGATTGCAAGATTTGTGGCTAAATATTTAGTCTGCCAGCAAGTAAAAGCCGAGCACCAAAGGACTGCAGGTATGTTACAGCCGCTTCCTATACCAGAATGGAAGTGGAAACATATCACTATGGATTTTGTCACAGGTTTTCCAGGGAGCCCCAGCGGAAAAGATGCGGTATGGGTTATCGTGGATAGACTCACTAAATCGGCACATTTCTTGCCATTTAGAGTTGGACAGTCCACAGAGGTACTAGCCGACATGTATATGCGACAAATCGTAAGATTACATGGAGTGCCGGTTAGTATTGTATCGGATCGTGACTCGAGATTTACATCTTATTTCTGGCGAAGCATACAAGAGAGTCTTGGCACCAGACTCAAATTCAGCACAGCTTACCATCCACAGACAGATGGTCAATCGGAGCGCACGATTCAGATCTTGGAGGATATGTTGCGATCGTGTATGCTAAGACTTTGGAGGATCTTGGGAAGATCATTTACACTTGGCGGAGTTCTCCTACAACAACAGTTATCAGGCCAGCATTCAGATGGCACCATTCGAGGCATTATACGGTAGAGAGTATAGATCGCCAATATGTTGGAGTGACGTTGGTGAGCGTCAAATACTGGATCCAGAATTGGTAATGCAGACAGTGGAGAAGGTAAAACAAATTCAGAATCATCTTCGATCAGCTCAGGACAGACAGAAGCATTGGGCTGATATGCACAGACGTCCCCTAGAGTTCAAAGAAGGAGAGCACGTATTCTTGAGAATTTCGCCCACTCGAGGTACTATTAGATTTGGGAGCAGAGGCAAGTTGAGCCCAAGGTATATCGGGCCATTTGATATTCTAGAGCGCATTGGTGATGTGGCTTATCGTCTTGCGTTACCTCCATCCTTAGAGGGAGTGCATGACATATTCCATGTCTCACAGTTGAGAAGGTACGTGACCGACCCAAGTCATGTAGTCGATCATTCAGAGATCGCAGTGGGCCCTAGCTTGAGATATGAAGAACAACCAGTTGGCATCCTCGACATCAGTGAGAAGACATTGCGAGGACAGACAATTAGACTGGTCCATGTAGCTTGGAAACATCATTCTCCTGGCGAATCGACCTGGGAACGGGAGGATAGTATGCGCCAGCGTTATCCTCACTTATTCGAGGATGCAGGTTTACCCTAAGCATTCTTGTAATTTCCATAGTTTTTTCTTTAGTAGTTTATTCTTCGATTGCGAGGACGCAATCCTCTTAAGGGGGGTAGATTGTAAACACCCTGATTTTTCTAAAATTTTAAAATATATTTTTTCCAAAATTTTTGGTAATTTTCTGGAATTAAAACTAAGGTATTTTGTGATTAAAGGATTTTTAAATAATGTTAATTAATATTAAAATATTATGGAAATAATATTTTATGGTGTAAAATGGAAAATCAGACATAGGGTAATTTTTTGCGAATTTATTGGACTACAGAAACACGGTTAAAGCCCTAAAAACCGACGTAGAACTAAACCGATTTAAACCCTGACTGAATCGGTTTATTTTAAATAAACCAAACCAAACCACAGTGAACCGAACCGGACCAACCCATCCTTAACGGGTCGGGTCAGATCCATGAAACCCGACTCGAACCCGAAACCCGACCGAACCCTAATCCTCTGCCGGATTTACTATTCACCGTCTATTTAAGCCTCTCGACTTCCGTGCCCAGCCGTGCCGCAACCCTAATTATCATCTCCACAGCGCCGCCGCCTTTCTTCGGACTCCTCACCGCCGCAGCTCTCCATCGACTTCACCCACTCGCCTGAACCCTAGACGACCCCGCCGACTTCTCCTTCTTCTTCCACCCGTCCCCCGACCAGCCGTCGATCACCACCTCCACAACTCTCCGCCGCTCCAGCCGTCGACCACCACCTGCAGCGCTATCCCCGCTCTGCCCTCAACGACCCCATCCTCTCAGCCGATGAGCCGCTCCTCTCCGCTCAGCCCGGAGCCAAACACCCCAGCAGCCCTGACGAGCCGCTCCGCCCAGCCGCTCGACGCCGCCGACCAGCACCCGGACGCCCTAGGCCGTGCCGCCCTCCGCCGGCGAGTTCACCCCGCTGTCCCCTGACACCCCATTCTCTCCCCTCGTTGCTCCAATTTCTGTTCCGTCAGTTGCGTCGCATAGACTGTGTGACCCTCTTTATGCCCGTGCAACCCGCTCGGTGTGTCGCGTCCTGTGGTGATCGCGAACCGCGATCCAAAAACAGGAAAATTAACGCCATATTTCACCCCGGAACTGAGTGCGCCCCGCCAAACGGGATGACTTGGTCGCACGCGGTCTTTACCGAAACTTGTGCGCCGTCGATACGGACGTGCAGGATTTGCAGAAGTTGATTTGGATGTGCGTGCACACCGGAATCAACGCGTATCCGCCGACAACACCTCGTATCCGTCTGTTCTGGAATACGTCGTAACTTTGTGTACACGCATCGGATCGAGACAAAACTTGTGCCATCGGACTCATAGCAATACGCTGGTCCTGTGACCCAAGTTTGGTTTGATTCTGAGAATGTTGACAGAATCGCGTATCTTGGGCCCCACAGGCTCCACTTGACGGGTGATTTTGTGATCGGCTCATCGAAATCCAATTCTGGAAGTTTCGTTGGGTTCGTATCATTGTTCCTGACTTGTTGACACTAAGTTTGACGAATTTGGAGACCTTTGACCCTGACACGTTTTTCGGTGCAAAGTGGCCCACATGTGGATCCCGCTTTGACCCGAAAATATTATTTTGCCCCTGTGTCCAAATTGGACTTAAGGACAGGCATTTCTAGCTATTTGATATTTTCTGAGACTGTTGGTGATATTTATTTCAGCATTTGGAGGAGTACCCGCAGGATCCACTGATACAGGGACCACTGTTGGTATTCAAATCCCAGTCAAGTGTACCTTGCCAACACTGCAGTTTTTGCTATTTATTCTTGTCTTAGTATTATATTGTTGTACATGCTTGACCTAGGACCGAGTGACTTACTTAGCGTCCGATTATTAGTCGGGTGCCAACACCGTGCGCGACGTTGTGTAATGTCATCTAGACATGGACATTCGTGACCCTTTACATTCTCGTACTTGTCTTATCAAGTACATCATGACCCAGGACACTTGACACTATTCATGAGACAGAGTCTTCTTGAGATATTCATGGTAATTCTGTATATGATACAGGTTTATGACATAGACATTATGCTCCTAGATGATATATGACTGGTTGCATTAGCTATGATCCCGCTTGACATGGACATGAGACGTTATAGACATAAGATACGTGGTTACATTGGGTGGGGAGAGACACATAAGCTATAAGCTATTTTATATATATCTACTACTATTGTGAGGTCGTAGACTCTCGAGCAGAGCTAGACACATTACCGGTTATTACCGCTACCGGCTCCCCGACACAGAGCTTGTAGTGGCTCAGCCTGAGTACTAGTGATGCTCTCACTTGCATTTCACATAGATGGTTACATACTTACCCTATTTATTTTATTTACTATTTGCACTGCATTTATTTTGGCTTGTATTATCTTATACCTTGCTATGTCCACTGAGGACCTGGATCCGGATTATGTCTCCGGAATTTGCAGACGAGATCTATCCCGAGGTATACGGGACCGCAGCAGGAGCTGATACATGAGCTGTACCGACACCCGAGGACGAGGTGTTAGCTGAAGACTTTTCCTGAGCATCTATGTTCCATGCTCAGTATTTACTTTATTCAGTCATTTATATTTTGGTCTGTTGAACCATTGTATCAAATTTTTATCGGGTTGTTCTCCGAAGCACTTTGTTGAGATTGGTTGATGATTTACATTTCTTATATCTGTAGATCATATTTTATCTTGTATGGATGAGATTAGTTGTGCCATGATGTCGTAGACCTTATTTTACAGCTTAAGTACGCCCTGATGGATCCATTAAATTGGGTTTGTCTATCAGTGTGTGCTGCTGGCCATTACCACGTGTCTAGTCCCTCGGTATTTTGGGACTGGGGCGTGACACGACCCGCACCCAAAATTTAGGTACGAGTGCGTGGGTACGTCCAGCCTACATCGCAGCATCGGCGGTAGAACGCTGTCTAGGTCATGATACTATCTAATCAATCTATCACGAATATCCATCTCCATAAGGATACGCAGATATCACAATATAATATGGAATACTCAATCACATAAACTAAAGCACGATGAGATATCGAAGAAAATAAATGAAATACAAGACAAGTCTAAACAACAATAAATAGTCTAACCTGCAATCAATAACATCCAAATCTCCAAGTATGTCGGAAACAAGTCCTCTAAGTCATAGTCTGGAAAAAATATCCAGTCAGGATTGGAGCAAAATACAAGCACTAACAGCAGTTCCATGTATATTGACAAAAACTATAATACAGTATAAAGAAATATAAGATGGATATGAATACTGGCAATAAGAATAATGGAATAATGAAGTACTGAAATAAAGAAATACTGGAGCATATGTCATCATCAATGTACATCAAGTAATGAATAGAAATACAAGTATATACTAGGACCATGAACTGAATATCAGTGGATGCTAGAACAATAACTAGAATATAAGGAATGCTAGATCAATATACTAGAGATACATGTTAAGAACATCTAGCTAAGTGTGTGAAACATTAGCATATCATGTGATCGGCTTGGGACTAATCAGGCTTGCTATGTATGACTAACTATGATTCATGTAAGGTCAGGCTAACCATCCGGATAGCTATAATGCAAGCAATAGTCAGGCTAATCATACATAACAGGCTATGAGGCATGTAATGGTCAGGCTGCACCGACGTGAGGTGTGGGTGAGCTATGATGCAAGTAGAGTTGGGTATGATCACATAATCTACTAATATTTCCCCGTTTCCCCAACTAGCACGATGGATTCCAATCACGACTCCTCGTGACAGGTCTCGATAATGCCAACTCGTGTATACAACAGTGTCAGAATCATGTACGCTATACAACTAGAATTATAGAGATAATCAACATAATAAAAACTATCAGAGAATGTACTCGCCTGTGGTCCTTAGCTGGCAATACCAATGTCCTGTTTCCGAATCTTGTCTGAAAATCCAACAGTCCTAAAGACAGCATATAATACAATATTGCATCAGACATTACACTAACACACAATCATAAATACATTGAACTCAGGGCTACGCTAGGTATGACACTGGTCAACTAGGGTCAAGTGTGCGTCTTATTGTACGGGTGTCGCATCTGTAATTGCTGTGAAAGATCAGACAGTCAAATATCACGGGTCTCGCCAGTAGGTCAGTGTACATATGGCAGTCTGCTAACATATCACATGGTCACAGGTCAATGTAACTACGGGGTATCCGTGGTTACACTCGGGTCACCTAGTACATATACATATTATACATATGATTAACTAGCATAAAACATTAATACTTATAATATACATATACACTAATTAAATACATATGCAATATATATATTGTATATACACGTACTATATATATGTGTATATATAGATATACCAATTATTGTCAAGCCTATACTAATGGAATACATATACTAATACATACATACTAATTGAGTTCATATACCTTATATATATATGTATATATATATACCAATATTCATATTAAACATATACATATACGAATACTAATACTAATACTAATACTAATACTAATACGTATATACATACATACATACATACATACTACCCATTTGAATACATATACACACAATCACATGAAATGACGAAAAGAAGGGCATGAACGAACCTGCGCGGGCACGCACGGGATCGACGATGACGATGGTGACGACGATGACGATGGTGACGATGATGATAACTACGATGATGGTGATGATTACGACTACGGCGACGATGATGATGGTAATGATCATGGTGGAGATGATGGTGAATCGAGGGATGGGACGATGCTTTTGTCGATCAGGAGAAGGAGGGCTCAACGAGGTCATGCTGGTGGTGAGTTCATCGAGGGGAGAACGAGATCCTGTCGAGTCGGGGAAGAGGGAGGTTGTCGAGGAAATCGTGGTGGCCGGAGGGGATTGGTTCAGTCGAGGAGAAGGCCCGGGGATGGCTGTGATCAGTTGAGACATTGATGCTCAGGTGGTCGGGAAGAGGAGGAGGTCAGGGAGGAGACGGGGATGGATGAGGGTGGTGGTGCACAGCGGGTTGCTCAGGCAGGGTGGTGATCGGGATGTAGGGACAGCGGGTCATCGAGGAGGTGGAAGGAGACAGAGATGAAGTCGAGGTCTGCAGTCGGGTTATCGTTGTGGAGGAGTTCAGGCGGCGGGCTCAGGCGGTTCAGCGGGTGCCTGGTCGGGTGGAGGAAGGACTGCTCGGCGTTAATGGCAGTCCAGCGGTCGGCTTCAGGCGGATGGGTTCCCGTCGTGGTGTCGTGGGGAAGACGGTGAGCAGCGGTCGGGATGGACAGCGGGTCCACGGCGGGTTGGCAGCGAGGCTCCGGTCGTTACGAGGAGGGCCAGTCGGGTACAAGCGGAGATGACCAGGCGACTCTGGTCGAGCACAGGCGGCTCTCCGGCGAGGGAGGTTCAGGTCGGGGGGTTGATGATGGGTGAATAGGGAAGTCGGCTGAGAGTATGGTTTAAAGGAAAAATAGAAAAAGGAAAAACTAAAGAGAAGGATATTATATACACATGGTGTTGGGTTGACCTAGGACTATTGGGCTTGGTCAACATCCCCCTTAGGATTGGGCCTTGTCATGGAGATATTTCAAAGGCTAGGATTCAAATGGATTCAAAACGAAAGGCTAGGATTGCATTGGTTCAAGGTTTGGAGGGCCATGGTTTAAGGAGGTTGATGTTGAATTACACACTCCCAAAAATTATGAAAAAATATACCTGAAGGAGAAATGGGTTTATTTACGTGTCGTGTCCAACGTGGTGGACACCTTAATGCACTTTTGCATAAAAATACCCAACAATTAGAAAATTGCACAAAGTTAGGTTTATGATTTAATTTAGTTAAAATAAATAAAATATGTGTTCTAAAATTAATTAGAAGTACAAGGGGCTAAAATTAAGTGGGACACAAGTATCATGAATAAAATAGACTCAGAATAGAATATTATTCTAATTTGGGTTGCACGAATTGGGTCAAGATTGTGTCTCCAATTTCGATTGGAACGTACAAGGATACAAGGTTGGATTTATATGGAGTTAAAAATAAACGTCCGCGATGAATATTGTGCGACTAAAATGAAGCACAAGAGAGTATATTTATAAGTTACACAAGGGTCAGAAAAGAAGGCAGGCATGTCTAGGACAAATGTGTAAAATTTGTTGGAAGTCAAAAGCTAGGGTAGCGCTCCAAATATCGAAGCAACGGTAAGGCGCAACAATTAAATAAAGTCACAGTAATTAATTATAATCCCAATAAATAAATCCTAAAATAATACAAATTAAATTTATAACCCTATATTTTGATCAAGGGTTCATCTAGTGGCCTTCTAGGTCTAGTCTACTAACTCAACATTAATGAACACTATACAATATAATATATATCTATACACACTTCGTGCAATTATTTAAAATAAATACACACAATACCTATAATATATAAAATGACAAAAATACCCCTAATTTCAGGATGTGGTAGTGACAACAGCCATCTGTATCAAAGTTTTACTTCCTTTTAGGCTCTTTTGCCCTCTTCCTTGGTGTGGGATCTAGGTTGGATTTTGTTTGACAGCTTAGCGAAAACCTATACCACGCCCAAGTTAATAGAGTACAGAAGAATATATGTGCATTATTTATCATTGAATTTAGGGTTATTTTGTATAAGGGTCCTAGGTTTAGGACTTAATTAGACTTTGGATACTGGATTTATTCGTTTTTAGACTTTGGGTACTTTAACTTTTTAGTGACAAATTTTAGTGACAAAATTAGACTTTCAGTGACGAAATAAGACTTTTAATGACGAATGTTCGTCACTAAAATGTGTCACTAAAAAATTTGAGTACCCAGCGTCTAAAACGGACAAATCAGTACCCAAAGTCTAATTAGATCCAAAACCTGATACCCTTATACAAAATAACCCTTAAATTTAATATTTCATAAGGACCTCAAGGTGCAATCTGGGTTGGACAGTCAACAAAGAGAAATTTTGAATTATTCTTCATTTATTTTATCACAATTCAAGGTACACCACACCAAATTACCATAATACATAAAATATTCTACTTTTAACGAAAACTATCAATAACTAACAGTCAATTCCTTTGACATACATAAATAAATGAATAAAAAATTTGAGTTGCACCTCATTTATTTTAGAATAATTCAAGGTGCACCCTATTTATTTGAGGATATTTTTGTCATAAATGGGAGATCAAAGGAGTTGATTATTAGTCATTAACAGTTCTTCAAGGTGCTTTCTGGGTTAGGCAGTCGTACGGGCACCGGCTTGGTCAAGTCCGGGATGGGCCAACCCATATATGGTCCACTTTTCCATGAGTCAGACTGGATTTTTCATTCCTCAATATCTATGGTTTGACCGAGGTCGACCACGATTTGGTTGAACCCAGCTCCGCTCATCCGATTTGGTCAAATTTACTCCCTAAGACCATGAAGCCAAAATTGGTCCGATCAGAGTCCCGTCAGAGAACCGATCCCCCCTCCCTCTCCGGATCCTGCCACCCTTTACAAATGTAACGTTGGGAGGATGTACTATTTTATTCCCCCCACCCACCAATATATATATATATGTTGTCATTTGTGAGGCAAATTTGATCAAATAATTTCCCAACCGTCATATTATAAGGATAATATAGTCTTGAGGGTATTTTTTTACCAAAATAACTCCTTAATTTGGTCGTTTATAAATGTTATTCGTGGATATTTTAGTTATTTGGCTAAAAAATAACCAAAATATTCATATAACAATTATATTTACAAGGATATTTGTGACCATTTTGTACCAATTTATTTTTTATAGATATGAATTAATTCATCCAAATTTACCACAATAATTTTTTTCTCTTCTCTACTGATGGTTTCTATTAATCTCGTGTTCTCTTTGGTAAATATAGTTACTTATTCGCAACTAAATCTAAAGACCATGAATAATGAATAACAACCAACGTAGCAACTGCAAAGTCCGCAACCGGCCTCAATGGACACAACCGTAGAATGTACAAGACAACGCAGGAGGAGGGACCCTTCATCGCAGTTGGTCCAATGTTTAGGAATAATTCAGTGGATTTTATACTGAGAATGATACAAGCAAAGTAGGACTAATGGGGATAATTCATGTTCAATTTATGAATTGTGGAAAAAAATTCAAATGGATATGTAACAATGGTACGGTAATACTATTTAGCCATCTAGATTATTGTATCTATTATCTAGCCATTTTAGTAAGACAAGGACAATGGAACATGGAGGATGAAGGTATAAAAAATTTATATTTTGACAAAATGTATATTTTAAATTATTTACCTCTAAATTCTCTCATATTCCCACGAGCGGACTGCTACTTTACTAGTGCGTTGCACCCAGCGCCGAGGCGAGCTTGGCGTTACCAGTGGGCCTCGATGCTCCGCACGTGACCGCCTCGTGTCGCAAAGGGCTCAACACACCACTAGGGGTGAATATTCGATTATTTCAGTTATAACTGAACCGAATTTAGTAAAACCGAGAAAACCGAATTAAGTATTAGTCCAATCGAAACCGAACCAAAAATACACATAATCAAAATAAACTGAACCGAATTACTTTTCTCGATTTTTCGGTTTATTCGGTTTATATCGGTTGGGCCGGTATTTGCTAATGGACCCATTTTTTTACTGGGATAATTTTTTAATGGGTCAGTTATTTAGTGGGCCAATTTTTTTAATGGACATTTTTAGTAAGTAGACCGTATACAAAAACTGCTGGTTGGATTACTTATAAAAACACAGCAGTAGAATATCCAGAAAAATAACAAATATTTCAATGATAACAACTAAACTAGTGGAAGTACAAAAATACAAAATTTGAAAAGAACCATAGTAGGCAGTAAAATGTACATACAAAAAATTCCATACGTTCAGTCATACAATTTGGACAATAAATTGTACATACAAAAACTTTCATATGTTCAACAAAAATTGGGCAAGTAAACTTCTGGAAAATTGGGCAGTAAACTGTACATACAAAATTGGGCAATAAACTGTACATACAAATTTTTATACTAGTAGAATTACAAAATTACAAAAGTTGACGGAGTACAACTGAACAATTTGGCAGTAAAAATACAAAATTGGGCAAGTAAATAAATATGAAAAATTCTATGTGTTCAGCCATCCCCAAGCAAGAGTCTTGCCGTAAGACCCCACAGAAAATTGAGGAAGTATCACATTGCTTTTGAAGTATAGGATCTGCATAGAATCTTTGAAAGCTCAGATTGACAATTTTTGCATCAATGGATGCATTGTAGTATCTGTCCACTACTCAATAATGCCATCTCATCATTGCCCTTCTCTTTAGATTTGTTAGTAATTTATTTTGTAAAACAAAAAAATATACTAATACAAAAGTTACCTGAATAGCAGCTACAACAACTGTATGTAGAACACACAGGGACCAACTTAATTCATATTCATTTTTCTATAGCTCCAGGAAACGGGCACCATTATTTGCCAACCAAATTAACCAATCCTTCTCCAGCATCTTATCACAATGAACAACAACAACATAAGCAAAGAAATTCAAGAAAGGAAATAGAATTTGAAACAAGAATGCATAATTTTAAAGTACATCCAACTTGGCTTTCTTTAGTTGTGTTGTAACCTGTCATGCCCCAGTCCCAAAATACACGGGACCAGGCCACGTGGCAATGGCTAGCTAATACGACTCCGTAGGATTATCCAATTTAATGGACCCAACGAAGCGTACTACGCAGTCCTAAAATACTAACAAGTCTAATATACTAACATACATCAGGTAATGTCTAATCTCATCCACAAATATAAATAAGGAGTACTGAAATAAATATTGGAAAGTAAGTGCGGAGTCTGAATTTTATAGTACAATCCAATATGTCTGATGGGAACAAATCCACTACAATGATGAAATGAGAATACTGGAAGATAGTTAAGAGAGTACGGCTAGAGCATCGACTAACTAGATAAGGATGCTCCAGCCCTAGGCGGAAGGCCTATCAGTGATCAAGGGAACTCTGATGGTAGCACCTCAAGCTCCTCCTCGGACGCGTACCTCATCTCCTGCCCGGGCCCATACACGGTAGGATAGTAAGCCTCATCCAAATCTGGAAGGGAACCAGGTCCACAAAGGGACGTAACAAGATACAAAAATACATGCCATATATAAATACTAAATAAAATAAAGGGGTGTGCTAACCATCTAAGTGAATGCAATGTGAGGACAACCTTGGTACGTATGGGTAGGTGTAGGCATAACGTCCATACTCCGAAGAGCGTGGTATCTGTACATGTAACGCCCATCGTTCCTAAGAACAACGTATCTGCAAATATATACGTCTGTATCGCTCTGAAGAACGCGGTATCTGAATAAAGGAAGTCATTGGATCCGTGGCTCCTCTGGATACTACAGATTCCAATGTGTGTATCCCATACGCCTACCAGTTGTCCTCCCTGCCCAATGCAAATATACAAGTCGAATACACGACGTGCATACCACGTAACTACATGCCAAGTCTCAACTAATTAGATAATCCTGATTATGTACTAAACAGTGATGCATGTCACACGCTCCGATAGCTAGTCGAGTACGCAAACCCGTATTCCAACATGAGTTTGTCATCGTGATGCATGTAAAAGTATCAGGGTCTAGGAAGATATCAAAATATCCTCACAATGGTAGGTGGGTATGCTAGTGACTAAGTCAATACACTACACATCGACGCATTCGTCGACTGCACCCGAGTCATTCTTGGATGCGCACAATTTATATGTAATATTGCAACAAGATATCATACAATATTTTATAATTTAAATTAAACAGTAAATCAGGCAAGGTATACTTGCTTGGGTCCTCAAGATGCGAGTACTAATAACCTGCTCCCGAAGTCTCACTCGAGTGGTCCAGCGACCCTATACATACAATATAATTATCAGTCAATACACTAGTACGCAGAGAAAATACAACTACGCTGCACTTAGAACTGACGTAAGGGGGTCATAACCCGTCAACTAGCAGGGTCGAGTGTGCACACAGCTAAAATACACAAGGGTCACGTCCTCAAATATCGTGCACAGCAAGAATACGACTTACCAAAATATGTTACAAAACCCAATAACGTATAATACAAAAATACAAGTCCTAGCTAACATGGTAATGCATAAAGCCAGTTTGTCTAAACCCTTAGGTCAACTTAAGTGTAACACATTAAATATCAAGTTCTACGAGGTATTCACTAACACAATCATTATTCTAAAATACACACACACACACACACACACACACATAACACTTAGGGTTCACCAATACATGGTTCATTCAATAATACATGAAGAAGGAAGGACAAATGCATACCTAGTCGTGATCGTGTCCGGGGGGGGGGTATCCGCGGCTCATCGGCGGCCTACCTCCGGCGAGGGAGGGCGGTGCTCCGGCGAGTCACAGCACATTACAGATGCGGTACCGACAGCAGCTGCGGCAATGGTAGCAGCTTGCAGCGGCAGCGGCTGGGTTGGCGGTGGCGGGTTGCTGGCGGTGGGGGGATGGTCGTGGGATGACGGTTGCTAAGGTGTTGGTCTCCGGTGATGGTCGGGGTGTTGATGGGGTGCGATTGATGGTGATGATGGTGTTGGTGATGTTGATGTTGGTGACGGTGGTCGTGACGTGCTAAGGTGGTGGCGGTGATTACTGATGGTGGTAGAGACGGTGAGGTGTGGATGACGGTGGTGGAGATGGTCGGGGTCGAGGTGGGTGGCTGTGGTGGTGATGAACGGAGGGGGAGTCGGGTGGTGGCTACGGGGGTGTGCTGGTGATGATGATGATGGTGTTGTTGATGGTTGTCGTGACGATGATGTCGGTGGTGATGGTGACGACGGTAGTGGTGGAGATGGTGATGATGGTGGCGGTGGTGGAGATGGTGGTGACGGTGGCCGTGGAGGTGGTTGCCTGTGGTGGCGGTGGGGATGACTGGGGAAGGAGAGTACTGGGTTGAAGAAGAAGTCGGGTGAGGAGAAGAGTCGGGTGGTTGAGGGATTGGCAGTGGTTGAGGGAGGCGGAGACGGCTGGCGGTACTGTGGCGGCGGGTTAGCTGAGGTCGGGGTCGAGGTCGAGGGGGTCAGGCGGTAGAGGAAAGTTGTAAAACCCCTAATTCTAAAAACCGTATTTACCATTTTAATTAATTATTTAATTGAATTATAGTAATTATTAGCTAATTAGAAGAAATAGAATTTATTCAATTTTTATTTTAGGTGTTTGTGCATTTAGGGGATCTATGGAACAATTATAAATTTTTCCTAATTATTTCCATGTAGGGGACCCTGTGGGCAGTTGCTAGCTTAATGGTATGCACTAATATAATTTCTAGAATTTTCTATGTATATATATATATATATATATATATATATATATATATATATATATATATACATATATAGTTTTAATAGAAAAAGAAATAGAAATCAGAAATGAAATGAAATGAAATGAAAAAAAAGAAAAAAAGAAAAGAAAAGAAAAGCTTAATAACCTTAATGGATCTAGACACGCAACCCTTCCTTAAACCCGACCCTAACCTAATATCCACTACCCGAACCTAACCTAAACCAACCCGCAAACCCTTAAGAAACAGCAGCAGCGGCAGCTTCTAATCCCCGCGGAAGCCAAACCCGACGCCACCCTATATATATCACAGTAAATAAAACCTTAACCCTAAGATCATCTCTTATCAACCCCCTTCGACCACCGCCGAGACCGAGCCGCCACCGCCGTCAGATGTCACGCCCCAGTCCCAAAATACCGAGGGACCGGACGCGTGTCAATGGCCAGCAGTACGCACCGATGGACCAACTCAATATAATGGATCCATCAGGGCATACTTAAGCTGTAAAACAAGTCTACGACAATCATGGCACAACTAGTCTCATCCACACAAGATATAAAATATGATCCACAGAATAAATAAATAAGGAATGTAAATCATCAGCAAGTCTCACAAAGTACTTCGGGGAACAACCCGATAAAAATCTAGTACAATGGTTCAACAGACCAGAAAGTAAATGACTGAAACAAACAATAAAAGCTGAGCATGAACATGGATGCTCAGGAGAAGTCTTCAGCTAAGACCTCGTCCTCGGATGGTGGTACAGCTCCTGGATCAGCTCCTGCTCCGGTCCCGTAAACCTCGGGATAAACCACGTCTGCAAAATCTGGGGACAAAATCCGGATCCAGGTCCTCAGGGGACAGCAAGGTACAAGAAAGCTCATGCCAATAAATAAATAAACAGTGCAGCAAATAAATAACTAAATAAAACAATGGGGTAAATATGTAACCATCTAAGTGAAATGCAAGTGAGAGCAGCACGAATACTCAGGCTGAGACCACTACAAGCTCTGTGTCTGGGAGCCGGTAGCAGCAATAACTATGTGTTTACTATGTGTTTACTATGTGTTTACTATGTTTTATATATATATATAATCAGCCTGTAGCCTGTGTATCTCTCCCCACCCAATGTAACCACGCATATCATGTCCATAACGTCTCATGTCCATGTCAAGCGCGATCATAGCTAAATGCAACAAGTCATAATGTATATAGAATATAAAATCTATGTCAAGTCCTGTATCCTATACAGAATCACCACGAATATCTCGGGAAAATCCTGTCTCATGAATAGTATCAAGTGTCCTGGGTCATATGGTACTTGATAAGACAAGTACGAGAATATAAAGTGTCACGGATGTCCATCTCTAGATGACCGTACCCAACACTGCGTACAGTGTCGGCACCCGACTGATAATCGGACGCTAAGTACGTCACACGGCCCTAGGTTGAGCATGCACAGTAATATATATATAACAAGGAAAATAAATAACTAAGCTGCAGAGTTTGGCAAGGTACACTTGCCTGATGTTTGAATATCAACTGTCGTCCTGGTATCGGTGGATCCGGTAGGTACTATTCCGAAAGCTGTAATAAATATCACCAACAGTCTCAGAAGATGTCAAACTGCTAGAAATGCCTGTCCTTACGTCCAATTTGGACACAGGGGCAAAAAGGTCATTTTCGGGCCAAAGCGGGTCCACATGTGGGCCACTTCGCACCGAAAAGCGTGCCGAGGGTAACAGTCTCTAAATGGGACAAACTATGGGTCAAACAACTCTAAATGTCAATATGATCCCAACGGTATGTCCAAATTTGGATTCCGATGAGCCGAACCTAATTTGGTCCAAAAAGTCAACTGTGGGGCCCGCCAATTGGCGATCTGGCCAACCGTCTCAGAAATGCATGAAAATTGGGTCACAGGACCAGCGTGTTACCACGAGTCCAGTGGCGCAAGTTTCGTCGCAATCTGACAAGCGTGCACAAAATACTCGCGAGTTCCACAAAAGTGGCGACACGGAATGTGTTCGCGGATACGGCCTGATTCCGGCGCGCACACGCGTCCAAATCAGTCCCCACGAATTTTCACGTGTCCCGTTATGCTGCGTGCACCATTCGGTACACTTGGAACACGGCGGGGCGGTCCCGTTTGGCGGGGCGCGCTCCGATCTCCCACTTTTAGAAAACCGAAAAAAAGTGGGTGCGCGCAGTTTTGTGACGACTATAATTTGGTCCACAGCAACTATTAGCACAAAGTTATAATACAGAAATTAAACTAGGTCATGTAATCTACAGGTATCAAAAAGAATCGTCGAATTCGGATCTCTGTGGTGGGAGATACGAACCCGACAATATGGATGGTCATCGCAAGTTTCTGCGATTGCAGAATTCTGTCTGCTCGCGCTGACTTGGGCGCTGTTTCTCACCTAGGGGCACACGTTTTCCGGGGTTGACTATAAAACAGATATTTTAGAGGGTTAAGGGAAGATCATACCTATGAAAACGGATCTGCGTTTGGTCGAGCGAGTCAACGGGAAATGACGCCGGAGCGAAGGTGCCTCGAGTGGGAGACTGCAGTTCGCGATGTCGGCGTCGACGGGATGGTTGGATGGCTTGGGGAGGCTTCTCTGGCTGTGGTGACGGCTCTAGATGGGAAGGAGAGGTCTGAAGTTTTAGGTTAGGGTTTGGAGAGCTAATCATATATATATATATGATTTATATATATATAATATATTAAGAGAGAGAGGGGGTGCGGATTCCGCGAGTTGGAACTGAATGGGAGTCGGACTCCCTGATGAAGTGGGCGGGCTCTAGTGAAATGAATGGGCGGCTGAGAGACTTTGCTAAGGATTGAAAGCAAAGTCAAGTTGCTGTGGGATTCTAAGGCTTAATAATACTAAGGATTCCTAAGGCTTAATAATACTAAGTATATTATTATTATTATTATTATTATTATTATTATTATTATTACTATTTGCAAGGCATAGAGGAATGGTCTGGGACATATTGCAAGGGAGCGGGTCTCTTTAGCAAGCAAATACAATTGCTAAGTTGTTGTGTACTAAGTAGTATTATTAATATTATTATTATTATTATTACTATATTATTTACCTATTTAAATTAATTCTTTTTTTTTCTTTTCTTTTCTTTTCCTTTCTTTAATTAAAATATATATACATATATATTTGTATATATATATACATACTCATAAGAAAATTTATAGGATAGGGTATTGCACATCGTTAGGCTAGCAACTGCTCAAGGGGTCTCCTACATGGAATAAATTCCGAAAAATTCCTGAAGGTCCCATAAGTCCTCTAAGTGCCCGAACACCTAACATAAAAATTATTAAAAATCTATTTCTCCTATTTAGCTCTAATTACTACAATTTAATTAATATTTAATAAATAAAAAGGTATTTACGATTTTCTAGGAAGGGGGTTTTACATTCTACCCAACTTATAAAAATTTCGTCCTCGAAATTAAATTAGGGTAGGGCTCACTCTATCAAATCTCATTTGATTACAGTCCAAAGGGTTACTCTCAAGTGAGCATTACGGTCTCTACCCAACTTAGAATGTACCCATCTATTATCTAAGACTATTCATCTAATAAATCTATGCTCCAACTTATATAATCATGTTATTGAATCCTCAAGGTTTTTAACACCAACCTATCATCTGTGATATGTCCTCAATCAGCTATAAAGGCAGTCATCTAGTAGTATGATTGGCCTATGGTGTATATCTAGTACTCTCTGCGTGTCAACCTTATACTAGGCACGAGGTTCGTCTTTCCGAAATAAGGGAAGACAGAGATCATTAATAAAGAGTTCAAAGGAATGGTAACATAAGACAAGTACAAGGTTCAAGGAGATTAAAGAGTTCAAAATTAGGAGAGTTGTCCGGGCAGTTTATGGATTGAAATCCTATTGGTAAATTCCTATTCGCATGTTCATATTGGAACGGTTATGTGCCCGATACGATATGCTCTGATATGTCTAGAGGTAGGTATACTAGTCAGCTATATATCTCAATCCACGTCAAGTAATCATGCGAAGAGCGAACCAAGCGCACCAAGGTTAGCTAGACCTTAATACACTGATTCTGAAACGTATTAGTGTACATGTCCACTAATACATATGTCATGAACAAGCTCGATAAAGAATGAGCTTGCAAAACTAGGCTATAGAATAGCAGCATAAGTCAAGTACAGCAATTATAAGTACGCTAGATGATGATGAAAGGAGGTACCAATTATTCAAGTTCACAAAACAAAATAAACAAACAACCATAATAATAACAGACTCTACAATCTCTACTGTTATTAATTATAAAGACATTCTAGGTTATAAATTATTAGCAAGTTCAAATTAATTACTAGGTTAAGGCTAGGTCACGAATCAACATGCAAGAACTAAGCAAATCTAAAAGCAGAAAACTATAAAAATTTACGCGCATTAGCTACTCCATTAATCTGCGCGTCCTCCAAAGTTATAGCAAAAGCTTGTCCGCGTCCTTGCGGTGGATTCCTCTGCTGTTGCTGTTGGGCTTGCGGGAAGAGTGCTGCCTGTGGAGCCAAGGGTGGCCTTGGTTGATACCCTCCTGGCGCTGGGAGAGCTTGTCTGTTTAATATTGGTGCTCTCTCTCGATGATGAGGACAATCCTTGGCTAAGTGTTGGTTGGTTCCGCAGATCAAGCATAATCCTAACTTGCGTCTGCAGTCCCTCTCAATATGGCCTACCTTGTGACAGTATTGACATGTGGGTGATATCTGCGGAGAGGCTCTGGGTGGCTGGTGTAGGTGAGGTCTCTTTGCAGCTTCTTCTTGTGGTACTTTGGCTGATGTGGAAGACCGTTTCAGACTGGTCTCTCTCCTAGTGACGCGTTCCATGCGTCGGGCTGCTGCAAGGACGTCTGAGTAGGATGTAGGTGCAACGGATCCAATTAGTTTCTGTAGCTCCAAGTTTAGTCCGTCGAAGAACTTCTCAGCCTTTTCTTCTTCTGTCGGGATCAAGGTTGGGGCGAAGCGACTTAGACGAATGAATTCTGCATTATATTCTTCCACTGTCATGCTGCCCTGGATGAGGCGGTTGAACTTGTCCCTGAGCTCTGACCGTACAACTGCCGGGATGTACATCTCTTGGAAGAGTCTGGAGAACTCTTTCCATGTGACTCTGTCCTGTCCAAGTCTCCTTTCTTCTGCTAACCACCAGTGGTGCGCATTATCAGTTAACTGCATTCTGACTGCAGTCATCCACTTCTCTCTTGGAAGTTCAGCGGCTTCCAGCTGATGCTGAATGTTTGTGAGCCACTCATGAACTTCCGTTGGCCCTTCTTTACCAGAAAATGTGCGAGGCTTGAGATGACGGAAGTCGGTGATAGATCCCGTCAATGTTCGCCTCGCTGCTGGATTAGCCTGCTCCAATGCGGATACCAGGCTGGTCCTCAGATACTCGGCCTCCTGCCGATGGGCCTCTTGCTGAATCTGTTGCTGTGCTTGCATCATAGCATACATCATCTGGAACATTTGTTGCCCGTCCATGGCTTGTCCTGGCGGGAATACTGGCATCTGGGGAATGAACTGAGGTGGTGGTGGAATGTCATCTCTCCGGAACCTTGGATTAGGCTGTCCGGTTTGATCACTCTGCGATGCTTGTCCACCATCCCCTGGTGTCACTTCGTCTCCATAAGTAACCACAGCGTCGTGTGGTGTATCCAAAGGGATATCATCTCTGTTCCCGGAATCCATTGCTCTGAAATCAAAGATAAACTATGAGAACGCTCAGAGGAATCAATACAGGATGCAGTTCAAGTAACAAATTTCGAGTTCGATATAGAGTTCAACAAATGGTTAAATGATGGATGAGATCCTATAGTTTATACTATCCTTAGGGCAGGCTGGTCCGGTCCCTAAGTTGAAACCGAACAATTTAGTCGTAGACCTGCATGGGCCACCACAAAAATCATGTCACGCCCCAGTCCCAAAATACCGAGGGACCGGACGCGTGTCAATGGCCAGCAGTACGCACCGATGGACCAACTCAATATAATGGATCCATCAGGGCATACTTAAGCTGTAAAACAAGTCTACGACAATCATGGCACAACTAGTCTCATCCACACAAGATATAAAATATGATCCACAGAATAAATAAATAAGGAATGTAAATCATCAGCAAGTCTCACAAAGTACTTCGGGGAACAACCCGATAAAAATCTAGTACAATGGTTCAACAGACCAGAAAGTAAATGACTGAAACAAACAATAAAAGCTGAGCATGAACATGGATGCTCAGGAGAAGTCTTCAGCTAAGACCTCGTCCTCGGATGGTGGTACAGCTCCTGGATCAGCTCCTGCTCCGGTCCCGTAAACCTCGGGATAAACCACGTCTGCAAAATCTGGGGACAAAATCCGGATCCAGGTCCTCAGGGGACAGCAAGGTACAAGAAAGCTCATGCCAATAAATAAATAAACAGTGCAGCAAATAAATAACTAAATAAAACAATGGGGTAAATATGTAACCATCTAAGTGAAATGCAAGTGAGAGCAGCACGAATACTCAGGCTGAGACCACTACAAGCTCTGTGTCTGGGAGCCGGTAGCAGCAATAACTATGTGTTTACTATGTGTTTACTATGTGTTTACTATGTTTTATATATATATATAATCAGCCTGTAGCCTGTGTATCTCTCCCCACCCAATGTAACCACGCATATCATGTCCATAACGTCTCATGTCCATGTCAAGCGCGATCATAGCTAAATGCAACAAGTCATAATGTATATAGAATATAAAATCTATGTCAAGTCCTGTATCCTATACAGAATCACCACGAATATCTCGGGAAAATCCTGTCTCATGAATAGTGTCAAGTGTCCTGGGTCATATGGTACTTGATAAGACAAGTACGAGAATATAAAGTGTCACGGATGTCCATCTCTAGATGACCGTACCCAACACTGCGTACAGTGTCGGCACCCGACTGATAATCGGACGCTAAGTACGTCACACGGCCCTAGGTTGAGCATGCACAGTAATATATATATAACAAGGAAAATAAATAACTAAGCTGCAGAGTTTGGCAAGGTACACTTGCCTGATGTTTGAATATCAACTGTCGTCCTGGTATCGGTGGATCCGGTAGGTACTATTCCGAAAGCTGTAATAAATATCACCAACAGTCTCAGAAGATGTCAAACTGCTAGAAATGCCTGTCCTTACGTCCAATTTGGACACAGGGGCAAAAAGGTCATTTTCGGGCCAAAGCGGGTCCACATGTGGGCCACTTCGCACCGAAAAGCGTGCCGAGGGTAACAGTCTCTAAATGGGACAAACTATGGGTCAAACAACTCTAAATGTCAATATGATCCCAACGGTATGTCCAAATTTGGATTCCGATGAGCCGAACCTAATTTGGTCCAAAAAGTCAACTGTGGGGCCCGCCAATTGGCGATCTGGCCAACCGTCTCAGAAATGCATGAAAATTGGGTCACAGGACCAGCGTGTTACCACGAGTCCAGTGGCGCAAGTTTCGTCACAATCTGACAAGCGTGCACAAAATACTCGCGAATTCCACAAAAGTGGCGACACGGAATGTGTTCGCGGATACGGCCTGATTCCGGCGCGCACACGCGTCCAAATCAGTCCCCACGAATTTTCACGTGTCCCGTTATGCTGCGTGCACCATTCGGTACACTTGGCACACGGCGGGGCGGTCCCGTTTGGCGGGGCGCGCTCCGATCTCCCACTTTTAGAAAACCGAAAAAAAGTGGGTGCGCGCAGTTTTGTGACGACTATAATTTGGTCCACAGCAACTATTAGCACAAAGTTATAATACAGAAATTAAACTAGGTCATGTAATCTACAGGTATCAAAAAAAATCGTCGAATTTGGATCTCTGTGGTGGGAGATACGAACCCGACAATATGGATGGTCATCGCAAGTTTCTGCGATTGCAGAATTCTGTCTGCTCGCGCTGACTTGGACGCTGTTTCTCACCTAGGGGCACACGTTTTCCGGGGTTGACTATAAAACAGATATTTTAGAGGGTTAAGGGAAGATCATACCTATGAAAACGGATCTGCGTTTGGTCGAGCGAGTCAACGGGAAATGACGCCGGAGCGAAGGTGCCTCGAGTGGGAGACTGCAGTTCGCGATGTCGGCGTCGACGGGATGGTTGGATGGCTTGGGGAGGCTTCTCTGGCTGTGGTGACGGCTCTAGATGGGAAGGAGAGGTCTGAAGTTTTAGGTTAGGGTTTGGAGAGCTAATCATATATATATATATGATTTATATATATATAATATATTAAGAGAGAGAGGGGGTGCAGATTCCGCGAGTTGGAACTGAATGGGAGTCGGACTCCCTGATGAAGTGGGCGGGCTCTAGTGAAATGAATGGGCGGCTGAGAGACTTTGCTAAGGATTGAAAGCAAAGTCAAGTTGCTGTGGGATTCTAAGGCTTAATAATACTAAGGATTCCTAAGGCTTAATAATACTAAGTATATTATTATTATTATTATTATTATTATTATTATTATTATTACTATTTGCAAGGCATAGAGGAATGGTCTGGGACATATTGCAAGGGAGCGGGTCTCTTTAGCAAGCAAATACAATTGCTAAGTTGTTGTGTACTAAGTAGTATTATTAATATTATTATTATTATTATTACTATATTATTTACCTATTTAAATTAATTCTTTTTTTTTTCTTTTCTTTTCTTTTCCTTTCTTTAATTAAAATATATATACATATATATTTGTATATATATATACATACTCATAAGAAAATTTATAGGATAGGGTATTGCACATCGTTAGGCTAGCAACTGCTCAAGGGGTCTCCTACATGGAATAAATTCCGAAAAATTCCTGAAGGTCCCATAAGTCCTCTAAGTGCCCGAACACCTAACATAAAAATTATTAAAAATCTATTTCTCCTATTTAGCTCTAATTACTACAATTTAATTAATATTTAATAAATAAAAAGGTATTTACGATTTTCTAGGAAGGGGGTTTTACATTCTACCCAACTTATAAAAATTTCGTCCTCGAAATTAAATTAGGGTAGGGCTCACTCTATCAAATCTCATTTGATTACAGTCCAAAGGGTTACTCTCAAGTGAGCATTACGGTCTCTACCCAACTTAGAATGTACCCATCTATTATCTAAGACTATTCATCTAATAAATCTATGCTCCAACTTATATAATCATGTTATTGAATCCTCAAGGTTTTTAACACCAACCTATCATCTGTGATATGTCCTCAATCAGCTATAAAGGCAGTCATCTAGTAGTATGATTGGCCTATGGTGTATATCTAGTACTCTCTGCGTGTCAACCTTATACTAGGCACGAGGTTCGTCTTTCCGAAATAAGGGAAGACAGAGATCATTAATAAAGAGTTCAAAGGAATGGTAACATAAGACAAGTACAAGGTTCAAGGAGATTAAAGAGTTCAAAATTAGGAGAGTTGTCCGGGCAGTTTATGGATTGAAATCCTATTGGTAAATTCCTATTCGCATGTTCATATTGGAACGGTTATGTGCCCGATACGATATGCTCTGATATGTCTAGAGGTAGGTATACTAGTCAGCTATATATCTCAATCCACGTCAAGTAATCATGCGAAGAGCGAACCAAGCGCACCAAGGTTAGCTAGACCTTAATACACTGATTCTGAAACGTATTAGTGTACATGTCCACTAATACATATGTCATGAACAAGCTCGATAAAGAATGAGCTTGCAAAACTAGGCTATAGAATAGCAGCATAAGTCAAGTACAGCAATTATAAGTACGCTAGATGATGATGAAAGGAGGTACCAATTATTCAAGTTCACAAAACAAAATAAACAAACAACCATAATAATAACAGACTCTACAATCTCTACTGTTATTAATTATAAAGACATTCTAGGTTATAAATTATTAGCAAGTTCAAATTAATTACTAGGTTAAGGCTAGGTCACGAATCAACATGCAAGAACTAAGCAAATCTAAAAGCAGAAAACTATAAAAACTTACGCGCATTAGCTACTCCATTAATCTGCGCGTCCTCCAAAGTTATAGCAAAAGCTTGTCCGCGTCCTTGCGGTGGATTCCTCTGCTGTTGCTGTTGGGCTTGCGGGAAGAGTGCTGCCTGTGGAGCCAAGGGTGGCCTTGGTTGATACCCTCCTGTGGAGCCAAGGCTCACCGGAATCCACATTTGGACGTACCGTTGAGTTCGTACTGACGTTTAGAATTTGTTTGAGCTGTAAATTTGTCCCATTTAGAGACTGTTACCCATGGCACGCTTTTCGGTACAAAGTGGGCCACACGTAGACCCCACTTCGACCCGAAATTACCGTTTTGTCCCTGTGTCCAAATTAGACGAAAGGGTAATAATTTCTAGCTATCTCGCTGATTCCGGAAACGTTGGTGATGTCTATTTCAGTATCCGGAGATGTTTGTTCGGAGCCATTGGTTTTTGATTTCGTGTCCTTGATATTTGGACGCTTATATTATACAGATTTCTTGCCAGGCAAGTATACCTTGCCATTGTACTATTATTTACATTCCATATATTGCATGCATGTCTTATTTCTACTTGTTTCAATTCATATATTTTAACTGTTATATAAATTGTGCGTCCAAGGAAACTTGGGTGCAACGACGGTGTCGTCGTATTCTGTTTTTATTTATGTATATGCATTGGACCTACTTTATGAGACCACCCCATTATCATGAGGCATCTTATGTTTCATTGGCCATGACACTATTCTTACACGAGTGTGAGTCACATGTAGGACACGGACTTGCGTACTCGGCTGGCCACTGGTACGTATAGGTCATGCGACGGATAGGGATAACTGTCGATAGAAACTTTGCATGCTAGTAGACCTGGCAGTTATTTAGAGGTTTCATCGTGTCATGGACGTGACATGCTTAGAGCATGGGGTGGGGAGGACAACAAGTAAGACATTTGGGCTCCTTTGCACTTTTTCCCTTGTAACCCGTACGCTTCGCCGGAGATGCGCGGTCATGATGACCACTATATATTATATATTATCAGGCGGCCTCTGCCGTTCAAAAGATGACATGCTTTGTAGGCCTCTGGATCTCCAAGAGAACCATGCCAATCCCATTTTTAGCCAGATAGCCCACTTGTTGGAAAGTTGTTCTTAAACTGCATTCACTTAGACGGTTAGGCGACCCCATTGGATGTTCATTTTCAGTACCGTATTGGCTTGTTTATATGTATCTTGTTACATTCCTCTGAGGACCTGGTCCCTTTTCAAATATAGACGAGCAGTGTCACGCCCCGGTCCCGCAGGGCCGTTCGTCCTCGCTTTGGTCCCTACGGAACCGATCGTCCTCGCACGTGCGTGATGCCGTGCAAGTCTAAAGTGCGCTTGCACAAGGCCAAAGCTTTGAATAAGGACAAGTAAGCTATTCAATACTGAAGCAGCGGCACACATATTGCAGAAAAGTAAAGAACACAATGGTAATGAAAACATGCTCTTTTATTGATAATCGAAAGTGTTACAAGCGGCGCATGGCCGAGGTTACAGTTTGCTCAAGCACTCTTTCTCTCTATTACAATGACACCGTTCCATACATCATGTCCCTCTATACAAAAGCAGCTCAAACTCGATATGGCTCAAGGCATCAACTCCAGATTTCTGGTTCCTTGGGATGAGGCACGGCTATCGCTTCCTCGGACAAACAAGCACCTGAGAACAAGCAAACTGTTGGTGGGTCAGCACTTTTATAAGTACTGGTGAGTATAAACAACTGAACATAAGCTACACCCCCTAAAACCCACACTAAGTAATCATGTGGGAAAACATTGCATTACTAGTGATCTTGCTACTTTTACTTAAATTTATTTCATGCAGCTCAGGACTATAGTCAGATTTCATCTTTTTGAAAACATAGTTGGAAATAGTTTGACATATTCAAACAATAACCATACGATCGGCGCAGTGTTCTATCGTGCAGTGCGCAGCATGTATTGTGCATCAAAATCTAACTCTTTGGGGCAAAGTTCTATAGTGGACTGAATCATCTCAAATCAAAGCAAACATTTAGTGGACTATCATTCTTTCAAGCACAGAAGTAGAAACATCTATATGATTTCGGTCCCCGAGAAACTCAGGATCGTTAGCGGTAATCCAGCTAACCAATGACTCACATTCTGATACTATTAGCAGCTGTGGCCAAGGTTCAGCTCTGCACTAATAGTCATTGTCCGACCGATGCGAATGCATGAAGCACTATCAGATAAAATTTACGATGCAGACAAAATGAACGAGCAAGCTATATGAATACACATGTATTTCTTACCACATTGTCGAACGGTTATCCCTGCAGCAGACACAAAAGTTAGCCATAATTTGTATATTCATAATTCATTATCAATCTAGGCATCATGTGTTAGGTATGCAAGAAGGTAAACCTAGCATTGCCCTAACTATATGATGGTCCATGGGTAGCCCCATGATTAGCAGCGGTTGTCCAAGGTTCAGCTCTACACTAGCACGCATGGGTGTCGGCAGCTGTGACTCATGGTTCGGCTCTTCACCAACACACCCGAGTGCTAGCAGCTGTGACATCATGGGTTTCGCACAACACTAATAGACATATTGCCCCACTAGACCCCCTTACGAGCCGTATACCTCAGGGCGATCCAAAAATCTCTTCCGGACCAAGCGGTTCCCAGTGCCCCAGGAATCGTTCGAGAGATAAGACTTTGTGCACAAGTTGTCCGAGACCAATGCAATGACATAAACATATTATGCAAGCAAAACAATGATCAAGCAAAACATATGCGGTCTAGCAAAATACATCTTATCAAACGAAGTACATCTTTCTCAGACGAAGCACATCTTTCACATATCTAATAGCACACCCCACTAGACCCTTGCGGGCCGTATCCTCAGGGCGTACTATTAGTCACTGTACTCACACATTTTCACTTATAGCAGTTCGATATAGCAAATAGACAAGCGAAACATATAAAGGCAAGCACGATTTATTTCATAACTAACATGCAATAACTACCTCATTCTTAGCATATTCAAAGGGACATATTCGAGCGATTCATTTACTTATCTTTCTTAGCATAGCAAGGGTTCGTTCGATAGCTGTGTCGGTGTTTCTAAGCATGCAACATTTCTTATATCTTATTAGCATAACAATGGTTCAATCTCATTTCTGACAAGCATACATATTCTCTAGTTAGGCAGCAGATTCATTTTAATGACAAGCTATGTGAGTTCTCTTATTAGCATACTGAGTCGGTTCTATCATTCTTCTTATGAAACAATCTTCTTAAGCAAACAAGCATTCAAAAAAACTCAGATTCATTATTAAGTCGTGCAAGAATCAAAGGATGCAGTTCTGCCCACTCACATTGATCAATCAGTCGGGAACTCTCTGAGAAGACTCCCGTTTGAGCAAGCAAGGCGATATCACTTGTACATAGTGCCTACGCGGAGCGGGACACTATATACTTACCCACCAACAAAGAGTTTCGTCCTCGAAACTCAAGGAGAAACTCACGAAACATAGAGCAGTGATAGTCCTCATCTCTCACCATCCTCAATCAAAACTCAGCAATCCAGAAATCACAAATTATATCTCAAGCAATGAAAACAAATCCAGAAAACTTTTGCGCGCATCTTTAAGAATATCTATGGACTTATTGTATGAAACATTTATTGCAACACAATCACAACTCAGAGTCAGAGGCAACGGAATAGGCAAAGAATCGAGTTGCTCTGATACCACTATGTCACGCCCCGGTCCCGCAGGGCCGTTCATCCTCGCTTTGGTCCCTATGGAACCGATCGTCCTCGCACGGGCGTGATGCCGTGCAAGTCTAAAGTGCGCTTGCACAAAGCCAAAGCTTTGAACAAGGACAAGTAAGCTATTCAATACTGAAGCAGCGGCACACATATTACAGAAAAGTAATGAACACAATGGCAATGAAAACAGGCTCTTTTATTGATAATCGAACGTGTTACAAGCGGCGCATGGCCGAGGTTACAGTTTGCTCAAGCACTCTTTCTCTCGATTACAATGACACTGTTCCATACATCATGTCCCTCTATACAAAAGCAGCTCAAACTCGATACGGCTCAAGGCATCAACTCCAGATTTTCGGTTCCTTGGGATGAGGCACGGCTATCGCTTCCTTGGACAAACAAGCACCTGAGAACAAGCAAACTGTTGGTAGGTCAGCACTTTTATAAGTACTGGTGAGTATAAACAACTAAATAGAAGCTACACCCCCTGAAACCCACACTAAGTAATCATGTGGCAAAACATTGCATTACTAGTGATCTTGCTACTTTTACCTAAGTTTATTTCCTGCAGCTCAGGACTATAGTCAGATTTCATCTTTTTGAAAACATAGTTGGAAACAGTTTGACATATTCAAACAATAAGCATACGATCGGGACAGTGTTCTATCGTGCAGTGCGCAGCATGTATTGTGCATCAAAATCTAACTATTTGGGGCAAAGTTCTATAGTGGACTGAATTATCTCAAATCAAAGCAAACATTTAGTGGACTATCATTCTTTCAAGCACACAAACAGAAACATCTATATGATTTCGGTCCCCGAGAAACTCAGGATCGGTAGCGGTAATCCAGCTAACCAATGACTCACATTCTGATACTATTAGCAGCTATAACCAAGGTTCAGCTCTGCACTAATAGTCATTATCCGACCGATGTGAATGCATGAAGCACTATCAGATAAACTTTACGATGCAGACAAAATGAACGAGCAAGCTATATGAATACACATGTATTTCTTACCCCATTGTCGAACGGTTATCCCTGCAGCAGACACAAAAGTTAGCCATAATTTGTATATTCATAACTCATTATCAATCTAGGCATCAGGTGTTAGGTATGCAAGAAGGTAAACCTAGCATGCGCCCTAACTATATGATGGTCCATGGGTAGCCCCATGATTAGCAGCGGTTGTCCAAGGTTCATCTCTACACTAGCACGCATGGGTGTCGGCAGCTGTAACTCATGGTTCGGCTCTTCACCAACACACCCGAGTGCTAGCAGCTATGACATCATGGGTTCCGCACAACACTAATAGACATATAGCCCCCACTAGACCCCCTTAAGAGCCGTATACCTCAGGGCGATCCAAAAATCTCTTCCGGACCGAGCGGTTCCCAGTGCCCCAGGAATCATTCGAGAGACAAGACCTTGTGCACAAGTTGTCCGAGACCAATGCAATGACATAAACATATTGTGCAAGCAAAACAATGATCAAGCAAAACATATGCGGTCTAGCGAAACACATCTTATGAAACGAAGCACATCTTTCTTAGATGAAGCACATCTTTCACATATCTAATAGCATACCCCACTAGACCCTTGCGGGCCGTATCCTCAGGGCGTACTATTAGTCACTGCACTCACACATTTTCACTTATAGCAGTTCGATATAGCAAACAGACAAGCGAAACATATAAATCCAAGCACGATTTATTTCATAACTAACATGCAATAACTATCTCATTCTTAGCATATTCAAAGGGACATATTCGAGCGATTCATTTACTTATCTTTCTTAGCATAGTAAGGGTTCGTTCGATAGCTGTGTCGGTGTTTCTAAGCATGCAACATTTCTTATATCTCATTAGCATAGCAATGGTTCGATCTCATTTCTGACAAGCATACATACTCTCTAGTTAGGCAGCAGATTCGTTTCAATAAAAAGCTATGTGAGTTCTCTTATTAGCATACTGAGTCGGTTCTATCATTCTTCTTATGAAACAATCTTCTTAAGAAAGCAAGCATTCAAAAAAAAACTCAGATTCATTATTAAGTCATGCAAGAATCAAAGGATGCAGTTCTGCCCACTCACATTGATCAATCGGTCGAAAACTCTCCGAGAAGACTCTCGTTCGAGCAAGCAAGGCGATATCACATGTACATAGTGCCTACGCGGAGCGGGGCACTACAAGCAGGAGTATCCGCAGAAGTATGGACCTGGACCTGACGCTACTTATCAGACTGAGGAGGTCTTACCTTCGGAGTATCTGTGATTTATTGCAGCTGTTTAAAGATTCTAGTTGCTTTTCTTTTAGAGATATTTTATCTTATGTTAGAGTTGATTCTCTTCTCTCTTTTAGCAGTTTAGTATAGTCGATTTGCAATAGATTTGTTTCCTTCCGACTATCATACTTTGATACTCATCTTTGATATTCAGTTATTATTCCCATTTATTTATTTACTTGTGCTGTGGATGAGATATAGATTGCGTGTGACTTGTTGACAATATATTACCACTGGTGGATTGGATATTCATGTACAGCGTACGTGTGTATATGGTTTCCATATATTAGAGTTCGTATACATACGGCTGGCGTGTTACGTATTCTTAGTCCTACGTGTTTTGGGACTGGGGCGTGAGAAAAGTGTTGGCTGAGGCAGCGGGTTTGCTGCAGGAGGGGGTCAGGTTGAAGGGGGAGGTGGCTAGGTTTCGTTTAGGGTTTTTGGTTTGATGCTGATGTTATGGGTTTTAGGATAGAGAGAATAGGTGTATATGTAGAAGAGAGAGAGAGAGAGGGGGGCTCTCCTTGGGATTAGGGCCGGCTGTGGGTTATTTTCTAGGGGTGAGGGAGGCCTCTACTTGATGAAGGAGTGGCTAGGATGATGGGGGTTTGAAATGGAGGGTGGAGATGTAAGGAGATAAAGTTGTATGAAGTACAACAAAGGGAGAGAAATATCTTGGGTGGACTGGTCAAAGAGGGGGGAAGGGTTTCTTCATGTGTTGGGTCCAATGGAGGGTGGACACTTCACTGCACTTTTGCATAAAAGACCCTAACAATTAGGAAATTGCATAAATAGTAGAATTTGGGATTGGATGAGGCAAAACATCATGTTTGGTGTGATATAGTGGGTTAAAATGGTGTGTGGTATTTAGTATGAACCTTGAGGGTGTGAGTGGGGATTTGGGTTAGAGTTGGGTCTAGTTTTGGGTGAGGTTGGGTTCTCACACCAATTTAATTAAAATTAGTGTAAGTGGTGCTCTTTAATTAATTGGGAATACATAGGTTTAAAATTGGGTAGGACACAAGTATCATGGACGTAGTAGACTCAGAATAGAATAATGTCATAATTTGGGTTGCACAAAACGGGTCGAGGTTGTGTCTCCAATTTCGATTGGAACGGACAAAGAAGCAAAGTTAGATTTATTTGGATTTAAAAATGGACGTTTGTAACGAATATTGTGCGACTAAAATAAAGCACAAGAGAGAGTATTAATGAGTTACACAAGGGTCAGAATGAAAGGTTGGCACGTCTAGGAAAAGTGTGTAAAATTTGTTTGAAAGCAAATGCTAGTGTTGTGCTCCAAATATCGAAGCAACGGTAAGGTGCACTAAGTGATACAAATATTGCACAATAAATCTAAAATACTGTGTTCTAATTCTAATTGGCTTCAACTAACCCTAGTCTTCTCTATCTAAGCTAAGTAGACCTAAATTTGGTCGAGGGAGTTTACAATCTACCCTTCTTAGAGCATTTTGTCCTCAAAATTAAAACAAACATATGGTAAAAAAAAACTATTGAATGAAATTAAAAGCTACTACATACCTAGGCCTTCAAAGAGATGGGGAAAACGCTGTCGCATATCATCCTCTCGTTCCCAGGTCGACTCGCCTGGTGCATGATGCCTCCATGCGATACGAACTAGAGGGATAGTCTGACCTTGCAACACCTTCTCACTTCTATCCAGAATCTCTACAGGCTCCTCCTGATATGACAAACTCGGCCCGGCAGTGATCTCTGAGTTGTCAAGTACATGACTCGGATCTGGCATGTACATCCTTAGCTGAGATACATGAAAGATGTCATAAACTCCTTCTAATGTCTGTGGCAAGGCTAATCTGTAAGCAACCTCTCTGATGCGTTCTAACACATCGAATGGTCCGATGTACCTCGGACTCAGCTTTTCTCTGCCTCCAAACCTGATGGTTCCTCGGGTAGGCAAGATTTTCAGAAACACATGATCTCCAACCTGGAATTCTAGGGGTCATCGATGTGCGTTTGCCCAATGCTTTTGTCTGTCCTATGCCGCTCGCAGGTGCCCTTGGATCTTCTTCACCTTCTCCACTTTACGAACAACAAACTCTGATCCAAGAATCTGTGCCTCTCGTCCACATTGCTCCAACACACTGGGGAACGACACTTCCTGCCATACAACGCTTCATAGGGAGCCATCTAAATGCTCGCTTGATAGCTATTATTGTAGGAAAATTCAACCAAATATAAATGGTATTCCCATGATCCACTGAAATCAAACATGCACGCCCTCAACATGTCCTCCAGTGTCTGAATGGTGTACTTAGACTGGCCATCTGTCTGCGGGTGATACGATGTGCTGAACTTCAGGCGGGTACCGAGACTCTCTTGCATACTCCGCCAAAAGTAAGATGTGAACCTCGTATCCCTATCAGACACTATACTGACTGGCACTCCATGCAGTCACACGATCTCCCTCATATACATATCTACTAAGACCTTTGTAGACTGTCCAACTCTGAAGGGTAAAAAGTGAGCGGACTTGGTGAGTCGATCTACGATCACCCATACCGTATTGTGATCACTAGGACTCCTCGAAAAGCCTGTAACGAAGTCCATAGTGACGTGCTCCCATTTCCACTCAGGTATCGGGAGTGGCTGAAGTAAACCTGCAGACCTCTGATGCTCAGTCTTGACCTACTGAAAAACCAGGCACTTCGTCACAAAATGAGCTATCTTCCTCTTCATTCTATGCCACCAATAGTACTATCTTAAGTATCTGTACATCTTTGTGCCTCCTGGATGAATAGAGTGTGCTGAACTATGTGCCTCTAACATCAGCTCCTGACAAAGTTCTCTATTCGGAATATAGAGACGATCTCCACATCTCAAAGTCCCATCCTCGTGTATGCACAATCCTGTCTGCATCCCGGCCTCTGTCCGCTGTCGAAGCCTCTGGAATCTGGCATCTGTTGGCAAGGCAGCCTTGATACTCTCAACCAATGTCGATTGCACATAAAAACTCGACAACTGGCCGTCTGCTCCGGGCATAATGACCTCTATACCCAACTACTCTAGATCTCTCAACAGATGTTGCTGGGTAGTCAAAAAGAATGCCATGGGTCTCCTGCTCAATGCGTCAGCTACCACATTGGCCTTTCCCGGATGGTACTGTAGCTCAATCTCAAAGTCTGTCATCACCTCGAGCCAACTTCTTTGTCTCTGGTTCAGGTCCTTCTGAGTATAGATGTACTTCAGGCTTTTGTGATCTGTGAATATCTCCACTCGCTCTCCGTATAGGTAGTGCCTCCAAAGCTTCAGGACAAAGATCACTACGGCAAGCTCCAAGTCGTGAGTAGGATAGTTCTTCTCATGGGTCCTCAGCTGCCTAGAGGCATAGGCCACAACCTTCCCATGCTTCATCAAGACGCATCCTAATCCCTTCCCAAACGCATCGTTGTAGATCACGAATCCTCCGGGTCCAGAAGGTATAGTCAAGATAGGTGCCATAGTCAGACGCTTCTTCAGCTCATCGAACGCCGTCTGACACTCCTCTGTCCAAATGAACTCCTGCTCCTTGCAGTTCAAGCGAGTCATCAGCTCTGTGATCCTTGATAAGTTCTCTACGAACCTCCGATAATATCCGGCAAGTCCTAGGAAACTTCTTATCTCCAAGACGTTGGTAGGGGTCGGCCACGTCTCTATTGACAAAATCTTCACTGGATCTACCGAAATACCATCTCCTGAGATAACATGTCTGAGAAAAGAGAAACGATCTAGGAGGAACTCACACTTGCTCAGCTTGGCATAGAGCCTCTCACGCCTCAGCGTCTCTAACACTAATCTCAAGTGCTTCCCGTGCTCCTCGTGGATTTTTGAATACACCAAAATATCGTTGATGAAGACTACCACGAACTGGTCCAGATACTGGTGGAAGACTCTGTTCATCAGGTTTATAAATACGGCAGGCGCATTCGTCAGTCCAAAAGGCATCACCAAGAACTCGTAGTGACCATAACGAGTCCTAAATGCCGTCTTTGGAATATCTTCTCTCCGCACCTTTAACTGATGATAACCCGATCTCAAGTCGATCTTCGTGAACACCACTGCTCCTGTCAGTTGGTCGAACAAATCATCAATCCGCGGCAGGGGGTACTTGTTCTTGATAGTCAAAGGATTAAGGGCTCTGTAATCAATGCACATACGGAATGTCCCATCCTTCTTTGGTACAAACAACACTGGTGCTCCCCAGGGCGATGCACTAGGACGGACAAATCTCTTGATCTGTAACTCCTCTAACTGTAGCTTCAGCTCATTTAGTTCCTTCTTCGTCAACCGGTACACATTTGAAGATACCGGCGCTGCTCCGGGTACCAACTTAATAGTGAACTCCACCTCTCTATTCGACGGTAGGCCTGGCAACTCCTCCGGGAAAATATCCTCGAATTCTGCAACTATCGGTGGGGTGTCGTCTCCATAGCCATGTAAGCTCCAGCTGTCTGCCCTACTCCTTGCTCGATGGTGCCCCGCATGTACTCGAACTCTGGGTGATCTTGCGGTCTAAAAATGACGCTTCCCCTTCGGCAATCCAGTAAGGAATTGTACTGGCTCAACCAGTCCATGCCTAACATAACGTCGAAGTTTGGCATCGGGAATACCAAAAATTGTGCTCTCATCTCCCGACCATACACGACTACCGAGAACGTTCTAATAGTGCTAGTAACCGGTACGATGCCTCCTCCGGTAAGAATCTTCCAACTCTTAGGTAAGGGAGAAATAGCTACTCTATGCATAGCTACGAAACTACTAGATATGAAAGATAGTGTAGCACCAGAATCAAATAATGCAGTCGCAGAAAATGAAGCAACTAAAATGGTACCTGTGATAGCTTTCCCTTATGGTTCCTCCTTAATCGCTGCTAGTGCAAAGGCCTGTCCGTGCCTCTGCCCTCCGGCCTGCTGTCTGGCTCGATCAAACTGTGCCTCCTGCGGGGCCAAGGGTGGTCCCCTTTGAAATCCTCCGGGTGCTGGTGGAAGTTGACCTCCTGTCGGGGGTAGTATCCTCAGGACTGGTGCTTATGGCCTCTGTCCTGTCTGCGGTGCTGCATCCCTGTACTGTAGGCAATCTCTGGCAAGTTGCTGACTCGCTCCATATATCATGCATAATCCAATCTTCTTTCGGCAATCTCTGACGATATGTCCCTTTTTGCCACAATAGTGACAAGTCGGAAGCTCCTTGTGATGGTATGGCACCATCCTCTGCTGTGTTGCGGTCCCGGACGACGGATCGGTCCTCCTGCTCTGGGCTGAGCTCTGGCGGGCACGGTCATGCCGGAATGCCTCGATCCTCTGCCAATGGCCTCCTGGATCCTCGCCTCTGACAGAACCTCCTCATAAGAGATCCTCGCATGGGTGGTGGTGTACCTCTGCAGCTCAAAAGTCAGGCCGTGATGGAATCTCATGGCCTTCTCCAGATCGTTGGGTATCAAGGCGGCACCAAATTGGCTAAGTCGACTAAACTCCGCATCATACGTGTCTACGGTCATATTCCCTTACTCCAGGTGCAGGAACTGGGAGTATAGGGCATTCCTGACCGTAGCCGGGAAATACTTTGCATTGAAGTACTCTAAGAACTGCTCCCACGTCTGCTTCTTGCCGACGATGCGCTCTATGGAGTCCCACTAGTGATGGGCGTTGCCTTTTAGTTGGGCCCTCACTGCGTTCATCCAAAGGTCCGGATGTAGCTTAGAAGCCTCCAGTAGCATCTCCGTATTGGCGACCCAATCAGAGATCTCCTCTGCTGTCTCGCTGCCCAAAAATGTATCCGGGCCCATCTGGCGAAACCCTCGAACAGTACCAGCTGGCTGAACAGGTGTAGGTGCTGGTGCGGGTGCTGGAGCAGGTGTCCTCTCCAGAACTGCCATCAAGCTCTGTCTTAACGTCTCGGTCTGATGCCACTGCGCCTGCATCATAGCCTGGAAGAACTGGAACATCTGCGGCTATCCCTCTGGATGCGGCATCTGAGGGGAAAAGGGTGGAGGTGGTGGCAGTGGTTCCTCCGGCTGCGTCGTAGGTGTCTCCTCAGATGTCGGTCTCTCGGGCTGCGGCATCAGCGTAGCCCTCGAAGTCTGGCCCTCGAGGTGCTGTGTCGGGATAGTCTGAGAAGTCTGGCCCTCGTGCTACTGCGTCGGGTCGTCCTGAGAAGTCTGGTTCCAATGTATCAGCGGGGCCTGTGGAATCACCGGGGCCTGTGGTGGTGGCTGCTCTCCGGGTGGTCCATGGGATGTCTCTTCCCTCTGTGCAGTGGCGGATGGCACTATGGCACCATATGCCTCGCGTCCGCTGCACAAGTTTATCTCGCTGCAAGAGATAGAACTTCATTAAAAGAGTACGAAAACAAGCAAACAGGATACAGATATTTAAAAATACGAAGGAGGTTCAAAGACGTAATCAAGGTGGATGAGATCTAGTAATTTCTATCCTATTACAGGCTCGCTGGGCATGTTACCATACCACAAATGATAAACAAGACCTGCATGGGCCACCACTAAAATCAGGTCATGTCCCAGTCCCAAAATACACGGGACCAGGCCACGTGGCAATGGCCAGCTAATACAACTCCGTGGGATTATCCAATTTAATGGACCCGACGAAGCGTACTACGCTGTCCTAAAATACTAACAATTCTAATATACTAATATACATCAGGTAATGTCTAATCTTATCCACAAATATAAATAAGGAGTACTGAAATAAATACTGGAAAGTAAGTGTGGAGTCTGAATGTCATAGTACAATCCAATATGTCTAATGGGAACAAACCCACTACAATGATAAAATAAGAATACTGGAAGACAGATAAGAGAGTATGGCTAGAGCATCGGCTAACTAGATAAGGATGCTCCAGCCCTAGGCGGAAGGCCTACCAGTGATCAAGGGAACTCTGATGGTAGCACCTCAAGCTCCTCCTCGGACGCATACCTCGTCTCCTGCCCGGGCCCGTACACGATAGGATAGTAAGCCTCGTCCAAATCTGGAAGCGAACCAGGTCCTCAGAGGGACGTAACAAGATACAAAAATACATGCCATATATAAATACTGAATAAAATAAAGGGGTGTGCTAACCGTCTAAGTAAATATAATGTGAGGACAAACTTGGTACGTATGGGTAGGTGTAGGCATAACGTCCACACTCCGAAGAGCATGTTATCTGTACATGTAACGTCCATCATTCCAAAGAACGAGGTATCTGCAAATATATACGTCTGTATCGCTCCGAAGAATGCGGTATCTTAATAAAGGAAGTCAATGGATCCGTGGCTCCCCTGGATACTACGGATTCCAATGCGTGTATCCCATACGCCTACCAGTTGTCCTCCCTGCCCAATGCAAATATACAAGTCGAATACACGACGTGCATACCACGTAACTACATGCCAAGTCTCAACTAATTAGATAACCCTGATTACGTACTAAACTGTGATGCATGCCACACGCACCGATAGCTAGTCGAGTACGCAAACCCCCATCCCAATATGAGTTTGTCATCATGATGCGTGTAAAAGTGTCAGGGTCTAGAAAGATATCAAAATATCCTCACAATGGTAGGTGGGTCTGCTAGTGACTAAGTTAATACACTACACATCGACGCATTCGTCGACTGCACCCGAGTCATTCTCGGACGTGCACTTTTTATATGTAATATTACAATAAGATATCATATAACATTTTATAATCTAAATTAAATAGTAAATCAGGAAAGGTATACTTGCCTGGGTCCTCAAGCTGCGAGTACCAATAACCTGCTCCCGAAGTCTCGCCCGAGCGGTCCAGCGACCCTATATATATAATATAATATAATATAATCATCAGTCACTACACTAGTACGCACAGAAAACACAACTATGCTGTACTTAGAACTGACGCAAGGGGGTCATAACCGGTCAACTAGCAGGGTCGAGTGTGCACGCAGCTAAAATGCACAAGGGTCACATCCTCAAATACCGTGCACAGCAAGAATACGACTTACCAAAATATGTTACAAAATCCAATAACGTATAATACAAAAATACAAGTCCTAGCTAACATGGTAATGCATAAAGCCAGTTTGTCTAAACTCTTAGGTCAACATAAGTGTAACACATTAAATATCAAGTTCTATGAGGTATTCACTAACACTATCATTATTCTAAAATATACACACACACACACATAGCACTTAGGGTTCACCAATACATGGTTCATTCAACAATACATAAAGAAGGAAGGACAAATGCATACCTAGTCGTGATCGTGTCCGGGGGGAGGGGGTATCCGCGGCTCGTTGGCGGCCTGCCTCCGGCGAGGGAGGGCGGTGCTCCGGCGAGTCACAGCATGTTACAGCAGCAGCACCGGCAGCAGCTACGGCAATGGCAGCAGCTTGCAGCGGTAGCAGCTGGGTTGGCGGTGGCGGGTTGCTGGCGGTGGGGGGATGGCCGTGGGAGGACGGCGGCTAAGGTGATGGTCTCCGGCGATGGTCGGGGTGCTGATAGGGTACGGTTGATGGTGATGATGGTGTTGGTGTTGTTGATGTTGGTGACGGTGGTCGTGACGTGCTAAGGTGGTGGCGGTGATTGATGATGGTGGTAGAGAAGGTGAGGTAGGGATAACGGTGGTGGAGATGGCCGAGGTCGAGGTGGGTGGCTGTGGTGGCGATGAACGGAGGGGGAGTCGGGTGGTGGCTACGGGGGTGTGTTGATGATGATGATGATGGTGTTGTTGATAGTGGTCGTGATGATGATGTCGGTGGTGATGGTGACGACGGTGGTGGTGGAGATGGTGATGATGGTGGCAGTGGAGATGGTGGTGTCGGTGGCCGTGGAGGTAGTTGCCTGTGGTGGCAGTGGGGATGACTGGGGAAGGAGAGTACTGGGTTGAAGAAGAAGTCGGGTGAGGAGAAGAGTCGGGTGGTTGAGGGAGTGGCAGTAGTTGAGGGAGGCGGAGACGGCTGGCGGTACTATGGCGGCGGGTTGGATGAGGTCGGGGTCGAGGGGGTCAGGCGGTGGAGGAAAGTGGTGGTTGAGGCGGCGGGTTTGCTGCAGGAGTGGGTCGGGTTGAAGGGGGAGGTGGCTAGGTTTCGTTTAGGGTTTTTGGTTTGATGCTGATGTTGTGGGTTTTAGGAAAGAGAGAATAGGTGTATATGTAGGAGGAAGAGAGAGAGAGAGAGAGAGGGAGAGAGAGAGAGAGAGAGAGGGGGGGATTTCCTTGGGATTAGGGTCGACTGTGGGTTGTTTTCTAGGGGTATGGGAGGCCTCTACATGATGAAGGGGTAGCTAGGATGATGGGGGTTTGAAATGGAGGATGGAGATATAAGGAGATAAAGTTGTATGAAGTACAACAAATGGAGGAAAATATCTTGGGTGGACCGGTCAAAGAGGGGGGAAGGATTTCTTCATGTGTTGGGTCCAATGGGAGGTGGACACTTCACTGCACTTTTGCATAAAAGTCCCTAACAATTGGGAAATTGCACAAATAGTAGAATTTAGGATTGGATGAAGCAAAACACCATGTTTGGTGTGATGCAGTGGGTTAAAATGGTGTGTGGTGTTTAGTATGAACCTTGAGGGTGTGAGTGGGGGTTTGGGTTGGAGTTGGGTCTAGTTTTGGGTGAGGTTGGGTCCTTACACCAATTTAATTAAAATTAGTGTAAGTGGTGCTCTTTAATTAATTGGGAATACATAGGATTAAAATTGGGTAGGACACAAGTGTCATGGACGTAGTAGACTCAGAATAGAATATTATCATAATTTGGGTTGCACAAAACGGGTCAAGGTTGTGTCTCCAATTTCGATTGGAACGGACAAAGATGCAAAGTTGGATTTATTTAGATTTAAAATTGGACGTTTGTAACGAATATTATGCGACTAAAATAAAGCACAAGAGAGAGTATTAATGAGTTACACAAGGGTCAGAATGGAAGGTTGGCACGTCTAAAAAAAGTGTGTGAAATTTGTTTGAAAGCAAATGCTAGTGTTGCGCTCCAAATATCGAAGCAACGGTAAGGTACACTAAGTGATACAAATATTGCACAATAAATCTAAAATACTGTGTTCTAATTCTAATTGGCTTCAACTAACCCTAGTATTCTCTATCTAAGCTAAGTAGACCTAAATTTGGTCGAGGGAGTTTACAGTACCTAAATAAATCTTTTTAGCATAGACTAAAACAAGAAACTTTTGAGCACTTGGAAGTACTTTACACTCTTGTTTGGTAAGCAAATTCGATGCATAAGGCCAATTAAATCTCTGTAGAAGATAGTCATTGTTTTGGATTTGATGACTTCTCTAAACATGGATTGTTTTCATGGTTGATTTTCTGGGATAGCTAAAGAATGGCTAGCTAGAAGATGTACACTTTGTTTTATCTGCATGATGGTGCAAGAAAAATTATGGTTTGAAGTCTTTGAAGGCTCAGATAGATATTTTGTGCATCAATAGATGCAGTGTAGTATCTGCCCATTTTTTTATGCCATCTCATCATTGCCCACTTTTTTCATATTTGTTAGCAAGTTCTAATTGAATAAAACAAGTAAACTATATTGCTATAAAGCAAAAGACAGATACCTGAATTATCACAGGAATTCAAGTTGCAAGTTGCAACCCATAACCGAACCCAAAACCGACAACCGAATAGTGGATTATTAAGCATCGAAACACTCAAATTTTTTTCAAGCCTAAACAGAACCCAGATAGTCAAATCCAAAATCTGCATGATGGAGCAAGAGAAAGTATGGTTTGAAGTCTTTGAAGGCTCAGATAGGCAATTATGCATCAAAAAATGACGCATTATAGTATCTGTCCACTTACTAATAACATATCATCATTGCAATTTTTTTCGCATACTAGTTAGCAATTTATAATAGAATAAAAAAAGTAACTGTAATACACAAAAACTATTAAGAATATATTTTAGAAATAACATTGGCTAATTGCTACATATAAAGTGCAGTGATATACCAATTTACATATAAAGTGCAGTAATAACCTGGGGCCTGGCTACATATAATGTGCAGTTATAAACATCCAAAATGAGGTAGTGCATTGTTTAGTGTATTATGCGCACATCGCAAAGTGCAGACTATAGTGCGCCCATCGGCAGCACATTGCAGTGACAATGTTTAATATTACATAATCCAAACCAGACAATTCAGATTCCAAAAACTAACTCTTCAACATTGCTTGAGGTTGAACCCATCATAGTCAATTGACTTAAATCTACGTAAGTATAAAAAATTACAGGAACAAATAATCAATACAAGTAAAGAAAAAAATATATGTGATATAAATTGTTATCTAAAATGATACCTCTTTCAAGTTTATCCAGGGATTCCAAATTCTCATCAAGATTAGTAACAATAGATCGATCTGAACCAGTCCTAAGCCAATCTTGAGAACAAATAAGACCCTGAACAATCTTAGGTGTCAAAGAACTCCTAAATGCATCAAGGACCCGACAACTGGTACTAAATGCACTCTCCGAAGCTACCGTAGATATTGGAACAACCAAGACATCACGAACCATTCTTGAAAAAACCAGGAAAATGAGGAGAGTTGATTTTCCACCAAGCCAAGAGATCAAAATTTGGATTCTCATCTTCATCGTCTTCGATGGGCACAACAAGATAACGATCCAACTCATATTTATTATCACAACCAACAGTTTTCATTTTATAATTTTTATATTGAGCCTTCATCATACTTTTCAAGTTAAAGACTAGACGATCTTCGATGGTAGGAGATCCAGTCATTTCACTATTTGTAGAAGAAACTATAGGTGCATACAACTTTTTGTATTCTTCAAACATGGAATAAACAACCATTTTAACCTTCTCTAGCATGGTGTCACCCTTTGATTGGCCATAGAGTTGATATAGCCACCATTCCAAATATGCAAATTTTTGCCTTGGATCAAAGAGTGACGCAATAAAGACAACCATATTTATCTTCTCGACGTCCCCCCAATATTTATCATATTTCTCTCTCATTTTATCCGTCATAATAGACAACTCGAAGTCGTCATTACTCTTAGCATTCTTCAAGAAAAAATCAATAGATGCAATCTCTTCAAAAAACTTGTTTGAAGTGACATATAAATAGCCCGACACATGTAAGGTGAATTCATAGAAATGTTCTAAAAACGTACACAACCTTCTCACATTCATCCAATCCTCTTCGGTTGGAAATAAATTCTCACCCTCAAGTTCTCTCTTGAATGAAAGATCTTCGTCTTGGAATCTCTCAAAGGCACTTTGAAACCTTTGGGCCGTATCCAACATCAAATATATTGAATTCCAACGGGTGCTCACATCTAAACACAATAATTTTTTGCTTTCTATTTTTTTAATTTGAGCACAATCTTTAAACTTTTGAAAACGTGAAGGAGATTGTCTCACATAGCTAATAGCTCTCCGGACATGAGCAACTGAAGAAGACATCATTTTTAACCCATCTACTACAACAAGATTGATAATATGTGCAATGCAACGCATGTGTAAATACTAGCATTGAAGAATATTATTTTTCCGTTGTGCAAACTTTTTGCTTAGATAAGCAATAGCAACTTCATTAGAGCTAGCATTATCAACGATGATTGTAAAAACAATTTCAATGCCCCACTAAATCAAACATGACTCAACTTCCCTCCCAATAGCCTCGCCTTTATTACTTGAAATTGGATAAAAGTTGATAATTCTTTTCTGTAATTTCCAATCTTCATTAATGTAATGTGCCGTAAGACACATATAATTTATCTTTTGAACAGATATCCATGTGTCCGTCGTAAGACAAACCCTTTGATTGGACTCCCTAAAATAAGCCTTTAACTTAGTCCTCTCACTAGTATAAAGATTGTAGCAATCTCGTGCAACGGTCCATCTCGACGGTACACCAAACATAGAATATGCAATAGAAATAAAACGTTTGAAGCCCTTACCCTCGACAAACCGAAATGGAAGCTCATCGACAATTAGCATATAAGACAAGGCCTTCCTTACGGACTCTTGATTAAATTGCCAACTAGTGAGAGTTGACTTGTCTTTCTCAACATATTGCATACTCAATATTGATTGAGAATGACCTTTGTGCTTTGGATTAAAGGGAAATATAAGCCAATAATTTCTAACTGAGGAGGTCCCATTAATTACGGGGTGACAATAATATTATTTTTTGCAGTAGTTATACTCTGCTTTTGGGTTCCCATTCTCTTGAAATTGTCTAAATTTATCCCAATAAACAACCCTTTTTTCCCAATGCGTTTATTTTTTGCTTTGAGTTTACAATTAGTTGTGTCAGGGTCATTTGTGCCTTGGGAACTTGTTCCCCTCACAACCGGAACCTCAAGCTCAATAGGTTGAGCTTCGCTTGACATCTAAAATAAACATGAAAACAGAAATATATTTCAATTCAAAAGCAAATTCATAAAATAAAACTGAAGATAAGAAAACGCACATTGCATGAGTATGATGTTGTTGCCATGAACTTGACTTATTTGACGCAATAAGTGACCTATTAATTTTAGATAGTAATTTTAGTATAAGGAAGTAATTTTAGTAAATAATATATCATTTTTATACTAGTTAGTAACTTAGTATGTGCATTTATTAACTTTATGTTTACAAAATGTGGCATATATCCATTCCAGATTAAACAAAATGTGCCAAAAAATTTAAATTTCAATCCTACATCAAACAGTGCTACCTATTAGTTAGTAAATATCATATAAGATAATAGTTTTTGTAAACAATAAATCAATTTTATTACTATTAGTATCTGTTTTAACAGTTTTTATCATTTTTTTATTAATAAACAAACCAATCAATCAAAAAAATAAGACTTGTAAAGTAAAAATATGGCATATATCTATTTCAGATTGTAAACAAAAAACCAATCAATTCACAAAAATTCAAACAATCAAAAAATCTATATTATAAGCATTTTGGCAAACTGGCCATTGTGCAATGCGGCATTTGTGCAAACTGGCACTATAAGCATAGTTGACTAGCCCTGCAAACAAATTTTATTTTCAGCCACAAGTATATTTCAAATTTCAATTCCCAGACACTGACACGAGAGAGAGAGAGAGAGAGAGAGAGAGAGAGAGAGAGAGAGAGAGAGAGATTCTTATAGCGATTCAAGTAAAATCCAAGCCAAGGATCTAAGTCGGAGTCCAACCCACAATACCTGCATAATTAACAAATAAGTACTACTATGAGTATGACTCACTGAATTGTTGCAATTCAGTACATTATTAATATGTTAAAAAATTCAGATATAGTAATTCAGATTTCAGTACATAATTCAAATCATGTTAAAAAATTCAGACCGTGTTTAGAAAATCAGTACATAACTAACAATTAAGTTTTAAAAAATTTAGATCTAGTAATTCATGCCATCCAACATTATTTACAAAACGAGATCTAAAAACTTATCAAGATCTAAAAATTACTAACAAATAAGTTTTAAAAAATTCAGTACATTATTTACAAATTGAGATCTATTAAATATTGACATGTTAAAAATTATTCACATATAAAAAATAATACAACAGGAATTAAAATAACCCTAACCACAAATAATTTAAGAATAATAATACAACAGAACTAAAATAATACAACATTAATTAAAATTAAAATAAGCCAAAAAATTTAAAATTAAAATATTAATAATACTTATAAGGTGGAGGAGATCTATGAAAAGACCGAGATGTAGTTGGAGGCTTGTAACCTGGAGGAGATCTGTAATTTAAACATAATAATTAAAAAATTACAACAGAAATTAAAAATATCAGTACATAATTAACAATTAAGTTTTTAAAAAAATTAGATCTAGTAATTCATGCCATGCAACATTATTTATAAATCGAGATCTAAAAAATTATTCATATCTAAAAATTACTAACAAATAAGTTTTAAAAAATTCAGTACATAATTTATAAATCGAGTTCTAGTAAATATTGACATGTTAAAAATTATTCACTTGTAAAAAAATAATACAACATGAATTAAAACAACCCTAACCCTAACCACAAATAATTTATGAATAATAATACAACATAAATTAAAAAATATATATTAATAATACTACAAGGTAGAGGAGATCTGTGAAGAGACCGAGATGTAGTTGGAGGCTTTGAGCCTAGAGGAGATCTGTGATTTAAACATAATAATTAAAAAAATTACAACAAAAATTAAAAAAAGGAACAATTTTTTTTTTCAACTTACAAGGTGGAGATCTCTTCGAGTCGTCGACTCTAGATGAGCTAGGTAGAGAGCGGGGACCGGCGGAGATGAAGATCTGTTACAGTGAGAAGAGACGGTGAGACCGTGAGAAAGTGAGGTGGAGGAGATGAAGATCAGAAGAGACAGTGAGAGAGGGAGAAGAGAGGGTGTGAGAGGCGGAGAGAGGCGCTCAGGCGGAGGTAGGTGGGACCGTGGGGTTAGGATTTCTTTCCCCTCCTGATCGAGAGAAATGAGAAGAGGAGTTAGGATAGAGTGGGCCAGCGGCTGGAAAATGAGAATGGTATGAGGAGGGAGAGTGTAACATTTGATTATATAGGTAGGGTTAGGTATAAGGGTGTTTTGGTAAATGACTATTGCTATTCGGTTTGGATTTTAAACCGAAAACTGAATCCGAAAATCGAAACTGAACCGTTTAACCTCGGGTCTGGATAACCGAATCCGACATAAATTTTTTTAAATCGAACATTTTTGCTTATTCGATTCGGTTCGGTTCGTTATTCGGTTCAAAACCTAATAATGCTCACCCCTACACACCACCCTCTCTCGGCCGAGCAGAACACAGAGAAGACTGTGCATTGGATAGCCATCGTGAGTTTTTGACAAGTTTCGAGTCTGGGTACTTTCTCCTCGCTCTGTAGAATTTCGAGCAACTTCTTAGGTATGCTCTCGGTTAACTTGTCTACATATCCATAAAAATTTCAGAAACAAATTTGAACAAAAACTGGATTAAATAATTAGGCAAAGTAGGCTCCACGAGAACAATTTTGTATTTAGAAATTCTTCGATACGAAATTGGTCCCGCCAAATCGAACCACTTCGAATTGAACTGATCAAACCAAAAGGTGTGTATGGTATTTCTCGATGTCTTGGCTTTGACGGAATTCAAATTGGTCGCATGTGTACGACGAATTTGATCTGTATCCGTCAAAAATTATCGTATCGACACTTTTCAAAAAAAATTTAATTACTTTGTGCACGCTCGTCATATCACGACGAAACTTGCACCATTGGACTCGCAGTATTTGACTTGTCTTGTGACCCAAGTTTCATCTGATTTTGAGACAGTTGATCGGATCGTTGTTTTGTGGTCCTATGAGCCAATTCGACGAACGTTTTTGCGATTGGCTCATCGGAATCCAAATATAAATATATTGTTGAGTTCATATCGTTGTTTAGGAGTTGTTTGACCTATAATTTTCTAAATTTGGATAATTTAGTTTTGGCACATTTTTCGGTCTATTTTTACTCGAAACTGTCGTTTTGCCCTTGTATCAAATTGTACTTATGGATAGGCTATCCTTAGTATCTCGATCCTTCTGGACTCATTGGTAATGCATGTCTCAACATTTGATGATGTCTGTTCAGATTTTTCTTCTCGTGTCATTATTATTTGTAATAAATTTGTATCATGTTCGTATTTCAAAATTCGTATGTCGAAATTGAGATCTGTCGATTCCAGTGATCTTGTATCGTTAAAATTGACAAAGTGTCCATACAGATCACTGAGACATGATCGTTAACCCCATGATTGATCATTTTGTATTGTTAAAATTGACAAAGTGTCCAAACATGTTTCTTATAGATTTTTTGCCATGTTATTACTATCTTGTTACCGTTGTTTTCATGACATGCTACATGATTATTCCTATTGACACATGTTAACGAGATACACAGATTGTATGTTGCATTGCATGTTAGGTGACCCAACCTGATATTGTGTACATGATTTATTGGACCATTTACTTGTTAGAGACTAATTATACGCGTCGTTGATTCGATTCGACAATATCATGGGCTGGGAGGGGACAATTACTAGCATAGGAGCTACTATTTATTTGTCTGCACTTGTTTGTCGATAGCGACTCGGATGAGCGCTATTTGTCGCCATATATTTTTATTATTACTTGATCAGAAAGTCCTTGCGTGAATGTTGTCCTGAAAGTGCATGTTACACCTAGACTGGTTAGGAGTTGTAGTTCCATGAGTTGCTTGACAGATCTCTTGTTGTATTTACTGTTTATCATTCGGCGTGTATATTATGTATCTTATTACTTCCTCTGGGGACCTGGTTTTCTTGCAGGTTATTTGCTGAGCTGGTTTTTGTGGGAGCATGGCCGGCTCAGGAGGTTGGGTTGCCCTAACCGGAGCTAAATTGGGTTACCCCTTTCCTTTGACTCCAAAAGAATATATCAAAAAAATTACAACAAGCTGAAAGCTATAAATGTTGTGGTGAATCGTGGAGACTTTATTGATTTGGTAGATTGCAAGTTCAACTGACAGAGAGGAGTTGGGGTGGACTGCGAAGGCTCTATTGGCAAAAATGTGGCACTTAGGGGTCTGGGCGGTTGTCCTAACCAGGGAGTTGTCCAAGCCCGATGGCTTGTCAGGCTTACCTCAGGGTCGGCCCTGTGTGGGAGTGTTGGGACTAGTCTTTCAAATTTAGGTATGCTTAGAAGTTACCTTCTACTTTATTTCTTGTTTTAGATAGTTCATAGTTCGTGTTGTGGATGTATTTAGATATTTACATGGATAGTCAGTGTTCTAAAAATCGGACTAGACGGCCGTACGTCTCACCGACAACCTCCAAATCGGCAGTCCTATGCGGCTAGACGGGCCTGTTCGGCCCTAGACGGCACCTAGGGCCTAGGCGGCTAGGCGGGGAATTTTTTTTTTTTTTTTTTGAAATTTCAAATTTTCATAATTTTAAATTTTAAATTTTAAATTTAAAAAAAATCAGATTTTAGAAAAGATTCAAGAATTAAAAAAAATCAAATTTCAAAAAAAGTTTAAAAAAATTCCAAAAATTCCAAAAAAAGATTAAAAAAATGTATAAAAATTTCAAAATGATTTCAAAAAAAAAAGAAAAAAATTCAATATTTAATAATAATAAAAAATTTTGTGCGGTTGCTAGGCGGTCTCGGCGTTATTCAGCCCTCCACCGCATTGATTCCGCCAAGCGATTTTTAGAACATTGTGGATAGTTGTTGTGACCTATACAGCGTATACGTACTTAAGGGGCTGGAGTCCGCTTGGTACGTAGTTGGTCATTGCCACTTATCCTAATTCTGTGTATTTTGGGATTAGGACGTGACATTAGCTATTCGTACTAGGAACTTAGGTAATCACAATAATTGTGTATAAGTTCAAATAATTTGCTGTAAAAATTCTCTTGTACTTGGTCATTTTTCAAGATATGTTATTATTGTTAGATACGTGTTTGTTGATATAACTTGTGTTTTATATTTTGTTTTTCAATCTATTCAAAAAAAAAAATTGTGGTACTTACTGTTAGGGAATGTCCCACTTAGTTTTGTATGGTCAGATGTCATAATCGAGCGAAAGTAACGGTAGATTCTCGAACATGGCTATGGTATTTGGCTATACAAATTAGAAAGGTCAATCTTTATTTGCAAGTAGCACAAAAGAAGCTTAGAAAACATGCTAAGTTTACTACCAAATATTTACAACCCTCTCTCCCCCTCGATATGTAGGCCACATTCGGCCCCCCCTTTCATCCAATGAATGACTGCCACATGATACTCCTGCCACGTGGCATCTACGTGACAAGAAATCGGATCCCATATATTTTTCTCATTCAATAGACGACCGCCACGTGGACGTCACGTGATGATCGTAAAAAGAGTATAAGCATTTGGTTGTAAGCGTAGCATTTATGTAGAAAATTTGTTGGTAACCGAAACACAAACACACAAGTCATATCAATAAAAAAAATATTATTGAAGCTGTCATATGAAAGGCGATTTGAAGTGCCATCTCCACAGTACAAGAGGGAGGATGTCCGTTAGCAGCTGAAGGTACCGCCCCTCAAACTAGCGTTGGAACTATGCAGAAGAGAAAAAGTTGGGAAAATGTGATCATTGAGGGTGATTGCAAGATCTTAATCATTACTGTCCAACACAAGGAGAAGGATACCCTTCGGAGGGTTCGATATATTATTGAAGAAGTACGAACTGCCACCAATGTATTCAATAATATCTCATTTGTATACACTCCTAGACTAGCTATAACAATGTTGCTCATTCCTTGGCGAATAACTCTTGTGTTTAAATCAATATGCTGTATCTAGGTTATTCAAAGAGCCGCCATCTTGTACATTAGTATATATTTGAAAAGAAATGGCCAACATTGGATCCTCTTAAATGATAAATTCATTTCCTGTCAATATATATATATATATATATATATATATATATATATATATATATATATATATATATATATATATTCAAAAAATTTACTGTAGTAAAATTAAATTCTATTAAATTAATGCAAAAAAAATAAGTTTACTAAAATTAAAAATAACGACAGAGTCAGCCGACTCAGTTGGCAAAAAACACAACAGACAGAATACGTAGGCAAAAAAAAAAAAATGTGGACCCCACAGGACCAATTTCTGCCAACACTGTTGGCCGAACGTGTCGGCGAAAATTGGTCATGTGAGACCCGCGGTTGGGTTGGGATGGTTTGGTTTAGTTTGGTTGGTTTTGGTTTGTTTTATTCGTTTTATTAGTTTGTTTTTAATTAGTTATGTTTTGTTTTTGTTTTTCTATTTAGTTTTGTTTTGATTTTGTTTTTTTTTATTTAGTTTAGTTTGAAATTTGGTTTAAGAAAATTTATTTAACAAAATAAAATTTAAACAAATTAATTGTAAAAAAAAATTTAAAAAAAAAAGAAACGGTTTGGTTTCTTTAGAAAATTGTAAAGAAAAATTTTCTTTTTGTAATGTTTGATAAGAAAAAAAAAACTAAATGAAGAAAAAAAAACTAGTATTTTTTTTGCCATCTAAACGATGTTTCGTCAACGTTCTCAGAATCGAACCAAACTTGAGCCACAGGACCAGCGTAACGCTGCGAATCCGATGGCGTAAGTTTCGTTGCGAAACAACAAGCATACACGAAGTTATGACAAGTGTCGGAACAGATCGATACGATATTTTTTGACGGATACACGTTGATTCCGGTGTGCACACACATCCAAATCAAGTTTCGCAAAATCTCACACGTCTGCGTTGACGATACGCGCCTTTCGGTATAGTCCTTGCGAAACGACAAGCATACACGAAGTTATGACAAGTGTCGGAACAGATCGATACGGTATTTTTCGACGGATACGCGTTGATTCCGGTGTGCACACACATCCAAATCAAGTTCCGCAAAATCTCACACATCTGCGTTGACGATACGCGCCTTTCGGTATAATCCTCAAGCGACGAAGTCGTCTCGTTTGGTGGGATGCACCCCGTATCGAATTTTTTTGAGTTTTGAAAACAGATTTTTCTTGATTTTGTAAGTTAATTTTACAGAAATTGGAGGCAAATAAAAATAAACTAAAATGTGAGTTTTAAACTTGGTTATGTTTTCTAAAAGTCTATTCAAGTGGATTTGTAAAACATTAATTGAGTTGGTAGAAAACTGGACGTGAACAAGGATAGTTGGATCGAAATCTGACAGTTTTGAAAAATGGGTTTTCGTCCAACTTTTGATTCGATTCTCTCTTAAAATAATCCGTTTAAAATTAAAATATTTGAAGGGGATTAAAGAGGGTAGGGTTGTGAATGTATCAGCGAAGAAATATTAGAATTTGGTCGAGTGACGGAGGAGAAACGTCACCGCAAAGTCGGGGTCGGAGGATGTCACGCACGCAAAATCAAACCAAACCAAACCAAACCAAAATCCAAATTTCAAACCCAAATAAAAATCAAACCAAAATCCAAAACTAAACAAAAAAAAAATCTAAATCTAAAACAAAACTAAATAAAAAAACTAAAACATAACTAATTAAAAAAAAAACTCATTAAACAAACCAAATCAAACCAAACCAACCAAAATAAACCAAACCACCCCAACCCAACCCGCGGGCCCCACAGCCAATTTTCGTCAACTATGTTTGTAAACCCCCTGAATTTTCATAATTTTAAAATCTGGATTTTTCACAATTTTCTGAAATTTTCTGGGATTTTTCTGTAATTTAAAAACAGGGTTTGAATTATTAAATAATTTTTAATTGATATTAAACAGTATTAAAATATTATAAAAATAATATTTTTGGGTGTAAAATGAAAAACTGGACTTAGGGCAATTTTTCTGGAATTTATCGGACCCCAGACCTATTTTTACATGCCTAAAAACTATTTATTTAATTAATTAATTATTTATTAATTAATTTACTTTTTTTTTATTATTATTATTATTATTTATTATATACCCAGCCGGCCCGGCCCATTTCCTCCAGCCCAGCCCGGCCCACGGGCCCAGCCCGCTCGGCCTATCGGGTCGGGTCGGGTCCGCCCGACCGAACCCGACCCGAATCCGACCCGGCCACCCATCCCCAGCCCCGCACGACCCGCACGCCGCCCTCGCCGAGACTCCGCCGTCGACCCTGCGCCGCCTCGCCGTCTCGCCGCAGCCCCGGCCATCTCCTCCTCCTTCCTCCTCCTTCTTCCCCGACGAAGCAGGCCCGCAGCAGCCGCTGCCCAGCCGCACGACCCGCTCCGACCGCCTCCGGCCCCTCCGCCTGGCGCCGCCTGCGCCGCCTCCGCTTCCCCGGCCGCCTCCGCCGTTGCCGCAACCGTCACAGCCGCCGGAGCCCCGCCGCAGAGCACTGGAATCCAAAACCCTAACCCTAATTTGGTTCCCGTGTCCGACACGAGTCGGACACGTGTCAGACACGATTCGACCCCGGTTTCCGGGTCCCCTTCAGGTGCGTGTAACTTTTTATTCGTAGCTCCGTTTTCGATTTCGCAAATTGCGTTGCGAAGCCTGTATGACCCTCTCGGTGTCCGGACAAACTGTTCGGGGCATCGCGTCCTGTGGTGATCGCACACCGCGATCCAAAAACAGGAAAAACCAGACCCTGTTCCACCCCGGAACCGAGTACGTCCCGCCAAACGGGACGACTTGGTCGCGCGCGGTCTTCACAGATACGTGCGCCTCGTCGATACGGACGTGTGAAATTTCGCGAAAGCTGATCCGGGCGTGCGTGCACACCGGAATCAACGCGTATCCGCGGACATCGCCCCGTATCCGCCTTTTCTGCAATTCGACCTAACTTCGTGCACACACGTCGGATCGAGACGAAACTTGCACCATCGGACTCGTAGCAATACGCTGGTCCTGTGGGTCAAGTTTGGTTCGATTCTGAGAACGTTGACGAAATCGCGTGTCGTGGGCCCCACAGGCCCCGCTCGACGGGCGATTTTGTGATCGGCTCATCGGAATTCAATTCTGAAAGTTCCGTTGGGTTCGTATCAGCGTTCCTGACCTGTTGACACTGAGTTTGGTAAATTTGGAGACCGTTGACCCTGACGCATTTTTCGGTGCAAAGCGGGCCCACCGGTGGACCCCGTTTTGGCCCGAAACTGCCGTTTCTGTCCTTGTCTCCAAATTGGACCCAAGGACAGGCATTTCTAGCTGATTGATATTTTCTGGATCTGATGGTGGTGTTTGTTTCAGCAACCGGAGTACCGCCTGCAATTCCAACTGAAGTCAGAACTGCAAACATAGCCAGAACCACAGGCAAGTGTACCTTGCCAAACCCTGCAGCTTGCTATTTATTTTTTTATTGACTTGTTTATACATCAGTGGGCAAGTAAAGCTTGCCATTAGCAGTAACTCCTGTTCTAGAACTTGCCTGAATTCTTGTTTAAATGCATATAAACCTGTTTAACTGTTAAAACCCAGGACCGAGTGGCGTACTTAGCGTCCGATTACCAGTCGGGTGCCAACTCCGTACGCGGAGTTGTGTAACGTCACATAGAGATGGATTTCGAGACCCGATAATTCTCGTACTTGTCTTCTCAAGTACTCCAGAACCCAGGACACTTGACACTATTCATGAGACAGAGTCTTCCTGAGACATTCATGGTAATTCTGTATAGGATACAGGACTTGACAGTGATATTTTATAGACATTATGACTTGCTGCATTAGCTATAATCCCGCTGACATGGACATGAGACGTTATGGTCATGATATGCGTGATTACATTGGGTGGGGAGAGACACACAGGCTACAGGTTGATTTTATATTATGCCGGCGTCTTAGTCTCACTAAGAGCTAGACAACTACATGATATCACTGCTACCGGCTCCCCGACACAGAGCTTGTAGTAGTTTCAGCCTGAGTTTCTCGTGCTGCTCTCATATTGCATCTCACTTAGCTGGTTACATAGTTTGCCCTATTGCTTATTTAATTCCTGCACTGCATTTATTTTGGCTTGTATTTTCTGTACCTTGTTATGTCCCCTGAGGACCTGGAATGGACTATGTCCCCAGGTATAGCCGAAGAGATCCATCCAGAGCTACACCGTACAGGACCACTTCCAGGAGCTGTACCAGGACCTGAGGCCGAGATCGTACCAGAGGACTTCTCCTGAGCATTGGCCGTATGTAGTCAGTTATTTCTATTTCCAGTTGATCATTTCCTGTCTATTTGCATTGTTGTACCAGACATATTCTCGGATTGTTCCTCGAGGAATTTATTGAGATTTGACAGTTATTTCTATTGCATTACTCTGTCTTTTAATCTGTGATTATCTGTTGTGGATGAGATTAGAATAACCCTTGACTTGTAATAACTGCTCTAATTCCTGTTAGACTACAGCTTAAGCATGCCCTGATGGATCCATTAAATTGGGTTGTCCATCGGTGCGTGCTGCTGGCCATTGCCACGCTCCTCCAGTCCCTCGGCATTTTGGGACTGGGGCGTGACAATGTTGGCTGAAATTGTGCAAGGTGTTGGCAGAAATTGGACTTGTGGGGTCCACTTTGACTCTTTTTGCCTACGTGTTCGTTTTTTTGTTTTTTCTGCCAACTGATTTGGCTGACTCTGTCTTACTCTGTCTTTATTTTAAATTTTAGCAAATATGTTTCGTTTGTATTAATTTAATATAATTTTATTTTACTACAGTAAATTTTCTGATATATATTTGTCAAACACCTATCTAACGAGAATGGCATCTATTAGAAATTTCTCGATTAATAAAATGTATTCATTTGATTCAGAGAAGTGCTTCACATGGTCCCATTTGTCTGTTATTTAAAAAATGGACAAATGAATGGATAAGAGAGGATGAATAAAAAATAAATGATAACTGACGTCTAACTTTAGGACGTAGGTAACTTACGTCCTATTATAGTACGTAAACTTATGTAAATATATTTAATTTTTCATCTAGTTTTAATTAACCGTGGATTAAAATAAATCATTAGTAACTTACACATCATTTTAGGACGTAAGTTTAAAAAAAAAATTATACAAATCAGAATAGAAGAATAGAATATTAATATATTGTTAGATTAGATTAGATTACTAATTAACATATTGTTAGATTAGATTAGAATATTAATATATTGTTAGATTAGATTACTAATTAACATATTAACTGGAAGGAATCATAATAGGAGGATAGGATATTAATGTATTGTTAGATTATATTACTAATTAACATATTAACTGAAGGAGGGTAAGGGGAGGAGGACTTACATCATATTATAGGACGTAAACACAATTTAGATCCAATATTTGGACGATATTATTCTCTACTTAATGTTTACTTAAACTATATGCTTTATTTGAAATAAACTTAAACTTTTATGCTTTATTCGTAATTTTCTGATAAAAAACAATTCCTTGACATGATCTTGACAGAACCATTAACTGAAAGTAGAATCATAGGAACTAATAGATCATTTGAAGAACTTCAATACATTTTAGATTTTATAATGGTTAAATATGCTACACATGAATGTAAGACAAATAAGAACTTCATTTTAGGTCCAGTTGAAAATTGACAAGACAATTCTATAAGAAACTCCCTACTAATCACGCTACGGTTGATGGATGATCGCCAAAGCAACAACGTCACATTCACCACCAACTTAATTGTATCCAGCCTTTCACAATATAGGATGCATAAGCAAGGCCTCTCGTTCTACAAATGACCTCTTATGTTGTCACAGAGTGGGAATGGAGTCGCTTCAGTTTACCACAAGCAAACATGTCAAACTAAAGCAATTAAAAGAAGATGAATCTTATCCTCATTTCTTGAGTGAGAAAATTGAACACAATTAGAAAGTACTCAAAACTAATCCCCAACCACAATACTGATCTGCAGCAACATGAATGGAGAACAAATATGCTATGGCCCTTGTCAGCCAAAGCAAACTTTGAGCTGGATGGCCAGGTTTTCTTCCAATAGCATGAACACCCTGTCAATCCAGTTCTAATCCATACCAAACACTAGTAAAAGGAACAAAATAACACACTGATTCCATATTCTGTCCACTTTATCCATACATTCAATTGCTAAGACAGCAAGTTAAATTATTAAAACTAAAAAGAACAAAGGCATCTCCCAAATGCTAAAAAGTACGAATGAATTAAAACTGCACGTCTACTATCCTCGAGTTTCAATAAATTAAAGACTAATGAATCAGGTTTCCCCAAGGGCAAGAGAAGCCACAGGACTCGATCAAGTAGGACATTCTGAGCTGAGGTGAATCCAGTGACCCACTCCGGTGGACTATAAAGGTAGATGACTGTTCCCAGTGCAGATTCAGACTAGAAACATTCATTGAACTGCAGCAAAGCAACTGTAATGAAAATATGCTTCAAACTTCAATTTCTTTTCGCTCTGATCAAAACAGAGATAGAAACAAACACTCCTGCAACCGTAACGACAAAGATCTCCAGAGAATCCACATATTATACTCTTTCTAAGTCTGAACTGCAGCAAAGCGACTGTAATGAAAATATGTTTGTACAAATTAAGGTTAGCCACGAAAGTTCCACTTAAGTATTTGCACAAATTAAGGTTAGCAACAACCAAGATTTCAAGCAAAGGTTAAAAATAAGTTCAGTTGACTCAACTCCCACAAAGGCAATTAATAAAATTGCAGTGTGCTGCTTTGTTTTTTTGCAACCCATCTTATGATCCTTTCTTTCTTTCATATATATTAACTGCATAATTAACATCTTTTGCATTTAAGCCCAAAGAATACTATAATTTGTCAAAAATAACAGTAACATTTTGCAACCAAAACTTGAACTGATAACCAAAACTATCAAGATTACCTAATGAAAAGGAGAGCACAAAGTGGAGAACTCAAACCTCGTAAAAAGTTAGGCCTATCTCAACATTAAATTCCAGCTTTTATTAGTCTGAATTTAATTCCCTATTGAATATAGTAAATAGAGCTTATTTACTACATAGAGATGTCGTGTAATGCAGGAAAGTTCCACAAAATCTAATGGAGACGGAACAGTTTCAATGGATGCACAAGAAACAGCACAAAATTAGAATTGCATTGACAATCGAGTCATTATTAATGGTTGTAGTGTTACCCTATGATTGACCACTGTTGACAGCAAAATTTGTTGGGATCGGACACGTCCTGCAAGTGTTTCGATACCGTCTGAAACTGACCAAGCAGAAACTTAGGCCAACCCACATGAGATAACCAACCCCTCTCTAACGAACACCAAGCACAGAGAAAGACAATGTATACGGCGGTGACTACGTCACCTGGACAAATTCTATATAACTTAGGTGAAATTACAAGATTGACAAAACCAATGTTAAACCATTTGGACTAATAGGTTCAACCCCCTCACCACACTTAAGAAAAAAAGACAGATATTACAATTGAAATCACTCACCAAACCCCGTAGCAATTTTTTTGAACGAAGGCGACTCCTCAATCAGATCTCCTCTCCCTTCTGTCTTGGATCGTGAGTCCTAAGAACAAAGCACGGACTTTCTCTTAGATTTCATATGGACGAGCACCCCGAATCTCCATCTTTGTGCTATATTCTTTGTACCTCCACCCACACCCATATAAATATGATGAGAAACCCTAGTTTAGGTCATAGAAATTCCTAAATAATAAACCCATTATCTAAAATAGGAAACCCCAATTATGGACGTCAAAATATGGTCAAATTAAATATTTGATACAATTTAAAATCAAATCAAATGAATGTAGATTTTTAAATTACATTAAATCAAAACAGTTACCATATTTGGGCTCCAAAATTTGCTCGTACCAATTCAGACTGGACCCAAAATACTCCTTCTCCAGTCTGATGAGAGGGTGTTGACCCCATAGCTCCTTAACTGGACTCCATGCATGTCGTCCTGCGACAGAGTTTCTGCTCCCCCATGCCACCGATCTCAAATCCTCCTAGCTGCTTTGCATCTTCCTTCGTCTCCAGCTCCTAGACCGTCACGTCGACGCTAGCTGTCATGCGTACCTCCTGCACTAATGGAATCCTGCCAACATCAATGACACGGCCAAAACTAAAGCTCCTGACGATCAGCCTCATCATGAGTCTTAGTTGTCAGTCCCCAACTTCCGTCTTCCACCGAAACGTACTACCGTTTCGACGAGTTTCTTCACCCTTGGTTGGCCCAACCAAGAGGACGGTGCGATTCCCTCAAGACTGACTCATGAACCTGCCCACCTTCGTGTCCGACACTGAAACTCCCTCGTACACATACATCATCGAGCAGAACATCGTGCACTGTACACGCTGTCGATGACCCACAGCTCCCCCGAAACTGTGTGAATGAAGATACACCCGCCTCTGATTGAGTTTGTTGCACACCTTGATCTCCTCCCTGGCTTCGAATTGCTGAAACCGATGTCGCTCTATAAAGGTTTGACAAACCATCCGTCGCCAAAACCAGATACGTGAAACAACCCCCATCTGGAGACCGACCAGCTGTCATGGGACCGACAGACTGACCCTCAATCTTTGACTCGTCACCATTAGCCGTTTTCTCTCGACGAATCGAATCCTCCGTAACCCTCAAAGTATCTCGAAGACCATCCAATACAAGTTCCTGACGATCCACATACTCCTGTAGAATACCCCTCAAACCTTCATCTGATGTTTGTGGCCTACCTGTACAGCTCAGCGGCTTGAGCCTATAGATACAACATAAATCTTCTCGAGCCAGCTATTGGGAACCCTTCGTAAGCATCCAATCTTCGTCTCTAAACAAACTGCGACAACCATCATCCGCCAACCTCCCTACTGAAACCAAGTTGTAGCACAAACTCGGAACATATCGCACACCCTTGAGAACGAGCTTCTCACCAAGCTCCGTTATCAAGTGCACATCACAGACGCCTACAACAGCAACCATCACCTTGTTGCCCATTTTCACACGTCCAAATATGTCGTCGCGGTATGACGCGAAGATTCTCATATGTGGAGTGGCATGAAACGGCGCTCCCGTATCCATGACCCAATCGCCGTCATGACACATGCCACAAGGTTTCTCTACGTCGATTACTGCTATGATGATCTCCCAAAGTCGTGAGATCCTCCTGATCCTCCTTGCCTTTGGCCTTCTCAGCTTTGAGGCTTCATGTAGTTATTCTTGATATGACCCATTTCGTCACAGTAAGAGCCGCCCTCCTTGCGGTCCACAGTCGAAAGATCCCGAGAACTCTCCCATGTCCTCGCCTGTAACTTAGGTCTTCCCTTCCCGTAGGAAGAAACCAGAACGAAATCTTGCGACGATTCAACTTGCTTACACCGGACCTCCTCATTCAAAAAACTACTTTTAACAGCCTTCTTCGTGACAAATCCATCGGATGCGGAGTTGCTCACCGACACCACCACTGTCTCCCAGTTTTTCAGCAGAGAACTCAAAAGCAGAAGGGCATGAAGCTCGTCATCAATCATCATATTCATCGCAGACAATTGATTGATGATACCCTGAACTTCGTTCAGATGTTGTGCCAGTGCCACCGGGTCCCTCAGTGTACTTCTAGTTGACGAGTTGGCGAATAAAAAATGCCTTATTGTCATCCGTCTTCCTTTCGTACAACGAATGCAGCTTCTCCAAAAATACTTTTGCCGAACACTCCATGGTTATGTGGTGAAACACCAAATCGTCCAGTCATTGGCGAATGAAATCCAACGGCCTTCCGATCCAGTCGTTTCCAGTCTTCAGCAGCTTTATCCGTCGGCTTGGCGTTGTCGCCCTTCAACAGACCATACAAACCATTGCACCAGAGTAGATCCTCTATCATTAGCTTCCAAATCGTCCATTTCCCACCTGTGAGGGTGACTATATATGTGTGTCTGCTCCGTAGACATGTTTGCACCTTCCCTCTCGTGAATCTGAGAGCTTTGATACCAGATGTTGGGATCGGACACTTAGGCCAACCCACAGAGACTGACCGCAGCGGAAACTTAGGCCAACCCACCTGAGATAACCAACCTCTGCCTAACTTACACCAAGCACAGAGAAAGACAACGTATACGACGACGACTACATCACCTGGACAAATCACAATATATTGACAAAACCAATGTTGAACCATTTGCCCTAATAGGTTCAACCCCCTCACCACACTCAAGAAGAAAAGATATTATAATTGAAATTACTCACCAAACCTCGTAACAATTTTCCTTAACGAAGGCTGGCGACTCCTCAATCAGATCTCCTCTTCCTTTTGTCTTGGATGGTGAGTCCTAAGAACAAAGTACGAATTTTTCCTTAGATTTTCTGTGAACAAGCACCCCAAATCTCCACATTTGTGCTATATTCTTTGTGCCTCCACCCTCACCCATATAAATAGGATGAAAAACCCTAGTTTAGGTCATAGGAATTCCTAAATAGAAAATCCATGATCTAAAATAAGAAATACAAATTATGGACGTCCAAATACGGTCAAATTAAATATTTGATACAAATTTGAAATATAATCAAATTAATGTAGATTTTAAATTGCATCAAATCAAATCTTATCATATTTGGGCTCAAAAATTTGCTCTTACCAATTCAGACTAGACCCAACAAAATCAAAGATGCCGGATATCAACTAGAGAACAGTATCATGGATGACGAGTCCTAAGAACAAAGCACGGACTTTCTCTTAGATTTCATGTGGACGAACGTCCTGAATATCCACACCCATATAAATAGGATGATAAACACTAGTTTAGGTCATAGGAATTCCTAAGTAGGAAATCCATTATCTAAAATATGAAACTCCAATTATGGACGTCCAAATACGGTCAAACGTCCAAATACGGTCAAATTAAATATTTGATACAAATTTCAAAATATAATCAAATTAATGTAGATTTTTAAATTAAATCAAATCAAATCTTTTATCATATTTGGGCTCCAAAATTTGCTCTTACCAATTCAGACTAGACCCAAGAAAATCAAAGATGACAGATATCGACTAGAGAACAATATCATAACATCATATAATAGCAGAGTCCAATTTATAAAACAAGCAAAGCTTTGCTATAGGGAGGATGGACAACTTTGGGTATCAATGTGGAAGGATAGACACCTATGTTACACAGACACTCCAAGCGGGAGCGTGTGTCCAGAACGTGCTGGACAAGGATACAGCCGGATACGCCCAGATACGACTGGGTTACGTTCTAGATATGGCTCAGCAGTGAACCCATAATATAAAACAGACCTGATTCGGACATGACACGGTCTGTTAGTTTTTATGTTAAGTTTGGGCTAACTTATACCCTTACTCGTACTCATATACGGATGTGACCCGGCCCAGTCTTAACCAGAATATTCCCTTCTGTTCCTTTCTCTGATCGACAATGAAAAAACACGAAGCACTAGCAGCAGTGGAAGAGGAGAGAGAAAAAAGGAAGAAAGTTCAACAATCGTTCTCCTCGCAGTCATCATCCAAGGCTCCAGTAATCATCCCTCCACTTGCAAAAGTTATCATTTAGTTGTACTAGTTTTAGAATTCTATGTTTGATTTCTCTCTTTACTTCTGATTTCTTTTAACTTTTATATATATTTACTTCTTTGTGATTCTGAGATTTTAAATGAAAGAGTTTAGGATTTAGAATTAGGGTTTGTACATTCAAATTTTGGGATTTCATAGCTTAGGCCCTAATTATGGAATTTGGGTATTAGACTGATTACTCAATTAGACGGAGTTTTTATTAGTTTCATTGATTAAGCCCTAATTATGGTATTTAAATTGCAATATTTCAAATAATTGCATGAATAGTTTGGGGGATGTTATTGGCCAAACCTAATTAGAGAATTTGTTGTTTGTTGTTTGTTGTGTTTTTTTTAAGTTATATATAGGGTTTGGATCAGGTGACACATACAATTTGACATCTAAAAAAACACGCAATCTCAACCGCACATTATTTGAAATGAATGGCTTAGTTTGATAGAATAATTTGAATTAATTAACATGCATGTCAAATTAAATATCCCACTAATTAATACAACCTACTATTAATTAGCATGCATGTCAAATTTGATATCCATGCATGTAAATTTGATATGCATTTAAATCTGAACCATTCATTTCAAATGACGTGCGGCTAAGATTGCGTATTTTTTTATATATCAATTTATATATGTCACCTGATCCTACCCATATATATATATATATATATATATATATATATATATATAGGACGGGACTACTATTGGGCTGTACAAATACGGCGAAGGAAAGAGTTTAGAGAGATGTATAATAAAAGATTACTTATAAACAAAGACAGACACGAACTCAAAATGTTCACTAGTACAGAGAAAGATGTGGGAAATAATACGGACAGGCAGAAAAAGATTAAACATCTGTCAATCAAAACAAACTCTTGAAAACTAAGGGATTTGTACTCTCCTAGAGTATAGGAATAAAGAGTATTGGACTACAAATGAGCACCTAGTTGAGCAACCCAAGTATACCATACGTATAATTAAATGAACCTGTTTACTTCAAAGGTAATACAAAAAAGATGTCCTTTTAAGTAGAAAAATATAAATTAGCTGCTAGAACGAAAATAGAATGATCTAAAGAGAAGGCAAGTTACAATAATCATAAGCTTGAATACAATACACATGATGGCGTTCATGTGATAAATAGGGTTCTATATATATATATATTTTTATTGAATATATATATATATATATATATATATATATATATATATATATATATATTTGGAAGAAGATAATTTTATAAATGAAAAAACATGTTACATCACAACTTCCCGTCAGGTGGGAGTCTTGGTTGTTCTCAACCCATTCACATCAAACTCTATATTATATATATATATATATATATATATATATATATATATATATATAATCTGAGTCTTTCATATGTCCGTCTCAAAGGGGTATTCAATAGCCAAATATGTTTAGCCCATCGGATTCAGATACCGACTCTAATTGACATATTAAGATTTCTTTCCCAGATTTGGATGCTATTAGTGAGTAAATTTCCAATTCATATTTGAATTTGGATTCAGATATGCATCTGGAAATAATCTTGCGGCAATATCTGAATCCAACAATAATCTTGTGGCATCCACTGACCACTAAATCTTAGGCTTCCTGAGTTATCTCAAAAGCGTCCTCCAGTCCCATACTTGGGCATCCTCTATCCTTCTTTTCTTACAGCCTGTGTTTTATTTGGTTTCCCAAAAGATGCTCCACCTTTCTTCATATATTCTTCTTCTAGCAAGAAACTTTGAATTTTTTCGTCAATATGGCTGAGCTTCCTTCTGTGTCCGCTTCACTCAGGTTGTTTCAAAGCCCATTGAGCTTATTTAGGTCAACACACCAAAGGTTTCTGGGCAAGTCTAAATTTTTTTAGCAATAAGATTGATGATAATAATCACCTTCCAAGACAAGGTGAAGCAGAGAGAACGCTAATTAGAATACACGAGTTTCTTATTACTTAACATATTCTTTTGCCAGGTTGGATTCTAATTGTTTACTACAACTATTGTCTCTATCACAGATGTGTGTTGTTGCATGAACTCTTTCTTTGCATTGAGAAAATTTGAATTATCTAGTTTTAGAACCTTCCATATAATCTATATAGTACTTCAGTCATGATACATGAATCTTAGAACTGGCAGCAAGTTCAACACCATTAGCCAGTTTCAAACCTCTATAAAATAATAAATCACATCATCCAATATGGATCTCTGTCCGTTTGCTACTATATCCACCATTCATTCATGTATCTGTTTAGTCTACATAACTCACTGGTTTCCAGTTTGTATTGACTTCATATATACCAGATATACATATTAATCTCCATCCAATCCATATCCAAACATGTACCCAACATCCAAACCAGATATGAAGTGTACCATCTAAAACCCAATCAACTCCTTATACATCCTTGATGAACAAACTAGTACATGACAACATCCTCAAGGTCATGTCACATATATCATTCATGAAATTGTTTGCCTGATGGAAAGAAAGAAAAAGGTGATGAATGAAAAATATTTAGGGTAAAACTAACAATGGCTCTTAGTACCCCTAAGTGTTTCTCAGCCATTACCTCTTTGTTCATTCTCAATTTGGATATGCAACTCTAGAATAACAGACAGACCTACACCTCATGATGAACACCATTTGTTCGAGTTCCAAACTAATCATCTGGTGGAAGCACTTCACCATGAAGACATGGTCAACCAACAAGGATGTGAATTGATGGATACGCATTATACCATGACAACATGATCCCAAAAGGATGCGAATCGAGGGATCAGCATTTATGAAAACAAAATTTATGACCAAATTTGATGAAATCCAGATAAGGAAACAGAATCACATATGCAAAGAACATCAATTGTAAAGAGTGAGAGGTATTAGTTCCTCTACAGAGGACTTCCAGGGTAACAAATATGCGGGAACAGTATTTTTAAGATTTTCATCATAAATTTTCAACTGCAGAGGAAGAGTCCTTCAGTCTTGAATGGAAGACGGAATTTAATGCCACAAAACTAACCTAGATTGATACGCTCTCAAAATAAACAAGCTACAAAGGTTACATCATTCCAAAAATACCAAAAGATGAATTATTTCAAGGCTAGGGCTATTCAATTAATTGGTCCCCAACTAAATATCTTTAACATGTTACTAAGAATACATTAATGTCATAACTATGTTAGTACTTATGCTCGGAAACTATCTACAACTTTTCAAGCATTATTGGATTCCAACTTACTCTGTTTTCTCATCATTTAGTTCATCAGAAGACTGTCTATAGAGCCAACCAAACCTTTAACCCAGCATGAGTAATGACAACATTCTGTTTAATGTGCAGTTAAGCCCAGGTGTGCAAGCAGATTCACCTAATTATACCTGGAAGCAATCAAAATACCTTGAACTAAAGGATGTAGAGTCAGATTTAGCCAGTTAATAACGTGAATTGTGTTAAGCCCCTATCACATTAGGTCAGGTTCAAGTAAAGTATATAACTGGTGTGACTTAACCAACTATATTTCTCCCACCATTACAGCCTAGTGGTTCAGTTCGTGAATTCAGTGAATCAGTAACAGGCCCAGGACATGAGAAACTGAAAAATGTACGAAGTAGAAAGACATCCAATCTCTCATGCATTTGGAGATCTATAAGATCAAGATTTGAACATCTATAAGATCAATATGCAGTTATTTTGGTGGTGCCTGAGAATACTGTTCTGCAGCTTGAAAAGCTGGGTTAGTGTAACACAGTCAGGAATAGCAGGACTTGTACACACATTTGGACAATGTTTCTGCAGAATAACGTCAACTGACTGAAATCAAATTCGAGGAACGAGAACTGGGAGTATCATGAGAGAGGAATTCCAGCCAAGGTTTGCTCTAATTTTGCAGTACTTAATTCATGATAACTTGTGGGAGGGGAAGTAGGGGTTTGACCACGTAGGCTTCCCTAGGCAACATTAAGACATTGAACCAACTAGTTTGACAGGAGACAGGAAAAGATCAATTCATCATCCCATTGAATCGATTCCTTCCCATCTGAAATTTTTATGGTCTATCTTGTCTGGCAATAGACTAAATATTGTAAAGATGTAATTAGCCTGCATTTTCCCCACAAAGACTGATCGAATGCATTTGGCAGCAGGCTAAGAAGTCTCCTTAATCCGGGTTCTTAGAAGAATAGTAATGTTAGTGCTTGAGCAACTGGCGGTTTGAGAAACAAGATTTTGAAGGAAGGGTCCTCTATACATTTGACCTATAATCTGTTAAGATGGGGGGATTTGCTATCCCTTTCTCCTCATTTTACTGTTTAGGAACATCTATCCAGGTTGAAGTCCTTTAACAAGAGGGTCAATACATTGGAAAGAAGGCCAAAAATAAGAAAGTTAAACCTCCAATTACTACTTTGATACATTTGGTAGGTACAACGGTTGGGTGTTGTTTAATATATATATATATATATATATATTGAACAGGGATCGCTCCAACCAGGATACGAACACCGTCCACTCGGGTCTTATGCCTCCACACTAGCCACTTGAGCTAGAGGTCATTGGCATTTTTTTTTTTGGAAAGAGGGTCATTGGCATGTGTGTGTGTGTGTGTGTGTGTGTGTGTGTGTGTGTGTGTGTGTGTGTGTCAGAGCGGTGTGGCCTAGTGGTAGGGCCATGGACATTTGGCGTGGCTGGGTGGTTTCGAACTTCTCTGATCAATGTTATAGTGAAAGTACTATGCTTCTCAAATCCCTGAGGTTAGGATTGAGACTTTTAAATATATATATATATATATATATATATATATATATATATATATATATATATATATATGTTCGAGCGGTGTGGCCTAGTGGTAAGGCCATGGACATTTGGCGTGGCTGGGTGGTTTCGAACCACGGCACCGTCCGCATTAGGTGTAGGTGGATGTGTGTGTGTGTGTGTGTATATATATATATATATATATATATATATATATATATATATATGGGTGGGTAAAAAGAAAATGAGCCATTGGCTCATATCCCTACATGAGCCAATGCACATGTGGACCAATACTAGTGCACATTGGTGCACATGGGATGTAGGAGTCCATTCCTATTTGTCCACATGTGTATGGCACATGTAGGAATATGAGCCTATGGCTCATATCCCGTTTACCATATCTATATATATAACTTGCAAATGTAAACGAAAGGTTGAGGACAAATGAAACATAAACATAATTACAGCATTACAACAAAGGGAACTATCAAGATAACTTTGGTATGATACTGATGAGGAGATACTCCAATATATTCAGAATAACACAAAACTCAAAAGGCCATGTGGACTAATAATTCCTCTCAATAGTTTGTCTTAAACTGGTGAAGAGGCATTTTTGGAACACATGAAATCCTATAAGCTACAGATAGTGACATATAAGACAACAAATAAAAGAGAGGCAACCTTCAAATAACACCAAGAGAACATGTACTCATGTAAAACTGTTATTATTCTTACCGATTAGGATGTTTGTTGATCATCTAACTTCACACTTTCGACGGCTGTTGTTTTCGTATCGTCTGTTGTTTGTACATTGTCGCCACCTTGATTCAACTTGCCGTTACCAGGCCATACCCCTCCATGGTATCCCCCACCAGCAATATAACCACCGCCAATTCCTGAATAGTAAGGATACATAGTAGCACCATAAGGCATATTTCGACTCGCCATCCCTGGGCCATTAAATGCAGTCCTTGAATATGGGGCCCCATAACCCATTCCACCATAACCATATCTTGAACATGGGACCCCATAACCCATTCCACCATAACCATATCCACCTCCATAAGCAGTTGTTCCATAATAAACTCCTGAAACAGGTGGTGCATAGGCAGGATAGAACCCATTGCCGGCACTGTATGATGGATATTGCCCATTTTGGTGATCCTCAAAAGACCCTGTTCTGCCAGCCAAGCTCGAACGACAGTTACTATGATTAAAGGAATTGTAAATGTTAGGGATATTGCCAACCTTCGGCACTGCTCGCTTTATCTCTACACTTTTATTACTCAACTGATGATAATTATTCTTTAACACATTGTCTACAGCCTCCTCTGAATCAAAAGTAATAAATCCAAACCCTCTTGGATTTCCAGTTGTTTTATCATACATAATAACCACATCAGTAATCCTACCATACTTCTCAAAATAACTCCTGAACTCATCATCTGTGATGCTAGAAGCTAGTCCACCTACAAAAATCTTCGTGGGAAGATATCCATTGTTAAAATAACCATTAGCAGCATTATTGTTTAGCCCTGTATTTTCGTGTGTGCTGAAAATTGGAGATTGGTGTTGTGCAGATTGGTAGTTTAGCCGCTGTTTGTTTCTGGGTTTTGCTCTTTTCACTTCTACCTGTAAAATCATAATAATGGAAAATAAACTAAGTGGTAGACGTGCTATTATAAAAAAAACAAATTGAAATGCAGTACATTAATTTCTATCTCGTAATAATCATATGAAATTGAAACTGTAACCTGCTGCAAAAAACTACACAGGAAATGAATACACTCATCCGTTACTGGATTTATTGTTGAAATTAATACGCAGTACAATATATATATATATATATATATATATATATATATATATATATATATAAGAACTTTAAATCAGAGGTATTACTGTCGTCTTATACCTGGAAGCAACATTTTAGTAAACCTTGCACGACTGACTATTTATGACAAGATTGTCACTTTATGTATGGAACATGTTAGAAATGCGCAAGGATTTCCTCTAGTTTACCCAATAATTATTTCAAGTTCTTTGCCAATTTTCTTTTGAAAGAAGTTTAAAAAATAATGGTACTTTGGGAGTTTAAGATATTGAGCCATTAAACTCCAAAATAGGTCCCCCAAATCTTGGTTTTTGGCTGATGCCCATGAGATTCGAGAGAGACAGCCCCAGCCAACAACAAGGCAATGTAATCATTTGCCCGACGTTAATCCCCTTAGTGTCCTAGCATCATGAGTTCTATATAATATGAGTGATGTATAATCAAAATAGGCAAAATTTAATGGCCTATAGCTAAAAGATAAAAAATAGAAGGAGAATTATGAAGAAAAAAAGAGAGCATGACATATTGCTAGGCTGTGATTTGATGGGAAAAAGAAATGAAAACCTTTGGAAAAAAAAAAGATTATAAACCAGATTAATGTTTGTGGAAGATGAGAAAAACATTCACATATGATTAAAACTACAATCACACAAATAGTTGAAAGGAAAGATCCACCAGAATCTTCTTCCAACCATCTTAACCAAACTAGAGAAATCAAGGAAAATACAAAAAAGCAATATAATTCAAGATAGAAATATAAGCCTCTAAAACAGAAGCTATAATAACAAAATTCAGAAAGAATTTAACAGGGGGTGCAACATCAGAGTCACTACAAAAAGAATTTTAAATAAAAAAAATTCAAAAATAGCCCAGAGGGAGTACTTTCCCAAAACAAAATACATGGCAAACATATAAATCTAGCTATTTCCTCCAACAACAATAAACTATTCTATATGAAACCCTTTCGGCCATCTTCACCAAAGAAGTAAGAAATCCACATAACAAACATAACTAACAGTATAATTATAAACACATTTAATACAAGAGATTGAAGAAGGAAATCTTCGCTTTCTCCTCTTCCGCTAGACAATTTTGCATGATATAACATTATTAGACAGGAATATTATTCATTCACTGCCAGCATTACAGCCACTCTTGTTAAAAAAAATACATTATAATTAGACAATGAGTGGAATGCATCAGAAAACTGCAAATAAATAGTGACACTGCAAATAAAGGACGCCCATTTGGCCAACAAAGATTGGAACAATCCTCTTCAGATACCCTCATCTTAATTCACCGAAGAAGGATTCCACATGTAACTAGCAATGTCATTCCATCACACAATCAAACCCCAACAAAGAATTGAAACAATAAACCTTCTATTTCAACTTTCTTCCACCAACCTCTTTGGGAATCAGTTAGAAAACTGCACATAAAGAACACCCATTCCCCGATAACGGTGGAATCGTTGTCTCTAGATACCCTCATCTTCGCCCACCAAAGAAGGATTCCACGTGTAACTAACAATACCTAAGAAGGATTCCACGCGGTGCAACTAACAATGTAATTCCTCACCAATCAAAGAAACACAACAAAGAATTGAAACAAGAAACCTTTCATTTGAACTTTATTTCACCAACCTCTTTGGAATCAAAAGGTCTAAACTTTCCCTCCACAAAGTAACACATCCATATTAGACTTGAAAAAAGTTCTCTCTTTTTATAGACAAAGATTCACACTACAAAAACTCCATGAAACATATTATTATGCAACTAGACTCTTTAAGTAAATACAACAAAAATACACAACCAAAGAAGCAAAGATTCCACTTATAACTAAGAATACAAGAGTTGAAACCAAAAAACAAAGAAAATCTTTTATGTCGACTTCTTTCCCCAACCTATTTGCAAATCAATAACAATACGATAAATAAAGTGCTAAATATGTTCTAAACAACGTAACGCGTTCACCATACCGACACGGTAACACGGATACAACACTGCATCTTTCTCTACAATTACACGATAACGCCAACAAAACAACAAATATTTCCGAATCAAGAAAGAAGGGGGCTAAATAAACAAAAGAACCAATCACCAACAACAATGGAAAATTTCATAAATTAGTTATTTCCTCCATAATCAATAGACCATTCTATATGAAACCCCTCTACCATTTTCTCCAAAGAAGTAACAAATCTACATGTTAAATAACTAACAATATATTTACAAGCACATTTAACTCAAGAGATTGAAGAAGGAAATCTTCTCTCCCCATATATCCCATAGTCTTCCTTAGAACGTTCTAATTTTGTTTTGCATGATATATATTAATCATTCATTGCCAGACACTAAGTACAAAAAAAATTACACTAGAATTCCGCATTGGAAAAACTGCAAATAAAGAACGACCATCCACCTTGGGGACTAAGTAAATATTTGTTTTAATAGACAAAGATTCACAATACAAAATCTCCATGAAACATATTCATACGCAATTAGGCCCCAAGTAAATGACAAAAATACGCAACCAAAGAAATACAGATTCCACTTAGAATATAATTCTAATACATAAATAAACAAACCCAAGTAAAAGTTCAAACAAAACTATAAATATTTTATATTTCAATTTCTCTCGCCAACTTCTTTTCAAATAAAGAGGAACATGATAAAGAAAGCTCTAAATCTGATCCTCTACCGACATGGATACGACACCAAATAAACAAAAAGGTTGCATCAGCTGTTTGGTAATTAGGAATTGGAGCCGAAATCTCCAATTCAGCAGGAATTGGCTCCAGTTCCTAACCTTAGGTTGTTTGTAAGGTTTTAGGGAGGAAAAAAAATGGAAGAAGTGACTGTTTGTCAGTTCCTGTCGGTTGTAAGTGTGGATGAACAATTCGGCTCCCACATGCAACTTTTTTCAACCGATGTGGAGGTGTTGTCCTTTTTTCATCAATTGATTATATAACAAATAACTGATTAAACTAAACCAGTCACTTACGAATTTTTTTTTTGCTAATCATTTATTAAATTAACTAATAACTAACCAAAATTAATTAATATTTTAAATACATTTTTTTATTCTTAACTAGTGTTGGTTGTGATTAAACTAACTAATAACTAATAAAAACTTAATTAATATTTTAAATGTAAATAAATTATTCTTAATTAGTGTTAGCTATTAGTAAATAAATTTTATTTATATTATTTTTTACTTAGTTTTTTAAGTATGTTGCATGACCACGAATACAACACGATAAATAAGGACACGGTGGACATTAGGTATATTTTGGATATTTGTTAAGTTTTTGATACGTGTCTGACACGACAAATAATTTTGGATGTGTCTGTATTATCTAGATTTGGACTGAATATGTTTGGATTATCTAATTATAATGGATATGTTTAGATTATATAATTATTAGTAATAAATTAATAAATGGGATAGTTAATTATTATTTGAGATAATTTACTTATTTTATTATATAATTAGAATAATTAGTTAGTTAATTAAAAATCTAATCCATATCAGCTAATAGATGCAGCAATTAGTCAATATAAGTAAATAGCAACCAAAAAATATGAAACCAAAGAAGTAAAGATTTCACTTAAAATATGAAACCAAAGTAAAGATTCCACTTATAACTAAGAGTTAGAAAACCAAGAAAAAGTTGAAAGTAACGAAGAAAAGCAAGAAAGAGTTGAAACCCAAAAAAATTTCCTCTAAATCTGATTGTAATAACGTAACATCTTCACTATACTGGCACTAACACGGCAACACGGACACGACACCAAATATAAAAACAATTGCATCTTTCTCTGCAATTGCAATTACACGACAACACAGTGAAAGAACAAATCTTGTATAAAGACTCACACTACAAAAACTCCATGAAACATATTCAAACGCAATTAGTGGACAAGTAAATACGCAACAAAAGAAATAATGATTCCACTTATAACTAAGAACATAATTCTAACACATAATCAAGAAATCCCAAAAAAAACATTTCGACTTCTTTCCTCCAATCTCTTTACATATCAATAACAATACGCTCTAAATCTTCTATTATCAATGTAACATGTTCAGTAATACAAAAGTTTGCATCTTTCTCTACTAATAGACCGAAAGAACACATCTTTCCGAAACAGAACGAAAGGGTGCTGATAAAAATCTCACCTTTTTCCCAACAATCACCATGTCGCCCTCCTCCCTGAGCGCGGCCTCGACCGAGTTCGTGTCGAAGAACTCGACGAAGCCGAACCCGCGGCACTTCCCAGTGCCCCTCTCCTTCACGATGACAACTTCCTTCACTTCCCCAAACTTACTGAAATAGTCCCCGACCTCCTCCTCCGTTATGGCGTCGGTGATCCCCCCGACGAACAATTTCGCCAGTTCGGACGAAGAATTCTCCATGGCCAAACCGTAACCCCAGAAATTTGGTAGAGAGAAAAATTAGGGTTTGATGGAGCTAATAAAGAGAGTATTATAAAGAAGTTTTTTGGGAGGAGGGTTTAGAAGAGTTTGGAGGGGGTTTTGTTTGGGGAACGGACGGTAGATGAAGGGCTATTAGAGACGTGGGACAATGTGGACCGTTTATTTAGGCTGGCGGGTGATTATTGAGGTGGGAAGGGATCTATGGGAGGTTTTTAGGGGATAGGGATTAGGGATTTTGGTGGGATCCTGACCATATTTAGCAGTTTCTTTTGGTGTAAATGGATTAGTAGTTGTTTATTTTGTTTTGTGTTTTACATTTGAAATTTAATAATTCCTTCTTCTTCTTTTACTTTTTATCTAAACGTTAAAAAGAATTGCCCACTTTATCTAAATAAATCTAATTATATTTTGTATTTATCTACCGTTATAAATATTATATATTACATAACAAGCACTTGAATATTCTAAACTTCTACTTTTGCACTTAAATATTTTAAAATATTATAATTCTACGGTTGGTATTGTATTTCCTCCATTTCCTCTATTTTCTACTAAAAGTGTACGATGTAACAAAGAAAATATCAGAATTTAAAGTATATATGATATAGTTATACATAAAAATAAAATAGATTAATTTTTCTACGGATAGGACCAAAATTGTCCAATTATCATGGTACTAATTGTTAGGTGTGACGATTCGAAAAATAATTAAGACTAGTAAGTTGTGAGAATCGTGAAAGTTTACAATATATAAATTTATGTGTCTTAATTAACCAAGCTTTGAGCAAACACCCTGCATGCTTGATGCTTTCTAGGAAAAATAATGCTCAAGTTTAAAAGGAGCCTGAAAAATGGGACTTCTGCTCTTATCACTCCCCGGAAGCAGAATACTCGAGAGCGGAGACAGTATTAGACCAGCTACGTACCACATAGTACCCTAATACCCCAAGACACATTCTCTACAATCCATCAGTCTATTATAGGTCAAGCAAATCCTAAACGTCTCAACCACAATCTAGCAAGTAATCAACAAGAAAATATAAATATCGTAAAGCGCCCCCAAACTATCAATATTGTAAACTCTCTTCCCTAAAATTTGGGTTAATTAAAATTTTATATGTTATTAATATCTTTTTATTACTTTTTAGTTGTGCTGTCCTTATTTTTATTTTTCTAGTTTAAATATAATTTGAATATTTTTAAAATAGTTTAAAGTCGCATTGTAAAAATGTTAATAAAATTGGTATTGGTCCATAAGCATATAGTTAATATTTATTTGTTTGAGCTAGAGAATAGCCCAACTCATTATTATTATTTTAGTCAAGCCAATCCTCCATAAATTAAACACAGGCCTCGAGCCATCCCACAATCTCCCTTCTTTATTTTTCTTTCCATAATTCCTTAAACATTAGGCCCTTCTTCTATTATTCTCTTTCTTATACCACAACCTAGCCTAAGTAAGCCCAACCTAAGTCCTTATATTTCTTTCCATATGCCAGCCCATCCTCTTATTTCTCTTATAAATATTATTTCTTTCTAACTCAAGAATTGTTCTTGTATTCAAACACATATAATGAAGATGACTGACAATTCTGCATCATATTTTTTAATTTTAAAATAGTGAAAAGCACATGAGAAAACTTATCATATACATTTTTCTTTGACATGTGATCTTCTAGTGACCCTGGTGTCCATGGTAGCATTAAGATCTTATTTTAGTACATGTTCAAGAAAGCTAAGCAATAAGAGAAGCATTATACTAACAAAAATTTCAGAAGTTTGTGTTTACATTTAAGATTGAGTTCATATGAAAATACGGACTCAACACTTACGAGATGAAAATGTCGATGTTAGTGAACTGCTTTCAAGCTCTTACTATAGAGGATGCTACAGGAGCTGAAGAATGAAGCGACAAAGCCTTGCATAGTTAGATCTATTTATCTAAAAATCGAAGATGTGAAGATATCGAAAACCACCCTAAAATATTTAAAAAAATAACAAGAAGACGAAGAATGAAAATCGAATTGAAGATGAAAGTTGTACTTTCACTCTTCCTTTCTAAAAATAACTAAAAAAATTAAAAAAATTCAAATAATTAAGACGAATAAAGTTTTTTTATTTTCATTAATTATTAGTTTTCTTTTCTACAGTTAATTTTTAAATAATCAAAGGTCCAAAGTCGAGTCTATTTTTTTAATAAAACTCGTCCAGACCGGACCGACCGACACTCTAATCGTACCCAGTCCGATCTAGCCCGACCGAGTTCTGGACCAAACTGGATTTGGGGTTTCGGACTTCAGCCCGACTCGGATCGTCTGCTTCTAAAGACCAAACTAGACCAATCCGATCAAATTCGATCAACTTGGAGTCCGAGTTTGTCCGGACTGGCTCAATTAACACCTCTACCATGATGTACGGGTGCAACTCGGGCGGCTAAATCTGACCCCGATCGGATAAACCCGTTAATGGGTTAGATTATGATTGAAGATACTCGGGTTCCGGTTAACATATTTGAACCTGATCAAAAATTGGATTGGGCTTAGATTCATGTGTCGGGTTACCAAAACAAATCCAAAACCCGATAAATTCGATGGACCTGATCATAAATCTTAAATAAAAAGTTTAAACCCTAAATTTTTTCATCTAAACTCTTCAACTCTTTATCATAAATCTTATTTCAGTTTGTATTTTGTAATGATTGACAATTGATTGCTATTTGATTATATATTTAATATTCTCTTGTTTAAAATTATTTCAAATATCATATTAGAGCCCAATAAATTCGATGGACCCGATCCAACCCGAGCCCAATCCGATCCTCCGGACATGGTCTTGTGCTACATATGTTGAACTCGAGGTCGGGTCGAACTTGAGCTCGGACTAGGCTTATGATTCATCGGGTTGGGCTCTGATTGAGTTCAAGTCCGACCCAACTCGTCCGAGTTGCACCCCTACCATGATGTACAGGACTAGTGACAACTCCACATGGCACTGTACTCGAGCCCTTGAGTTTTTCATAAAGGCTTAATTGCAACTTGATACCCTCAAGTATCAATATTGTTCAACTTAATACCCTCAACTTTTATACGTATCAACTTGATACACTGAATTTTTTTGGACCAAATTGCCCCTCCCCTCCCCCCTCTCTCCGGCTACAGGTAGGACAAGTGCGGGCTGCCGGCGGGTGCGCGGGCATGCAACAGGCTGGCGTGTAGGCTTGCGGCGGGCTTGCGGCCGGCAGGCGAGCTGGAGGGGGTTGGGCTGACGTACGGTGTAATGCGCCACAACCGCACGGTGCATTACGCTGAGTCGAATTGAATGAGGCAATAGCCTGTTACATTTTTGATTTGTTGGATTTGGGGAACAAGTATTGATTGAGTTGGTTTCATGTGCAGATCGCTAGCGGAGTTCGATGGAATCAGATATTCGTTCAGAGCAGTACTAGGATAACAGAATTAGAACGATAATAACGTCTTCCTTAGTCCGATCGGTTGGATGATTTGGAGAGCACGGCTTGCTCGCACGGTCATACCAATTGAGTAGATCGTACTTTGCATCGGACCACGGGTTCAAGGGATCGGCCGTATCGACAAGACAGGGTGCTTGACAGAATCAGACTTGGTGAGTGGGCTCTGTCCCTTCTCCTTTACTCCTTCATGCATAATAATATGGAACACACGTAAAGGCTTGAACACTTGGACTAGAATTTGGAAATTACTACACTGTGGCGTGCATAGAGTGTACGTCGTTTGGTTGGAATCAATTTGTGGCTTAAGTTGGTTTTTGCGTTGGGCAGTTGGAGCTTGAGTAGGTAGTTGGAGCTTGAGTGGGAACATCTTGGTTGGAACATCGAGACAATTAGGGCGGGCGAGCGTGCATCCGTGCACGAGTATCACTTGGGTCCTTTGTTATGCAAAGCGTGCAGTTGTGGTTCGAAATCGGACAACTACATCGGTGAGGGCATTGTGCCACTGTTGGGGCATTATGCCACTGTTAGGGCATTGTGGCACGAGATTGTTGTGGAGCGAGGGGTGTTGCACCGATTGGAACCTTGTATCGAGAAGTGGCATAGTGCCTATGGGGATAACTTGATTTGGTGCCTTGGGCTAAGTTGGAGAATGGTTATGGATAGTTAGTTGGATTGAGGCTAGATAGTTTGGTGGGGCGAGAATGCTCGATTCTCTTGTCATACCTACTTGGAGTTTGCAACGGTCACGGACAACCTGTTGCACATAGGGTTTGGTTTCCTCGAACGGGATAGGCTCCGGAGCACCAGGACCATTCGGTCATGGAGGAAACAATGGTAACGTGCCTTGGACGAGGTGCCGGCAGTTCGATACGACCAGGCGGGCTAGCTACCCAGTCTGGATCAGGTAGAACTGCAGTTGATCAGTCCTTTATGGCTTGGCCAGTGACTTCATATAGATAAGAGTTGGTTTGCTTTATTTTGGTTTGGTTTGTGCTTTTCGTGTAGGCGGCGGCCACCTTGCCTCGGCACGTGTGTGCATATTGAAGATTGGATTATAAGACTTGGATTGTGGCTTGGTTTGAGGATAGATATTGAGGCTTGGATAATGGTTCAATAGGTTCTTGCGTTGCTTGGATTTGAGTAGGACGGTTTGCATGCTAGTTTTCTTTTGAGTTGGGATATATCTGCTTGTATATAGAATTGAGTTGAATGCTTGCATGTTTAACCTGCTTTATAGTTTTCCTTAACATGTCATACCTATGCCATGAAATAAATCTAGGATTCAAGTAGAAAGATCACCATATAACTGTTTGCATTCACTATTCTACTTAGTGTCAGCTTAGACGAGTGGGTTATCCCGCTCACCAGTACGGCTGTTGTCACGCCCCGATCTCCCGCAGGCAAATCGGCCGTTCCCACTAGGCGGGAATAACCCTCGCCAGCGCTCCCGCGGAACGATCGCTTGACCCATCCGGGCGTGATGCCGCACGAGCGTGAACCGCGCCCGTGCAAGGCCGTGATTCATTGGCTGGTGATAAGAGTTCTAAGCCACAGAGTCGCACAGATTGTCCGAGTGCAGCGGAGTCATGAACGCATAGCGATTCGGTAACAAGTTCTCTGAGTTGACAAATATAGCGGAAGCATTTGAAACACAAGTTGAAGTAAAGCAAGCTCTTTTATTGATATGAACATGTGTTACAGGCGGCGTATAGCCGAGATTACAAGTCGCTCAAGCCTCTCTCTGAAACAGTAAAAGCGTGCCAAGTGGCTACAATTGTGGAATAATTGTAGAGGCGATGTTCAGGCGATGTTCACAACTTATGTCTTGTATATGTGCTTCAGTTCCGGACGCACCGTTGCTTCGGAGTGATGTCCACGCCTTAGCACGCACGTTGGAGGCATCCGTACCGAACGAGGTTCTTCCGTACCCTGCATACAAACTGGTGGATTATCAGTACATTGAATGCACTGGTGGGGAAGCTACTCGCCCGCTCGACCAATCCAAACACGTAATACAGGTTCCGTGCACAACTATTAAGTTGTCTTTCTAGTTGCCTTAGGATCAGTTTCATGCAAATATTGAATAGCCTAACTCGTGTCGGCAGTGCGCCGTACGATATGAGAGGAAACACGGCGAGACTTACCATTTGTCCTTCACTGTCCAAGGCAAACATTATTGATTTAAGCACGGGCAAGTATAAAACATTCAGGAGGCATACTTGATGAAAAACCAAACCAATAGCATATGCAACAAGAGAGTCGTTATGTCTTGATCGTTCAGGTGTTTAGTTGTTTCTTGACACGATGCAATGACTCGCACGCGGATAGCCGCTAAGCGAGGATGACTTATCTATATGAACAGTTGTCGCTGGCGAAGCCATAAAGGACCGTTTATAGTCTTTGGGCGGTTGGGTGCGAGAGGTCTTGTGTCGCTACACGTCACCTCGCCCGGGACGGTATGGAGCGAGACGCTAGGCCATAGGGGCGTTCACTCCATGCCGCCCACTCACGTTAGACTATCAGAAAGTTCCGTCCGGATTGGATCGGCTCCGGTGCCCCGGTGTAGCCGTCCGTAGGAACTTGAACGTTCATTACCTTGTGCACAGGTTGTCCGCGACATGCAGTTGTTGGGTCAGTCAATTATCACGAGATACACGGGAACAGGAGTGCACTGGAACTTGAGACGCAAATGCACTTTGAATACGAGTACACGGGATACTTGAATCTTGATTCTGTACAGTGATTGACTTGTCTTGATGCATTCCCCTGGTTCGGGGCTGCCTGATGACCCAACGGTCTTAGATACTTGCAGGTTCAATCACGCACGGGACGACTACTTAGTAGTCTCCCGGGGTTTGGATGAAAACAAGGCAAACATTAAGCAGACAAGCATGCGTTTCTAAGGAACATAAGCAGGCACGTTGCTCGGACCCGAAGGTAAGCCGAGAGATAAAACCGTTAAGGGACTTAGCATGCGAGGGTCTGAATATAAGCGGTATTTCATTTTCCATTTTCTAGCAAGCAGTACAAGTTGGGATTATTCCCTTAGCTAGGTGCGTTGGATTTATTAGCATGCAGGAGGTTATCACCTAGCGACTAGCATGAATATTCCAGATTTTATGTATGCTGGCTAAGCAAAGACAAGTTCACCGTAGCCACCCACCTTAGCGATGATTCGCCTCGGTAGAGCGATACGTCTGAGTGAGCCTCTGAAAATCCAAGCCGGATCCTGTAGGGACAAGTCTGGATATCCTTTGTTTCTCATTTGAGGCAAAGCAGGTCGGAACAGCTGCACGATTGTCGTTTGAGACGGCAGTCCGCTTGAGCGGAACGGGGTGTTACACTCATAGTGTGGTCAAATGACTTAAGCTTTGATGTACTTCATTTCACAATCTACCTGACTAAATGCACACCATATATACTTAAGCTTTGATGTGTGGTCAAATGAGAGCAGGGAAAATAATATATTGTTCATTGACATAATGCAATTTAGGGCATATGCTTTTTTTTTAACGCCCAAATTATTCCTACTCATAGTTTGTTAGATTGTGAAATGAAGTACATTTCACAATATTTCAGAAATACATAGATGGAAGAAAAGGTAGATCAAGTTAAGAACTAAAACAAAGATCTACCTACTTAGAAAAAATAGAATCCATACCTTCAGGCAGCAAGAAAGCCACACATTATCAAGAATTGTGCAGTTGATCCCTCTCCTCTTCGGACGGCTAGCGAGATCAGCGACGGAACAACATCGGTAATTTGAAAAAAATTGCATTAGCGACCATTGCACAAGCACCTCCCAGCCCCAGCTGCCTCCCCGCGAGCCCCCTGTTGCATCTCGTGAGCCCCCGGCCCCGCTGCTCCCAAGCGAGCAGCCTCCTGCCCCTCGCAGTCTCCGGCCCCGCGCGAGCAGCCCCCTCACGAGTCCCCCTGGCTCCAACGCGAGCGGCCGCCCGTCCCCACTGCAAAGGAGAGGAAGAGGAGGAGGCTATGGAGGAGGAGGAGGAGGAGGGTATAAGAGGAGGCTTTGGAGGAGCAATGGAGGAGAGAAAGAGGTGGAGGAGGGCGGGGGAGGAGGCTAAGGAGGAGAGGAGAGGAGGAGGAGGAGGAGGAGGAAGCTTAATGCACTACAAGAAAAAGTAAAATTAGCGACGCCCAAAAACGTCGCTAAAAGACAAAAAAATGTCGCCAATCACATTTAGCGACGTAATTAGCGACGTTTTACAGAAGTCGGTAATGATCACGTCGCTGAAAGGAAAAACGTCGCTAAACGTCGCTATACCGACGTTTTTTAGCGACTTATACGTGTCGCTAATTTAGCGACATTTAGCGACTCAGAGTCGCTAATTAGCGACGTAATAACAAGTCGCTAAACGTCGCTAATTAGCGACTTATATAGCGACGTAACAACGACGTCTTTAATGACTTGGCAGTACTGCCATGTCATCAGTTTGCGACGTACAGCGACGTATTTTATCGACGTTTAGCGACGTCATTAGCGACGACTATTAACGTCGCTAATTAGCGACTTATTTAGCGATGTAAAAAACGTCGCTAAACGTCGCTAAGTACGTCGCTAATTTTACAAAAAAAAATACTGAATTGTTCCAAACTATTATTCTTGCAATTTATAAATTTCTAATTAAAAATAGACCCGGAGCAACCCTCCGTTGAATTCTCTGGGTTCACTGACCCCTTCGGTGGAACACTCAACACCGGTATATTAACATCATTTAATATGAATAAAAGTATCACAGTCATACAATTAATGCACACAAAATATATAAAATATCACAGTCACACAATACACACAAAATAATAGTATCACAGTCACACAAAATGCATAATATATAAGTATCACAGTCACAAAATGGGCATAATATATACGTATCACAATCACACAATAACCACAATAAAAGTATATGAAATATCACAATATCAATCTCGAGGATATCCAAAAAACTGGAGCATATACCAGTCCGTCAGATACTGCGCATAAACAGGATTTATGTTATCAATCTCCGCTATGGGTACTGCTGGGTGACTGGAACTCCCCGTCTGAGATACAGCCGCTATAGGTGCTGGGTGATTGGAACTCCCCGTCTGAGATACAACAGGTGGTATCTCTTCCTCCTTAACAGTAGGAGGCATCACCTCCTCCTTAACAGTAGGAGGCATCACTTCCTCCTTAACAATAGTAGGTGTCGCTCTCTTGGGTGCCATCTGGTAAGATAGATGAAAACAAAGAATATAATTGATAAAGATAGATGAAAACCATTAATTAGAAGAAATATATGTTTTGGCTTCATTAGCTTATATATATATATATATATATATATATATATATATATATATATATATATATAATATGCATGGGTCCAAAATTAGTTTATACACTATTTTTAGTAACAAAATCAAACTTATGTAATGAGATTTTATAATATTTTGGATTTTATATATATATATATATATATATATATATATATATATATATATATAATATGCATGGGTCCAAAATTCTGATGAGGTGTCAACTTAATTATAGCATTAAATGATACAATATCTCTCCAAATTCATGAAATTTTTGAAAAAGTTGTGAGAGCCTATCAATTCTAACCCACTTGTTGCCCTCTAGATACCATCTTAGTACACTCCTATCTAACATCTCTAAACATCACTAACCTACATATCTATATATACCCTATTGACACTTGACTTTATACCTTGCCTGCATCAACTCCTACAATTGCCTGTACTGATACCTCATACAGTCCCAGATACGTATTAGTGTATAACTGATGACTGATACCAAACTGAAATTGAGATGCACTAAGGCATGCCTCTGCAGTGCAAAGGGACTGCCCCCAAGCCTAACGGACAGGCACCATTTGGGTGCACTGCTGTAGTGCCCCATGCCAGAGCCCCAAGTCTGTAACCAAACTTCATTTGGTCTCCTCCATGTACCAATACTAACAACAGATAATATACTAACTGATGACTCCACATACTAACACTTCTAAAGTGTATCACTTGCAGGTAAGAACCCTACTACAACTGTCACAATCCCTCACATCTCGAGCTCATACATCCACAACACTCATAACACACATAAATCAAACCATCACTAGTGTACAACAACTGGTACTATACCAAGTTGCAGTTGCCTGCATACCCCCATCAACCACACAGTCATCTATTGCCATCATGTGTGATACATCAAAGTGTATCACTCTACTGCTACCATGTTACCTAGCTGATGCTACATGTTATTCTTACATGCCCTTAATGTGAACTGCCCATGACATGAACTGCGAATTTCTCTCTTCACTGTCACTCGAGCATCCACCACATCCAATACCAATACAGAACTCACTTATACACAGATGACAGTTTATATATATATATATATATATATATATATATATATATATATATATATATATATATATATATATATATATAATTGTGGAGAATTATGGATTTTGATATTTGGGTTGAATATGTATCACCTAACCCTAACCCCAACCCTAACCCCATGTCGAAAAACCTAACCCTAACCCTAACCCCATATCAAAAAACCTAACCCTAACCCCATGTCAAAAAATCTAACCCTAACCCTAACCCCATGTCAAAAAATCTAATCCTAACCCTAGGTCCTTATCAGTGTCTGTGTCAGTGTGTGTGTGTACCGTGTCTGTGTCTATGTTACTGTCTGTGTGTGTGTGTCGTGTCAGTGTCAGTGTCACATGTGTTCTGAGAGAGAGAGAGAGAGAGAGAGAGAGAGAGAGGGAGAGAGAGAGAGAGTTAGGGTTTACCTAGAGCTCGAGGAAGAGGAGGGGGATGCCGGAGTAGCCGCGGGGGAGAGGCGGTCGACGGAGCAGGCGGTCGACGGAGCGGGGGAGAATTTTTTTCGTTTCAAAATTTCGACAGATGGGAAAAAACGAAACCGAGCCCTAATTAACCAAATTTTAGCGACGTCTAGCGACGTCAAAGAAAGACGTCGCTAAATTAAATTATAGCGACGTTAAGGACGTCGCTAAACACGTTGCTAAATATTTTTAATATAAACGTCGCTATTTACGTCGCTAAACGTCGCTAACTTAGATATATTAGCGACGTTTAGCGACCAAAATTGAACTTATAGCGACTAATCTTATAAAAACTGAATAAAAGTCGCTAAATGTCGTTAAATGTCGCCAATCAGCGACGTCTAGCGACGTTTTATATGGAGTCGGTAAATTAGGGACGTTTTTACCTGGAGTCGCTAAAAAATGTCGCTAATCCCGCTTATTCTAGTAGTGATGGAGGTGGTGGGGGTTCTTGGAAGTGTCGGAAGTAGCACAGAGGAGAGAGAGAAGAGGGGAGAGGAGAGAGAGGAGTGGAGGAGCAGGAGAAGGGTATTTTCGTCAAAAAAATTCGGTCAAAGTGGTTGACAGTGAGTGCGGGACGATTTTCGTCAAAAGTGGAAGATTTTGTACATTATGTTAATCGTGTGGGGTGCACATTGGATTATGGTAAATTAAGTGGGGTGCGACTCAAATTTTCTCAAAATTCTATAACATAAACTTGGATATAGCATTCGTTTTTTTTCTTGGGTTGTAGAGGATAAATTTAAGAAATAAATAGAATATTGCTAGCTAAAATTTTAAAAAAGACTATAAATTTAAGAAAATAGATACTTAATTTAAGAAATAAATTTAAAAGTTAAAAAAAAGTGTATAAAAAAAAATATTCGTGGGTGGCGGCGGATCCTATTCCTTTGTATGTGGCTCCGCCTAAGCTTAAAATCACACATTAGATTCTAGTATCACAACACCGAACTCAACTGGCTCTTGTGGTCAGTGAGAAGAGGTATAACTTTTCTGACTGGACGGAGGTTTCGGAATCAAATCGCGGTAGAGATATGGGGACAGTGGTCCCAAATTGCATGCAACGCAATGTACGTAAAGTCCCTTAAGTATCGTATGGCATCTCAAAAAAAAAACAAAAAAGAAAATTTCTAGTATCGCAGCAGGATATTGTTTTCTGAAACATGAAAGATCAATAAATATCTTCCGTGCAAGTTCTCTGGAACTTGAAAAAGATGACGTTAGTGTGGTATATGTTATTTTTCTCGAGAGAAAACCAACAAATATGACTAACATGTCAATTTTTTGCAGAGAAAAGGAACGCAAAGAACTTAAGTACTACCTTAACAAATTGTACAATACTACATGGTTTTCGTATAAATTTTTTTTTCCATATATATTTCACACACACATATATATGTTTACCTTTTCTTTGTTTACCCTTTTTTTTATGTTTGACACACACACACGTATATATTAAAAAAATATATAGTGTATAAAAATATGGGGGTCCTCAAATTATGGGACCTTAGGTACATGTGTAAGTGGTTAATATTGTAAAGACGGCTCTGCGTATGTCGTGTAAAATGAACAACATACATAGGAAGCTTCACTTTCATATACTAAAGAAGTAGTATTAGTACATATATTTCCAGAGCTTAATTTGTACAGATACGTAGGTTTTTGTGTAAATTTCTTAGTTTTCACAGAATGCTTCACCTTCTTATGACTATTGAAAACAGAAATACTCATCTTGATGCTTCATTATTACTTCAATACCATACGTTAGCAAGATTAAAATGCCTTTGGTTTCATTTCAAGATTTGGAACTGCTGAAGACATCTGGCGGTAAACTGTTTCAAACATTCAACTGTTCTGGAGGCTTTCTGACAACTTACCGACATCGATCGGCCAAGTACAAGCCATGGTTGTTTGTGCATATGCCAGAAGATGAGGCAATGTTGGTTGGTTGCTAATTCAATGCAGCTTGATCTTACTTTTATTGTCTTTGTACCAGTCAAGTTATGTTTTCTCCATCAGTACTTCGCAAGTTAGACGTTGAAAACGGGATGTGATCCGAATCGGAGGTAGTAGATAAGATATGATATTAGACTGGATCTATATATTTTGAAATAGAATTTTCATATAATACCTGAATCAATTCCAACTATCTATACCTCATGATCCCACCTCCTATCCAATGTGGGACTAAATTACCAACTCTATTGTTACTTGCCATTTGAGCGCGCTCAACCGAAGACGAGATACAATCTAACAATCTCCACCTTATTTCGTTTCTGCTAGCCGAACAACCTTAGCACACATGGCTACCTTTACTCGTTCCCGCTAGCCGAGCACCCTTAACACATCCCGGCTACCTTTGCTTGTTTTCGGTAACCGAACAACCTTAACACACTCCGATTACCTTTGTTTGTTTCCGCTAACCGAGCACCCAGGAGATCCAATATATATTGTTATCTCGATCCGTTCGACCACAGAACCAAATCTGACACGTTCATCCACACCACCATTATGTGCCAATCACAATGTCTAGCTCCACCTTGGACTCGTCAGATCCACCTTTAAAGTCAATTCGTGTAGTTGATGCTCCTACTCCACCTCGAGAAGATAGAGTTCGTATAATCTATGAACGTTCAACACCATCTGTCTCGAACCAATTATAGCCGCTCAAACGAGCCTCGTAATCTTGGGCTTTGATACCACTTGTTGGAAACGCGGTGTGACCCGAACCAGAGTTGGCCCATGAGATGCGATATTAGACATATGCATTAAAAGAAAATTCCTATGTTAGGCCTGAACCAATTACAATTATCTACACCTCATGATACCACCTCCTATCCGATGTGAGACTAAATTATCAACTCCATTGTCACCCCCCCTTTTGAGCGTTCAACTAGAAACGATATACAATCTAACATTAAGAATCTCCTAATACTTTGAGTCTATTTTTGTTCTTTTTGTTCACCCAACAAAACTAGAATATATGTTCACCCTTTCATGAAGTATTGTCACGTGTCAAAATAGTGATTAAATCCACTTTGAATGTTGACAAAATTACTTCCAAAGTGAAAAACATGGATATACTATAAACTAATATGATACCATCTTAGCTTAAGATATTTGTAACGTTTCAGTCTCAAAATATGTAGTACTAGAAATACGTAATATACCAGTTACGTATTTGATCAGACTCTGGTCCGATCCGAATACGTATAAGTTGTATAATAAGGATAATTATCTAAGAAATACTGAAAATATCTATGTCTCAATCCACGTAAAGAACAAAATATCAAGAATGAACTACATGTGCTAAAGTCGGCCGCCCAGTAACACATAAGCTCGAATAGACTCGAGAAAGGAATATGAGTCTATAAAACTAGGCTACATCAGCAGATGAATAAGTAATATGAATAAATAACCATAACTCCGGTATAAATGATATAAGTACCTGACACCAATGCCTGCATGACAAAGCAACACACATCAACAACTCCAGGCAGGCTCCAAAACGGTCTATGCTGCAAAACTGGTAAGGGACCAGGTTCTCAGAGGGACGTAACAAGGTACAAGAAACAACATGCCAAAGTAAAATAATATAATGCCACATACTCAAGGGTAAACTACTGTAACCATCTAAGTGATATGTACGTGAGGACATCACTCGTACTCAGGCTGAAACTACTACAGGTTCTGTGTCGGGGAGCCCATAGCAGCAAGTAATATCTCGAAGGGCCAGTAAATGTGTCAAAGATCTGAGACATAGTCTAAGGCACTTCTAATAATATAGTATATATATAAATAATCAGCTTGTATTATGGTGTGTCTTTCTTCACCCAATGTAACCTCACGTCTCATGTCCACGATGTCTCATGTCCATAACACGCAAGATCATGACCTCTAGCTAGTACAACGAGTCATAATGATATCTATGTATATGCAAGTCTCATATCACGAATCCTATAAGCCTATACAGAATCACCATGATTAACTCAAAAAAGATTCTGTCATATGAATAGTGCCAAGTGTCCTATGGTATGACGAACTTGGTAAAGTAAGCACGAAAAATATAGGATCGTGGAATCAACTCTCTAATGACGTTACTCGACTCCGCGTATGGCGTCGACACCCGAATCTTATTCGGACGTTAAGCAACGTCTCACGGTCCTAGGTTGAGCAGGCACATCACAAGAATATATAAAATGAAACACAAGTCGATAATATAAAATAATTTACTACAAGTTGGCAAGGTACACTTGCTTGGACTCTGAACTCCGTCAACTGCTCCTGTAGAAATGGAATATCCAAGTACGCCTCCTGATGCTGAAACAAATATCACCATTGCTCTAAGAATACTTAAAATATGTAGGATTGACTACCCATAAGTTCAATTTGGACACAGGGACATAATTGACAGTTTTGGGTCAAAGCGGGATCCACATATGGTCAATTTCGCACCGAAAAATGTGCCAAAGACAAGGTTCTCCAAATTTGTTAAACTTAGTGTCTATGAATCTAGAACGATGACACAAAACCAACAAAACGTCCTGAACTGGATTCCGATGAGCCGGTCACAAAATTACCCGTTAAGTAGAACCGTGGGACCCGTGAAATGGTATTTCGTCAACGTTATCAGAATTGAACCAAACTTGGGTCATAGGACCAGCGTAATGCTGCGAATCCGATGGCGTAAGTTTCTTTACGAAATGACAAGCACACACAAAATTATGACAAGTGTCAGAACAGGTCGATATGGTATTTTTTGACGGATATGCGTTGATTCCGGTGTGCATGCACATCCAAATCAAGTTTCGTAAAATCTCACATGTCCGCGTTGATGATACGCGCCTTTCGGTACAATTTGTATACGACAAATTTGTCTCGTTTGGCGGGACGCACACCATATCGAGAAAAAATGGGTTTAGGAAACCAAGTTTTTCAAACCCAATTTTTCACAGATTTCAACAGCAAATAAATTACAGCATACAACAAATTTTAAAAAAAAGTATTTAAAGGGATTAAAACAAGATTATGTTGTCTAAATTACTGTTTAAGTAAAATTTTAACATTGCGTGCCGTTATGAAGATAACGAGACTCAAACACGCGCACCTAGGACAATTTTTGTTCGCATCATTTTTTTCTGTTTTGTGTCACGATTTGCGATCAACACAGGACATGATAAGCTAAATTATTTGAACAGGGTTCACGGGGGTCTTGTGATCTTCGTATAGGATTCGACGGTTTACTGTTTGGATTACTGTCCAGGGAGATACATGGGCGAGAAGAAGAGTACCTCGTATCGCTATGCTGCTAGGGAGTTTGGCGGGCTGTCTTTGCGGTGTGCGACGACGACCATCGGCGTTCGGCGGTCGGCGACGCTCTTCGGAGGTAGGAGAGATAAGGGAGGGAAGGTTACAGGGAGAGGAAATGAGGGGTTCGACCGGTTTTGGGAGAGGAATCAGAGGGGTGCGGGGAGTTACTGTAGCGGGGTCAGTTCGGGTCTGTGGGTAGGGTTTAGGATCCGGGTTTAGGTTTGGGTTGGTTTGAGTTTCGGGTTAGTTTGGTTTGGGTTTGGGTTTGGGTTCGGGTTCGGGTTTAATAAATAATATAATCTCTCTCTCTCACACACTCTCTCTCTATATATATATATATATGTGTGTGTGTGTGTGTGTGTGTGTGTGTAAATGGTCATTAAAAATAGGTTCTTACCCCCAAATAAATCCTAAAAAAAATTCTACAATACTCTAATATTAGTCGTACACAAAAAAATATATTTTTTGTGCAATAATAACAATTAATTAAATACACATAAATAATTATCCATGAATATATATTTATTATAATTAACTAAAAATTACAAAAAAATTCCCTTAATCTCAGTAATTACATAATACCAATATTAAATAAATCTAAAATTTAAATCTAAAATTAGGGGGTTTACAATCTACCCAACTTATAAAAATTTTGTCTTCGAAATTAAAAATTAAACATGGTAGAAAATTTTTTAATTAAGCAAGGTCATACTTGTTTATCAAAAGTTGGGGGACGTAGTTACCAAATGGAGTCCTAACTTGACGTCGCATTCTGAGAATAAGGGTACGCTTAATCAAGGCTCTACCCAACTTATAAGAATGAAGTTGGCCGAAAAAACTATAGTCATGATCATATTTCTAAGGGTTTTTAGGAAGTCTAACTTCAAGGAGGGATACGAGATTGTGAGGATTTTGTGACCGTTGTCACAACCTATCAAAGAAAATCTAGGTACTACCATGGCATTAATGAGTTAATAACTCTATAAATAAAGTTGACTAGTTCTCCTTGCTCCTAATTAGGTCACGAGTCTACAAGCCAATAGAAAATATCGTAGCCAAATAAAACTAGGGTAAAATAGTACCGAGGAATACTTTATCACAAATCTTGTCAAGGTGATTAACATTGTGTAGAGAGTTCAAGGGCTAAACTTAATGCAACACCAGTGTCATGGACGTAGGTTGGCATGAATGAGATACGAGTATATCGATGGTTAGGATAATTGTGTTGCCGATGTACAATTTAATTTAATTGTAACGAAATTGAATATTTAAGTATCGGGTTTTCTAGAAGTAGGTATGACGCGAATGTTGTGGGGTCTATATGGAGCATGAGAGTGTGTACTTGGGTGTAACAGCTGGGTCATAAATAAAGTAGGTCCAGTTAGGCTCATACCCTATTAGTCAAAATCTAAATTTCTGGCCCTAATCAGTTTATGTGTAAACCCACAATATTCAGCTATCATTCCTATAAGACTTCTATCTTCCAAATATATTTTCCTACCATGTATAAATCTATACTCTAAGGGTCTTATGATAATCCTCTACAGAATAACCATCAAGTCAGTATGTGATTCTGAACCTGTGTTTAATTTTTTGAAGTTCGTATCACTTCGAGACTGATCAACAATTTCTACTCGCACTAAATTTTCAAAATTCCAAAAATATTACAGTTCATAAAAACTAAAATACAACAATCCCTTCTTCTTGGATTATGTGACCATAATATCATTCCCTTATCATTTGTTTCCTACGTACCTTCATATCCTTTTAGTATGTTAATCTTGTTTTCAACTTTAAGCTTCGCTAATCATGACCCAGTACTTTCTGCTTCGTAGTATAGATCTTCTAGGCAACTACCGAGTGATAAAATTCTCATTCCTTCCTAAATCCTTCTCTTAATTTAAAATGCTCAAGGTCATATACTCCTCGTGAATCCCTTCTAGTTACTATAATATCTATCAAAACTCTCATCCTTCAACCTATTTGTTCTATCACATATACTAGCTTATGTCACGCCCCGATTTCGGCTAATCGATAATCGTCCCCCGGGCGTGATGCCGTGCACGCGTAGGGCGCGCGTGCACAAGGCCTTAGGCATAAGGATATTCTTTAGAACAATGCAGCAGAGTGGACATATAAGATAACACAAGGTTGAGGCATAGAAAAGTTTCTCTTTTATTCATAATGAACATCTTCTTACATTGCTTGACTCAAAAGTATAAAATGCCCACGGGCTTACAAACTTGGACGCAAAATGAGATAGCCGATCCATACATTATGTCCCTTTACATAGATTCAAAAACACAAAATCCACCTTGGGTGCGAGTAAGCACCATCGCCTTAGCGATATTCAGCAACGGAGATAGTGAAAGGCTTCTTAGCTTGAGCCTCCAAAAGTCTTGGCCACGAACCGCCAAGGATCCCAAAAGTTCGGAGTGAGCTTCAGCTCCTCACCGCGTCGCCTTGCGCCGGGGAACCTGCTACAACGAGGGTCAGTACTTCGAAAAGCACTGGTGAAGGCTAGCTGCTCAACTTTACCAAGCTCAAGAGATATGATCTAATGAGTATGCTACAATTATTTGCTTAGGTGGGTTTCTATTCTTGCCTAGATCAGATTTCATTTAGCAGGTATGCAAGAACAAAATAACATAACTTCCCATGCCACCGTTCGGTGACTTTACCTGTCCCGTCTGAACCACCTGTACAACTTACCATAGCCTTCCCTGTCACGAAGACATAGTTAGTCTGCACAGTTTAAATATACACAACATCTTTCTATGTTGTTTAGGAGCCATCATGGGTTTAGTCTGGGCTGGCGGCGACGCTTGCAGCGCGGGTAGCTAGCCCCGCTATAATTCCCCGCTCCCAGGACTAAGAAAGTAGATTCCGCCCGGGTCGAGACGGCCCGGTGCCCCGGAACCGCTCGCAGGAACCTGGATCCCTTGTGCACAAGAATTCCCATGACCATTTCTATGACTCTACCTCATAGATTTACTTACTAGCCATTTAAAGAACATCATGTATGAAACTGCTTTACTGTACTATCATAATCAACCAACAGTTATATGAAATAACATGCAACAGTTTATAGAAGAACACTTTGAACTATCAATAGATACCAACCCATTAAACACCCAACGAACATGCATGCATCAATAAATTTATGCAAGGTTTGTATGACAAGCAATGGGTGTTCCAAGCCTACTTCTTATCTTATCTTGTTATCCAACTTGTTACTTAATTGGTATCGTTTGATTGAATGCCCAACTGAGTCAGTTTTATTATGAACGGAGCCCTTGGAAAGAAGGTGCTTATCGAAATAGAGCCACTCACAAGTTTGTTGAATAGGAAGAAGAAGGAGAGGTCCCTAAGACTCCGCTCGCGCGTCGTCTACACGATCACCTGCACGCACCAACGGATGATCAATACCTCCTGCTTCGGTCTCCAAGGGTCGATACGAAATGCGAAATCCTAAGAACGAAAGCAATGAAATCCATTGAAACCGTTCGAGAAAACGCAAGTCATAAAACCAACAAGAAAGCATCCAAGCGGCACGAAAACGGACAAGAAACCAACGCAACGGAAAGGCCCCTCTCGACTCTGCCGCCGAGTCCATCCTCGAGGCACAGTCCGTCGTATATGGGACCTGATTCCGAAGAAACCAATCCATAACGAGGAAAGGATCTTAATTCAATCTGTCCCGTTCGGACGGTCGTAAGTATTCCTTGGCCGCGCTCCCCGAATAGGGGGAACGGGGCATTACATCATAACCATCCAAAAGAAAGTTTCGTCCCGAAACTTAGGAATAGAACCTACCCCTAAGGAATAATGAGGGGAACCTTTCCCTCATATCAGCTTCAAGTTCCCAGGTCGACTCCTCGACCGAGTGGTTCCGCCACAGGACGCGCACTAGCGAGACAGTTCGGTTCCGCAACTGCTTCTCTTTACGATCCAAAACTTGGACAGGCTCTGCCGCGTACGACAAGTCCGCTTGCAGATTCAACTGACCCAAGTCGACTATGTGGTTCGGGTCGTGTACAAACTTTCTCAGCTGTGAAACGTGAAAAATATTGTGTACTTCTGATAGGGCAGGCGGCAAAGCAACTTGATAGGCGACCGGAGTAACCCGCTTGAGAATTTCAAACGGTCCAACAAATCTTGGACTTAACTTTCCTTTTACTCCGAATCGCATAACTCCGCGCATAGGCGAGACTTTCAAGAACACATGGTCCCCTTCAAAGAATTCAAGGGGGCGACGTCGAGCATCGGCATAACTCTTTTGTCGGCTTTGTGCTGTCTTCAACCGTTCACGAATCAACCGAACCTTTTGCACGGTTTGTTCAACCAGTTCCGGCCCAAGGATTTGCCGCTCTCCGACTTCGTCCCAGCAGATTGGTGACCTACACTTCCGTCCATACAAAGCCTCGTACGGAGCCATCTCGATGCTGGACTGATAACTGTTGTTATATGCAAATTCCGCCAGCGGCAGGTAGACGTCCCAACTTGACTTCGAATCGATCACGCAGAGGCGCAACATGTCTTCTAGTATCTGATTCACTCGTTCCGTCTGACCATCGGTTTGTGGATGATAGGCTGAGCTAAACTTCAACTTGGTCCCCATCGCCAGCTGAAGGCTCTCCCAGAAACGCGAGATGAATCGCCCGTCCCGATCTGATACTATAGAAACTGGCACTCCATGCAGCCGGACTATCTCGTCAAGGTAGGTCTGGGCGAGGCGATCGGCGCTCCAAGTACTTTTGATGGCAAGGAAGTGTGCAGACTTGGTTAACCGGTCGACGATAACCCAGATCGCGTCGTTCCCCCGTTGCGTCCTTGGCAGGCCAACAATAAAATCCATGCAGATGTGCTCCCACTTCCATTCTGGAATAGCAAGATTTTGCATCTCCCCGCCCGGCCTCTGATGCTCTGCTTTCACCCTTTGACAAGTTATGCATTGGGACACAAAGAGTGCGACATCTTTCTTCATGCCGTGCCACCAGAAGGTCGTTCGGAGGTTCTTATACATCTTCGTGCTCCCGGGATGGATCATATAGGCTGCATAATGAGCTTCCGCAAGGATCTCCTTTCTGAGTTCTGAATCATCGGAGACGCATAGCCTTCCCTTCACCCGCAACGCTCCATTTTCATCTACTGCAAAGTCCTTCGCCTTCCCCGCTAGAATCTGCTCGTGCATCTTCCTTAGGAAAGTGTCGTCTTTCTGAGTAGATGTGACCCGCTCTATTAGGTTGGGTACGAATCGCATTTGAGCGACCCGCGCGCCACGATATCGGATTCGGAGTTCGATGCCCAACTCTTCTAAGTCCCTTCGTAACCTGCGATCGACTGACAGAGACCCAACGAAGATCCGACTCAGAGCATCCGCTACAACGTTCCCTTTTCCAGGCGTGTAGTCTATCGTCAAGTCGTAATCTTTTATCAATTCTAGCCAACGGCGCTGACGAAGGTTGAGGTCCGTTTGAGTGAATAGGTACTTTAAGCTTTTGTGATCAGTATAAATTCGGCAAGGCACTCCATAAAGGTAGTGTCGCCACAATTTCAGGCCAAAGACAATTGCCGCCAATTCCAGGTCGTGTGTAGGATAATTTTTCTCGTGCTTCTTTAGTTGCCTGGAGGCATAGGCTATCACTCGATCTCGCTGCATAAGTACACACCCCAAACCTTGCCCGGACGCGTCGCTAAATATTTGGAATCCCGAGATCTCGTCTGGTAATGCAAGTAACGGGGCAGAGGTGAGGCGATGCTTTAACTCTTTAAACGAAGCTTCGCAGTCGGCGGACCACTCAAACGCGACTCCCTTTTGTGTGAGGCGAGTCAGAGGTAATGCAAGTTTGGAAAAATCCTTCACGAACCGTCTGTAGTAGCCCGCTAGCCCGAGGAAGCTTCGAATCTCGCTAACGGATGCAGGTCGCTTCCACTCGACAATGGCCTCCACCTTCTTCGGATCGACTGAGATGCCTCCCGCAGAAATGATGTGCCCGAGGAAAGATACACTACTTAGCCAGAATTCACACTTACTCAGCTTAGCATATAGCTGGTTGTCCCGAAGAGTTTGTAGCACGGTCCGCAAGTGCTCTGCATGTTCTTCCTCACTCTTCGAATACACCAAGATATCATCGATGAATACTACTACAAACTTATCGAGGTAGGGCCGGAACACAAGGTTCATTAAACTCATAAAGGCAGCGGGGGCATTGGTTAGTCCGAACGGCATCACCAGGAACTCATAATGGCCATAGCAAGTTCGGAAAGCTGACTTTGGCACATCGTCTGGCTTGATCTTTAGTTGGTGATAGCCCGAACGGAGGTCGATTTTAGAGAATACTGTGGCAGCTTGCAACTGATCGAAAAGATCATCTATTCTTGGAAGAGGATACTGGTTACGAATGGTTGCTTTATTCAATTCTCGATAGTCGATGCAGAGCCGCAACGAGCCATCCTTTTTCTTCACGAATAGTACTGGGGCACCCCACGGAGATACACTAGGCCGAATGTATCCTTTATCTAGCAAGTCTTGTAACTGTACTTTAAGCTCCTTCAATTCTGCCGGGGCCATTCGATACGGTGTCTTGGAAATTGGTCGAGTTTCTGGGAACGTGTCTATAGTAAACTCTGTCTCTCGATCGGGCGGCATGCCTGGCAACTCGTCGGGGAACACATCAGGAAAATCCGCCACAACGGGGATAGACTCAACGTTTGCGCAATCTTGCCGAGTGTCTCGAACGGACGCTAAGTACCCTTCGCAGCCGGAGTGAATCATCCGTCGAGCAGACATTGCTGAGATCACCATGCAGGTATTTGACGCTTTCGACTCAGGACTGCACGTGAAGCAAAACTCGGTCTCGCCGGGCAAACGAAACACGACTTCCTTTTTCGCACAGTCGATTGTAGCTGAACAAGCGCCGAGCCAATCCATCCCCAGAATAAGATCGTAGTCCCTTATGTCTAGAACTATCGCATCTAATGACAATCTCCGTCCCCCGATGCAAATGTTACCTTCACGACAGACTAAGCGAGCCGATAGATCTACTCCCGAAGGAGTGCTAACACTTAGGTTTAAGCCTAGCGGTGTCATAGGGAATGTGTGTTCGGCGGCAAAATCCGCCGAAATGAAGCTATGTGTTGCACCAGAATCAAACAATACTCGAGCAGGTACATTATTAAAAAGTAATATACCTGACACCGTCGTGTTCGACGCGAGTGCCTCGTCCCGAGTCAAGGCATAGACTCGGCCCTGAGCGTTTCGCGGTGCCTGGTTTGCTCGTTGAGTTTGCCCCTGACCCTGAGCTGAGTCATTATTCTGCTGCGGACGGTGTGAAGATGGATCGTTGGAACGGGTTGGACAATTACGAGCAATGTGGCCCATCTTGCCACAACTGAAACATCCTCCCTTGCTCGCGCGACATTCGCTGATGTGGTGTCCTGGCTTGCGGCAGTAAGCACACTTTTGTCCTTGCTTCTTTCCCTGATTCGAGTCTTGGGAGCCGCCGTTATTATTGTGGCGCTTATGCGCGTTGTTTCCTCCTGTGTTGGCAGGACGCTTGTGATTGTGATTTTGCACAGCGCCGGTGCTAACTGGAGGATACTGCGACTCTAGGGACAGTGCATGATTCAGGGACTCCCGCATGGTACGATATTGAGTCACTACGACGTGAGCACGGATAGAAGGTCGTAGTCCGAGCTCAAACTTTCTGGCACGACTTTCGGCATCGGCGAGCTGAGACTTGGCAAACTTTGCAAGTCGGTTGAACTCTGAAGCGTATTGACGTACCGTCATGTCCCCCTGCTTCAGTAGGGCAAACTCGTCTTCCTTTTCGCGACGGACGGCGGGTGAAAGGTATTCCTCCACGAAGGCCTTGCGAAACACGGACCAGGAGATAGCCGTTGTGCCACCTTCACTCAAAATAGCTTGCTTGTGCACATCCCACCAATCATGTGCATTTTGTCGGAGCTGAAGCTGAGCACACGCTACCTTCTTGGTCTCGTCTAGGCACAGCGCTTCGAAGTGGTCCTCCAACTCGACCAGCCAGTCCATCGCTAAGGAAGGGTCCTCGGTGCCTTTAAACGTAGCACGGCACATCTTCTTGAATTCTGATATTGAGACGATTGACCCGTTCTCGCCTGAGGGTAAGGTACCCTGAGAATTCTGCGGTCCGGTGGCTTCAGCAACTATAGGCACGGTTGCGGGGGCGGATGCAGAATGATTGTTGGCGACCATATTCGTCACCATTGTTTGCAGGCCATTCATCTGCTTCTGCTGTGTATCTGCCTGAAGTCGCTGCGCCACGAATTGGGCTTCAATCCGTGACTCAAACTGACTCTGCCGTAGTTCAGCTTGTTTCTGCTGCGTCTCCATCAAACGCATCATTCGTTCGAACGGATCGGCAGAGGGTGCGGCAGCTGGACTCCCAGAGCTGCCCGAGGTGCCTGAACTACTCGCTTGCACTTGCGCCACCATCTGCGCTTGTGCACCCGGCTCGGAAGTCGTTCCTTGAAAGGAAAGTAACTTGTATTAGTCTCAAGGTATATTATGGACTCACTGTATGGAACGTATCTCATTTTGGCCAAGCGATTTCAAGGGTCTACTCGAAAGGAACAAGGTCCTCTTTAGAAACTTTCTTGTGAGATCAAAGGATCTGAAGCATGCTCTGATACCAATATGTCACGCCCCGATTTTGGCTAATCGATAATCGTCCCCCGGGCGTGATGCCGTGCACGCGTAGGGCGCGCGTGCACAAGGCCTTAGGCATAAGGATATTCTTTAGAACAATGCAACAGAGTGGACATATAAGATAACACAAGGTTGAGGCATAGAAAAGTTTCTCTTTTATTCATAATGAACATCTTCTTACATTGCTTGACTCAAAAGTATAAAATGCCCACGGGCTTACAAACTTGGACGCAAAATGAGATAGCCGATCCATACATTATGTCCCTTTACATAGATTCAAAAACACAAAATCCACCTTGGGTGCGAGTAAGCACCATCGCCTTAGCGATATTCAGCAACGGAGATAGTGAAAGGCTTCTTAGCTTGAGCCTCCAAAAGTCTTGGCCACGAACCGCCAAGGATCCCAAAAGTTCGGAGTGAGCTTCAGCTCCTCGCCGCGTCGCCTTGCGCCGGGGAACCTGCTACAACGAGGGTCAGTACTTCGAAAAGCACTGGTGAAGGCTAGCTGCTCAACTTTACCAAGCTCAAGAGATATGATCTAATGAGTATGCTACAATTATTTGCTTAGGTGGGTTTCTATTCTTGCCTAGATCAGATTTCATTTAGCAGGTATGCAAGAACAAAATAACATAACTTCCCATGCCACCGTTCGGTGACTTTACTTGTCCCGTCTGAACCACCTGTACAACTTACCATAGCCTTCCCTGTCACGAAGACATAGTTAGTCTGCACAGTTTAAATATACACAACATCTTTCTATGTTGTTTAGGAGCCATCATGGGTTTAGTCTGGGCTGGCGGCGACGCTTGCAGCGCGGGTAGCTAGCCCCGCTACAATTTCCCGCTCCCAGGACTAAGAAAGTAGATTCCGCCCGGGTCGAGACGGCCCGGTGCCCCGAAACCGCTCGCAGGAACCTGGATCCCTTGTGCACAAGAATTCCCATGACCATTTCTATGACTCTACCTCATAGATTTACTTACTAGCCATTTAAAGAACATCATGTATGAAACTGCTTTACTGTACTATCATAATCAACCAACAGTTATATGAAATAACATGCAGCAGTTTATAGAAGAACACTTTGAACTATCAATAGATACCAACCCATTAAACACCCAACGAACATGCATGCATCAATAAATTTATGCAATGTTTGTATGACAAGCAATGGGTGTTCCAAGCCTACTTCTTATCTTATCTTGTTATCCAACTTGTTACTTAATTGGTATCGTTTGATTGAATGCCCAACTGAGTCAGTTTTATTATGAACGGAGCCCTTGGAAAGAAGGTGCTTATCGAAATAGAGCCACTCACAAGTTTGTTGAATAGGAAGAAGAAGGAGAGGTCCCTAAGACTCCGCTCGCGCGTCGTCTACACGATCACCTGCACGCACCAACGGATGATCAATACCTCCTGCTTCGGTCTCCAAGGGTCGATACGAAATACGAAATCCTAAGAACGAAAGCAATGAAATCCATTAAAACCGTTCGAGAAAACGCAAGTCATAAAACCAACAAGAAAGCATCCAAGCGGCACGAAAACGGACAAGAAACCAACGCAACGGAAAGGCCCCTCTCGACTCTGCCGCCGAGTCCATCCTCGAGGCATAGTCCGTCGTATATGGGACCTGATTCCGAAGAAACCAATCCATAACGAGGAAAGAATCTTAATTCAATCTGTCCCGTTCGGACGGTCGTAAGTATTCCTTGGCCGCGCTCCCCGAATAGGGGGAACGGGGCATTACAGCTTATCTACCCAAGTAATCAAGGGTGAAACTTCACTTGTTCAATTAACACTAACACCCAATTAATCAAGTATATCTAGTTTGATTTCGAAAGCTATACTTTAGTACTTGAGTTATCTAATTACTCAAACATCTAGAAATTTACCTATCTATTTAGTCCAGACCTATAGTTGTCAATAATTTAAGAGGGTCATAAGATCTAATTTTGATACTAAAAGTCACAAGATAACTAAATATTTAACCACTATGGCCTGCTACGTAAGGTTCCAATTTCTTAAGGTCATAATGCAATTTCTTGTATCATCATCATGAGCCACATCTGATCCCTAGCATATAGCTAATATATTCCATAAAATATTCCAGTGCATTAGAATCAAACCATCTTTTCTATTTTCCAATACTTCCAAATTACTGCTACCTTTAAGCAAGGGTAAGGTTTTATTAGTTCTAGGCCTCTGATACTATATTAAATTCTCATGCTAACAATCTACACTAGCTCTAGCATATAGAAATAACCTATCTATCTATCCTACTAAGGGTAATCGTCTTTTCAAAAATTTATATCCAGCATGTCTTCTTCCGTCTTGACAAGGATCTGCTTCTGGAGGAAACACCGCGCACGAACGTCCATCTCTCTGAATTAGGGAGAGATGATAATCAATAATAAAGATGTTGAGGGGGATAAAAGAGTACAATTATGAAGTCCAAGGGCGATAATCAAATGCTAAGAAAATTTTAAATTAATTATGGATTGAGATACTAATACTGCTAATCCAGATTACATGCTCGCTCGGTACTGGAAAGTAACCGAAATGATTTAATCAAGACCTGCATGGGCCACCACAAAAATATGTAATGTCCTAGTCCCAAAATACGTAGGACTAGGAATACGTAACATGCCAACTATGCATTCGACCAGACTCTGGTCCGACCAGAATATGTATAAGCTGTATAATAAGGTTAACTATCTAAGAAATACTGAAAATATCTATGTCTCAATCCATATAAAGAAAAAAATATCAAGAATAAACTATATGTGCTAAAATCGGCCGTCCAGTAACACATAAGCTCGAGAAAGGAATATGAGTCTATAAAACTAGGCTACATCAGTAGATGAATAAGTAATATAAATAAATAACCATAACTCCGGTAGAAATGATATAAGTACCTGGCACCAATGCATGGATGAAAAAGTAACATACATAAGCAACTCCAGGCAGGCTCCACAACGGTCTATACTGCAAAACTGGCAAGGGACCAGATCCTTAGAGGGACGTAACAAGGTACAAGAAACAATATGCCAAAGTAAAATAGTATAATGCCACATACTCAAGGGTGAACTACTGTAACCATCTAAGTGATATTCATATGAGGATATCACTCGTACTCAGGCTGAAACTACTACAGGCTCTGTGTCAGGGAGCCCATAACAGCAAGTAATATCTCGAAGGGCCAGTAAATGTGCCAAAGATCTGAGACAGAGTCTAAGGCACTTCCAGTAATGTAGTATATATATAAATAATTAGTCGGTAGTATGGTGTATCTCTCCCTACCCAATGTAATCTCACATCTCATGTCCACAACGTCTTATGTCCATAACACGCAAGATCATGACCTCTAGCTAGTACAACGAGTCATAATGATATCTATGTATATGCAAGTCTCATATCTCGAATCTTGTAAGCCTATACAGAATCACCATGAATAACTCAAGAAAGATTCTGTCACATAAATAGTGTCAAGTGTCCTATGGTATGACGTACTTGGTAAAGCAAGCACGAAAAATATAGGATCGTGGAATCAACTCTCTAGTGACGTTACTCGAGTCCGTGTAAGACGTCGACACCCGAATCTTGTTCGGACGTTAAGCAATGTCACACGATCCTAGGTTGAGTAGACACATCACAAGAATATATAAAATAAAACATAAGTCGATAATATAACATAATTTACTGCAAGTTAGCAAGGTACACTTGCCTGGACTCTGAACTCCGTCAACTGCTCCTGTAGAAATGGAATCTCCAGGTACGCCTCCTGATACTGAAACAAACATAACTATTACTCTCAGAATACTTGAAATAGGTATGATTGACTACCCATAAGTCTAATTTGGACACATGAGAAAAATTGACAGTTTTGGGTCAAAGCGGGGTCAATATGTGACCCATTTTGTACCAAAAAATGTGCCAAATACAAGATTCTCCAAATTCATCAAACTTAGTGTTTATGAGTTCAGAATGATGATATGAACCCAACGGAACATCAAGAATTAAATTCCGATGAGCCGGTCACGAAATCACCCGTCAAGTAGAACCGTGGGGCCCGCGAAATGGTGTTTCGTCAACGTTCTCAGGATCAAACGAAACATGGGTCACATGACCAGCGTAATGCTGCGAATTCGATGGTACAAGTTTCGTTATGAAATGACAAGTACACACGAAATTATGACAAGTGTCAGAACAGGCTGATACGGTATTTTTTGACTGATAAGCGTTGATTTCGGTGTGCACGCATATCCAAATCAAGTTCTGCAAAATCTCACACATCCGCATTGATGGTACACGCCTTTCAGTGCAATTGGCACACGACGAAGTCGTCTCCTTTGGCGGGATGCACCCCATATCACAAAAATTTGGGTTTAGAAAATCAAGTTTTTGACAGATTTTAACAGCAAATAAATTACAACATACAACAAATTAAAAGAAAGAGTTTAAAGGGATTAAAACATCGTTATGTTGTATAAATTACTGTTCAAGTAGAATTTTAACATCGCGTTCCGTTATGAAGATAACAGGATTCAAACACGCGCACCTGGAAGAATTTCTGTTCGCACCACTCTGTCATTTTTTCCTATTTTATTTTGCGATTTGCGATCAACACATGACACGATAAGCTAAACTATTTAAACAGGGTTCACGGGGGTCATGTGGCCTTCGCATAGGATTCGACGGTTCACTGTTTGGATTACTGTGCAGGAAGATACAACGGCAAGAAGAAGAGTACCTTGTATCCCTATGATGCTCGAGATTTTGGCGGGCTGTCTTCGCGGCGACGTGCGGCGGCGATCAGCGTCGTTCGACGGTAGGCGACGTGCTTCGTTGGTAGGAGAGATGCTGGTGGTTGTGGTCTGCTATGATGGGGATTATATAGGATGAAGGGGGGAGGTTATAGGGGGAGGAAAGGAGTGGTTCGGCCGATTTTGGGAGAGGAATCATAGGGAGTACGGGGAGTTACTTTAGCGGGGTCAGTTCGGGTCTGTGGGTAGGGTTTAGGATCCGGATTTATGTTTGGGTTGTTTTGGGTTTCAGGTTGGTTTGGTTTGGTTTGGGTTCGGGTTTAATAAATAATATAATCTCTCTCTCTCTCTCTCTATATATATGTATAAATGGCCATTAAAAATATGTTCTTACCCCAAATAAATCCCAAAAAAAACTACAATACTCTAATATTAGTTGTACACCCAAAAATATATTTTCTGTTTAATAATAACAATTAATTAAATACACATAAATAATTATCCATGAATATATTTATTATAATTAACTAAAAATTATAGAAAATTCTTCCTTGATCTCAGTAATTACATAATACCAATATTAAATAAATTTTAAATTTAAATATAAAATTAGGGGGTTTACAATATTAGATGAAGCATGAATTGGCATTAAATACAAGACTAACCTTTGCTTGGATTTTGATGGAGAGCTTTGCTGATCTCGACACATTCACATATCATATATTTACTTTGTCTTTATTAATCACATATCCAGGGCCAGTCCTAAATAATTGAAGGCCATGTACGAGTCTCAAAATGAGGTCCTAAATTTATTAATTCGTATTTTCTAATGGTATTATTTTATATCTTTATCAAAATCTATGGAGATGTTCTGGATTATATATTATAACTGAATCTATAGATAGTTACTAAACAAAATAACCAAAGCTTAAATTCTTAGATAGAAGACGTCGTTAAATTGTATAAATAATAACTAGGTCTGCACATCAATATTTCTTAAATAAAGACTAGACATGCACAGCCAAATTCCTAAATTATATAAATAAATTAAAGAAATATGATCATTATTGTAGAAAATAGAACTCACGTCAGATCTTTATTTTGAAAAATAAATTCATCTAATAATTGATGGATCTTTAGAAGCAAAATAGCAATTGAATCGTTTAGAGATGATAAATACACCGGTCAAAGCAAGATCTTTGATAAACCTTAAAAAATTTGTATGATTATAAATATGAGTCTTACAGTTAGTAGAGTCGGTAAGGAATAGAGATTGAAGAATTGGAGATCTTGTGCGGATCGTAGAGTCTAGAAATTGAGAATAAATGGAATGACTTAAATTATAAATTACAAAACTGACCATATATATATATATATATATATATATATATATATATATATATATATATATATATATATATATATATATATATATATATATATATATATATATATATATATATATATTGAGGCTCCCAAAAATTGGAGGTCTTGTAGAGCCGCACTTTTGGCACGCCCCAGGGCCGGCCCTGCACATATCACAACCATTTAAAGATATATAGGAATATATTTATCGGCTTGGACAAGAGTATGAATTTGGACCTTGATTTGGATCTTTACAGTTGTATGCTCTCTTTTTAGAGAAAGAACTGTGGGTAAACCTTATGCGTTCTATTAAGGAGAAAAATAACATAACAATCCTCCTTATTGGAGAAGATAAAAACATCAAAAATAAATAATTAAATAAAAATAACAATAATAAGTTAACAATACTTTTTTAAATCATGCTCCCACTCACTTGGGCCCTTTGCAACATATGCAAGGATATGTCGCATTCTTGTCCCCATCTTCCGGCATAGGAGTGTCATCTTATAGGGAACAAATGTGACCTGAGCCGTAGTTGATCTATGAGGTATGATATTGGACTTGACCAATATGACTTAAAAAAAATCTCTTATAAAATCTTGGACCAATCTCAATTATCTATACCTCATCGTCTTAATTTCTATATGTTGGCCGAAAAATATTACGAAAAGAACATCAACCCACTTGAAGATAACAAACCAACTCTACGCGAGAGCCAAGACAAATCAATAACACCGTATATGTGGTGATTAGGTCACCTCAAAAAATTCTAATCTATATGATCAAAAATACACATCCATCATCTTCCATCTTCCCTACCAATACTAAGTTTTAGCGTAAATTTAGTACAAGATGAACCTACTTAAGAATGAGCTTCTCGTCAAACTCTATTGTCAAGTACACGTCATTGATGCCAACAATTGCAGTCATCCTCTTGTCACCCCATCTTTACATGTCAAAACCTACTACTTCTTATTACATAAAGATCCTCCTCTATGGAGTAGCTTTATACGACACACCCGTGTCCATGACGCAGTCGTTGTCAAGACACGTACCACAACGTTCCTTAGCATATGTCACTATGATGATGAAATCTTGCCTTTAGCCTTATAATCTTTGAGATTCATGTTGTCTTGTTTAAAATGACCTCTCTTTCAATAATAATAGCAGGTTTCCTTGCAAGTCTACCCCCTCATAAGATTCTAAGAACTCCCTTATGTTCTCAACTATGACCTAAGACTTTCCTTCCCATAGGAAGCAATCAGAGCGGAATCAAGGGACGATTGTGACTTCTTATGTCGGCTCTCTTCATTCAATAAACTATTTTTAACTGCCTCCATTGTGACAACTCCATCAAGTGCGAAGTTATTCACATACACTACCAACGTCTTCCAACTTTTCAGTAGAGAACTCAAAAGCAGTTGGGTCTGAAGCTCATCCTCAATTATTATCTTCATTATCGATAATTGATTGATGATGCCGGAACCTCTTTCAGATGTTATACCACTGAGACACCCTCTGTGTACTTCAAGTTAACAAATTGGCAAATAAAAATATGATATATTAGTCATTTTTCGTTCGTACAATGATTCATCTTCTCCCACAATGCCTTTGTCGAACTCTCTATGGTCACGTAATGAAACACTGAATCTTTTAGCCATTGATGGATGAAAACAACAACCTTCTAATCCACCAATTTCAGTCATCAATAAATTTGTCCGATGGCTTGGCATTTCCTCCGGAACAGATCTCCCTCCTCTAACTATATTAAAGGTAAGCCCTATGAACGAACACGAATCTCTTCATAGAATTATGGATTGTCTTCCTGAATCTCTCCCTTGATCATCATTTGAGAAACTCCCCTTAGCCTACTTTATAAAGGTTAAGAAAACTCTAATTTAGAGTTAGAAATTTCTAAATTAATCTAGCATCAATTCAGGCAGTCCAAATTGATTCAACGGTTCAAAACATGTAGAAAGACTTAATTGATTTATTTCTCAAGGAGGGGGTACATTTATATAGGAGGAGGCTAGCCTCCTTCTTACATTCTATCCAATTTAGGACTAAATAAGTTTCCATAACTCAACACTCTCCCTCAAGGTGGACGATAGATATCAATCATCCCCATCTTGTTACAAAAGATGTCAATCTCTCTTGAACCTAAACCTTTAGTTAAACAATCAGCTAACTGCTCCGCTGACTTCACATAGCTCAAAGTTAAAAACTTTTTTATTCAACTGCTCCTTGATGAAGAACAGATCAATCTCCACATGTTTGGTGCGATCATGCTGAACTAAATTATCTGCAATATCAATTGCTGATTTCTTGTCCCACACTACAAGAAAAACGGCCTTTCTTGATGGTCGATTTCTTGACGTATGGCCAAAACTGTCAATGAAAGTGTTATCTTGACTATTTTAGACATATGTCAAAAAAGCACCCATTTTTGTGTTATTTTAGAAAATTTGATCATAATACTTGACGGTTTTAGAGGAACCGTCAAGAAAAACTATTGTATTACTTGACGGTTTGTTAATAACCGTCAAGTAAAACATTTGCGAAAAAATTGTCGCGTATATTTCAGCTATCATTTTTATTTTATTTTTGATTTTTTATTGTGGGTTCTATGTTGGCCGTTTCGTGGTTAATTTATTTGCTGAACCTTCTAATCATTTTTTTCAGTTCTCCCGAGCCTTTCTACTTTCCATCCTCTCAATTTTTCCATGGCTGGAGATCTTCTCCACATGATTCTATCTGCTCTCCTCTACCACCTCCTCTTCCTCCTTCCCAAACTCCCCACCAAAATTCTAGCCTCCATCGACCTCCAATTCCTAGCCGCAAACCCTAAATACCTGGAGGAGACCCTTCTTCCTTCACCCTTTAACCATCTTCCTCGTGGTATTCTTTCTCCAATAGAGACTGCTCTCTTTCTATGGAGCAGTCGGCGCCGATATCGATGTATAGGATTAGGGTTTCGCCATAGCAATCTCGCGATCATCGTTTAGATCCAGAGAAATTTAGGGTTTCGATTCAAGGAGGATGGCTCAGGCCATGGACGAATGGTACAAGAAGATGCCGATCATCCCCAGGTCATACCAAACGGCTAACGGCCATCGTCGTCACCACCGTCAGCTGCTTTCTTGAGGTTAGGTTTCCCTTTTCCAGATTCGATCTTTTCCCCAAATAAAAATCATTTTTTTTTTAAGTTTTTATTATTATTAACACAAGGTGTCGTCGACCACGATGAGTCATCTGTAGAAGAAGCTGGCACGCTAGCGTCGATGGTGTCTTCAGAAGCCTAAGGAATGTAAGAGCGAAGTGTTGTCGTCAACTTCCTTGCTGGCAATATGAGCAGAGGGGTCGTCCACTTGGGCATCCTGATGGCCTTTCAGATTTTGGGTCTCTGAGTGCAGTCCGAAGCTGTAGCGTTTGTCTTTTCGGTTGCCACATCCGTACGGGTGTACTCTGGTGCCAGGTTCCCCATCTTCCCCGTTGGTCCTTGCTTCGTATTCGCTTATCGCGGTGCCCAGCGATGTTCGTTGATCAATGCGAGTCCTAAGTCCCCGAGCTTGTGTTGAGGTTTGCGTCGAACAGTACGTTGCACATACTGACATCTCTGTGGATGATCTGCTTCCTGCACTCTTCGTGTAGGAATGAAAGCGTGCCGGCTACTCGGCCAAGGATGATATTGAAGCGCCTGTCCCACGGAAGCTCTGTATTCTTCGCCAGTGCCACAGAGAGGCTCCAGTTGGGCACGAACTTTTATACCAGCATGAACCAGTCCTTGAACGGGACTAAGTTTGGGTGGGGAGAACTATCCAGGAGCACCCTAAGCTCTGTTGTGAGGGTGTCAGTAAACTGCTCCACTTGGCCGAACTTCTTGACGACAACCTTGCATCCAGATGACAAGACACCTTTGTGTGTAGTTCTGCAGCCTCCATGGCTCTCGTATGTAATTGTCTTTTCAAATTTACGAGAAATATTGATGTCCTTTTAATTTTCTTTGCAGATTATATCTCCGTATCATTTGTATCTGAACCAGACGCTCGTGGTTCAGCAGTACGAGATCTGGCACCTCATAACCAACTTCTTCTATTTCGGGGAAATGGGTAATTTTGAGCACTAATCTTGTGATTTCTTCATTCTTGATTAATTTGCCCTATTATTGATGTGTAGATAGTTATTGCTTAAGACTTTTCGATAATCTTTAGTTGTATTGGTAGAAGAATATTAGCATTGATAATGAAGTACTTCCGACATGTAAACAAAAAGAAAAAAATCTTTGAGAAAAAAGATAGTGTTAGGTCAATTAGATTTAAGTGTAGTACGGTCTTCTCGAATGTTGGCTCCAAAGCAGCTGCATGATGCTAGCATTTTATAAATGTGGTTAGGTTATTCCAATTTATTTCTATCTATTTGTGAGGAGGTATACAAAATAGCGAATAAGTGGGATAGAGCAAGTATTATGGTTACTCAATTAAAGTGTCGCTATCATACCTATCATTGTTTCTCAAAATGGCTATCATCATATTTGTATCATGTATTATGTATCTGCAGGTATCTATTATGTATCATAACTTAGGTTCTTGTATCTCATCTTATTACATACAGTAATTGTTTTTTAAAATTTGTTCTTTTGGTGCTCATTAAATCTACCTTATCCAACACCTTTATAGTGTAATATATAAAGGAAGACAGGGCATTTTGGAGGTTGCACTTTAAGGAAAAAATGCATTTAGGTTCCTTTACTTGAAACCAATAGAGGGGAATAACTTAATATCTAAGTTTTTGGGAGTCATGAATGTAATATAAATAAGCAATTTTTTTCTCATTATAAATGCTCATTAAACCATTTCAACATTATTTCTATATGCTTTTTCTCTAGGATGATTACTTTAACTGCTTTGGTGATCCTGAAGTGATTAGTAAGGTAGGTGCACTATAAACCACCTTTATAATTTGTTAAATATATATGATGAGATAATTTCATACTTTCTTTGCTGATGTTGTGAACATAATATCGGCATGAAACCTACATTTCTTTATGTTTTCGTTGTTGTAGATAGGGACTGATATTGAAGTGTTATTGGCTTGTTGTACAAGCCCTAGAATATGCTAATGAAGACCAAATGAAAACTTTAACGGTAAGAATATTTTCTTCTCTTTTGTTACTTTGTACATCTGAATGTTCGAAAATGGTAGTCCTTAAAAGAAAAACTAGTAGATTTTGCCTTAGGTGGGTGTCTCGACTTTGATGAAAGAGATCTAATATTTTATTGAGAAAAGAAAAACAACCATTATGTAAGAAATGGGGTGGATGAAATATAAGCCCAGATCATAATATTTGTAACTACTAACTTATCAAAAGAATCATATGGGTAGTTGTCCAACATTTTTTGAACAACAAATGCCCTAAAGTCCATGAAATTATAGTAATTTTTTTTACTTTTCTTCCCTAAGATCTGATGAGCACGCACAACTGTAAAAATTTGGTTTTGATACATTACCAGTTACAAATAAATATATTGAAGCATGTTGATTTCTATTGGTGGCTTGCTCTGATGGGGGAAACATTACCACTTAAAAATTCTAGGCTTATTTTTTTTTCCTATTGCGAATTATCCCTATTCCAGTAATACACCAACACCATTAGGGAAATATCCCAATGTGCTTTAATATATCCTTCTTGCCATGACTGCTTTACCAGTTTGCTTCTCAGTACTTGTTATTGAAACTTTTCTGTAATAAGCGTTCCCTCAAAAAAAATTTGCAATATTTTCTATCTAGGCTCTTCTCCTGCCTTTTGGGCAAGGTCATAAGTATTAGTTGAAACCACCAAAATTGCTACTTAGGATTAGAAATGACTGAAAAAGCAAGGTATTGAGTATAGTCACCTGCTTTTTGGAGGATCCAAAGTCACCAATACTACATAAATGACTGGTTCAAACCAATGAAACTCTAAACTTCTGAAACCAAATATGAAATCAAATATGAAATATTGTTTAATTTTTTTAGTCAATTTGTACAATTAGCTTGCCTAAACATGACATGTGCTAAAATACATTACATTTTTTTGCTATTTCTTATAAGAAACTTGTTATATAACTTCTAACTGAATTAAACATGATACCACAATACTAGATATCTTGGGATGCATGATGAAAAGTTTGGCTTATTGTATATAGAGAAACTTAGGCAACTGCATAAATGAATTGTTTGGTATCAACTTGATGGTTTAGACCTTCATATTTGGGACCCTGTTAGACTGAATAGATTTTACTAAGAACACAAATGGAGGAGAAGCTTCATTTGAACTTGCTTGCAATTAAGTAAATTGTTAGATAGGAAAAGGTTATAGATTCTTTGTATGTGGGGTGATTGTTGTTGCCTCAGAAGTATCTGGTTATATGATCAATGTATCCTATTTTCCTCGCCTGCTAGATTGAATCTTCATTTTTTTCCAGGGAGCCTCATTGATTTGGCTTTGTTCAATACATTGACCCTGCTGATGCAGTTGAAGCTAAGTATCAAATGAATGGTCAAATCCTTCTTGGGCATGAATTAACTGTTGTATTTGTAGAGGAGAACATGAAGAAGCCAGCTGACATGAGGGCAAGGGAGAGCATGAGGTACAATTCTTAGAGCTTCATTTTCTTATAGTACTCTAATTTATTGTAGACTATCAGTTATCCTTCTGTTCATTTTTGTAGCTCGATAGTTTTATCACTCAATGTACAGTAGAACAATTTTGGGCTAAATATTTCTTAGTTGTCTACGACTTATTACAACATTATTAGATATAGTTGTATTTGGATTGATAGTTCTTTTTTTCTTAATAAATTTGAACAATAATTCATGAAAGTGGGGTGCATGTGAACATGCCTCGCGTGAACTCTCTTGCAGGTGACCCAGGTGGATCAGATGCGGTGCATGCAGGGCTTGGACCGTATCTTGGCTCACTTGTCAACAAGTCCCCCCCTGAATGTTCACATGAAGGGCATTTAAATAAAAATCTCTTTAGGCTTTTCTGACTCATCATTAATAGTATGAATTTGATTTAATTAAAGAACGTACAAAGCATTTTTCACCAAGTGGTGATTGAAGTTCTGATATTATAAACTAGAGAAATATAGAATGCTTGGTTTGGGAAAGAATCTTTACTAGTGGTGATTAGACTTCTGATATTATTAACTCGAGAAATATTGTGCTTGGGTTGGGTTAGTTTTTATATATATTTATATGTGGATAGTTTCCTTAAATTGATGATGGGGACTATGCTTGCTTACTCTGTGAATCATGCGATCCATTCACCGGGTTACCTAGTAGCCTATTCCTAGATACTTAGATACCGTATCTTAATTTTCATAACTTTATTTGTGTATCATGATATAAAGTGAGCTTTTCAATCTAAAAATTTTGTTGAATGGATAAACAAGTTGAATTATTTAATGTACACTTGAATCTGGATTCTGAAACTAGATAGACTTGTAAATATGAAACAAAGAATAAATTCATGAGAACTATATTAAACAATATTCCTATATAGACTTAGAACTATATACCTCAATTCCATATGATACATGATATGATATGTGATACACGATAAGAAACACGAGTTGGCAACCTATAGTAAAATTATAAAAAATGACTAATGCCCGAAGTTTGCCACTTAAAACAATTTATCATGAGTAGAAACCATAACATCAATTTGAAATGAACTTGGTTTAAAGTAAAGAAAAAACCTTAATAGGGAATTGCTTCAAAATAACCTACTAAAATGGACCAGGTTTGAACCAAAAACTAAAATAGAAGAAATTTTGTTCGTGCAACCAAGTAGCAAACATATAATGTCTTGAAATCTGAAATTGACTTTTATTTTTCCTATGAATATGCAAGTGGAGGCGGTATTGCATATTTTTTATTTTTAGCAATTATTTGACTGAACCCTTATACGTGTATCCAATATCTTATATTTTTTATGCTTTTTTTCTTTTAAAAAAAATTGATTTCCATTAGAAGTTAAGTAGTTGAGGTCAGACTGCACCACTTCTATTAATATGTTTATATCTGCCACTAGGCCTTGTCATTTTGAATACACACATAACCTGAATTTAGCGTGCAACCTAGGTTTTGTCTGTATATTGCTTGTAGTGCTGCTAGGATTTTATATTGTACAATGTCATGGTACATTTACCAAAAATTGATTCAGTTCCATACTAATTTCCTTTTCTACTAGGAATATTTGTAATATATAATTCAAAAAACTTTAGAGCATGCATAGCTCGGTAGTGTTAAATGGAGAAACAAGCGTCTTTAACCTCAAATATAGTTCAAAATGTGGAAAGGTGTGATAATTGGCCAGATTAGATGATTTCTTGGTCTATTATTAATGATGCTTTGGTAACTCGATTATGACATTGACATTCAGGGCATTATTGTTAAATAATTTGTTTTACGACATCCAGATAATTGTGATTTTAACCATCTTGACTTAAGTTGGGTTAGTAATTGTTTCTATTTTAGGGTAAAATCTTTATTTCTAGTAGACAATTTTTGATTCTTTGGTATTTAAAGATGCAAACTTTCGACAATATTAGTTGTTTGCATATGGTCGCTTTGATAGAAAAACTTTACGTTTTCAGTTACTTGCACCACTAATTACATGATTTTCATACCTTTTATCTATTTTCTTAGTTACTAGTAATGCAATGAGCTTGAAAACATTAACTTCTGGTCAAAATTTTATCGTGCACAACCCCAGTCCTTTCTTATATAATTATATAACTTCCAAGCTTTCCTCATAGGTCAGATAATATCCTCTTATCAAATAGAGATGTATGTTATATAGCCTTCTATTAATTGTAATGTATAATCTGTATTAGAAATACTTCTTATGTCGACTATGTTGTTTTCTTCTATTCCAGGTGCTGTTACTTTGGACAAATATAAGCATTTAGTGGAACATATGCGACAGAGTACTACGGATGATATATAGAAAGGATAAGGTGAAAACTAATGCAGCAAAGGTTGCATTGACCTGTTCACCACTAGAAAAGAGCAGAAACATTGGGTATGTCTCATGGATCCCTTTTGTAGGATGTTTGCTCTTTTTTTATACATCGTCATGTTAGGTTGCATATGTTCATCATGGTATAGCGTCATCTCCATATAAGAGAAGGAAAAATGTTATTTCATTATCATAATTTTGATATGCTTGTAGTTAATTTGTTTCAATTTTACTAGTTCTAATATGGTTATCCCTTACTCTTCTTTACTGAGACTTATAGGAACAATGGCATATCATTTGAGTTATCCATCAAAATAGCTAACATGCATGTTTCATAGCCTACTTGTGTTGTAAATAATCCTTTTAGTTTTCTAACCATAATATGGAACTCCTTTTTTCCACTTATGTATGTTGCTTTCTCTGTTATATGTACTTAAACTTTCTTTATGATAGTTATTACTATTTTTTTTCTTGGTCTCCAGCAGAAGAAATTAGGAAGTAGCTCATGTCACGCCCCAGTCCCAAAATGCCGAGGGACTGGACACGCGGCAATGGCCAGCAGCACGCACCGATGGACAACCCAATTTAATGGATCCATCAGGGCATGCTTAAGCTGTATTCTAACAGTAAAATGTTACAAGTCACAGGTGTTTCTAATCTCATCCACAGAACAAACACAGATTAATGCCAGGAATAATGCAATAGAAATAAATAAGCAATATCAAATAAGTGTCTCGGAAAACAACCCGAGAATCAGTCTGTTACATTCAGAGAAAAATAGACAGGAAATAAAATACTGAAAATGGAAATACTGAGTGTATGAAGCCGGTGCTCAGGAGAAGTCTTCTGCCACGATCTCGTCCTCAGGTTCCTGTTCTGTTCCGAGAAGTGCTCATGTACCTTACACCTCGGGGTAGATCTCTTCGGCTATACCTGGGGACATAGTCCATTCTAGGTCCTCAGGGGACATAACAAGGTACAGAAAATACAAGCCAAAATATATGCAGTGCAGCAATAATGAAATAGCAGGGTAAATATGTAAACCAGCTAAGTGATATGCAAGTGAGAGTTTTAGTCATACTCAGGCTGAGGCTACTACAGGATCAGTGTCGGAGAAACCCATAGTAGTATTTTCTCGAAGGGCCAGAACTGGTGCCATAGCTCTGTGTCAGAGACTAAGACACATCCAGATGTCAATATATATAATATAATCAGCCTTTGTTATGGTAATACTCTCCCCACCCAATGAAATCTCACATCTCATGTCCATGACACGCAGGATCAAAGCTAATGCAATAAGTCAGGATATAAACTAAGCATGTAAACTGTATATGTCATGAATATGTATCCTATACGGAATCATCATGTATATATCAGGGAAAATCCGTCACATGAATAGTGTCAGGTGTCCTGGGTTGAGCAGTTAAACAAGTTTTCATATGAATCTACCAGAACTCAATTAAAATACTATAACAGGAATTACTGAGAATTGGCAAGCTTTACTTGCCCACTGATGCTAAATTAAGCCAAGAAAATAATTAGCAAGCTGCAGGGTTTGGCAAGGTACACTTGTCTGGGGTTCCGGCTCTGATTGCGGCTCTGACTTGGTTGGATTTGCAGGCGGTACTCTGGTTGCTGAAACAAACATCACCATCAGATCCAGAAAATATCAATCAGCTAGGAACGCCTGTCCTTGAGTCCAATTTGGAGACAAGGACAAAAACGTCAGTTTCGGGTCAAAATGGGGTCCACATGTGGGCCAGCTTTGCACCGAAAAACGTGTCAGGGTCAAAGGTCTCCAAATTTACCAAACTTAGTGTCAACAAGTCAGGAACGATGATACGAACCCAACGGAACTTCCAGAATTGGATTCCGATGAGCCGATCACAAAATCGTCCGTCGAGCAGGGCCTGTGGGGCCCACGACACGCGATTTCGTCAACGTTCTCAGAATCAAACCAAACTTGGGTCACAGGACCAGCGTATCGCTACGAGTCTGATGGCGCAAGTTTCGTTTCGATCCGACGTGTGTACACAAAGTTAGGGTAAAATGCAGAAAAGTCGGATACGGGACGATGTCCGCGGGTACGCGTTGATCCTGGTGTGCACGCACACCCGAATCGACTTCTGCGAAATCTCACACGTCCGTATCGACGACGCGCATGTATCTGTGAAGACCGCGCGCGACCAAGTCATCCCGTTTGGCGGGGCGTACCCAGTTCCGGGGTGAATCGGGGTGTTATTTTTTCTGTTTTTGGATCGCGGTATGCGATCACCACAAGACGCGATGTCCCGAGCGGTTTGTCCGGGCACCGAGAGGGTCATACAGGCTTTGTAACGCAATATGCGGAATCGAAATTCGAGCTACGAGCTAGAAAATACACGCACCTGAACGGGGTCAAAAAACAGGGTTCTCGTCGTGTCCGACACGTGTCGGATTCGGGGATCAAATTAGGGTTAGGGTTAGGGCTTGGGATTTCGGCGGCAACGCGACGGAGACGACGACGTGGGCGGCTGGCCTGCGACGGAGGGGGCTGGGGGCAGCGCGACGGCGCGCTGGGAGGCGGCGCAGGGCGGCCGGAGGCACTGCTGCGGCCGCTGCTGCTGTTGCTGGGTGCTGTCGAGCGGGGAGGGGAGGAGGTGGCTGACGGCGCTGCGTGGGCGGTGAGGCGGCTCAGGGCGGCGGCGGTCGAGGCGAGGCCGGAGCGGCGTGGTGGTCGTGGTGGTGGGGGTAGACGGCCAGGGGAACGGGGGGATTATATAGGGCTGGGGAGGGCTGTCGTGGCCGAGGGAGGCGGAGGAGAGGGGGAACGTGGCGAGGTGGCCGGGCGAGGCGCGGGCGGAGCTCCCGGCGGGCACGGCGGTGGACGCGGGGGAAGGGGACGCGTGGGGAAGGGGATGGGTGGACGGGCGGGTAGCGGGTCTCGGGTCGGGTCTGGCGGATCCGACCCGACCCGCTAGGGGGCTGGGCCGGGTTTGGGGCTGGGCCCGGTGGGCCGGGTCCAGCGGGCCGCGGGCTGGGCTGTTATATAAAAATAATAATAGTAATATTAATATTCAGCAAATAATAAATAAATAAATAAATAAATAAATAAATAAATTTAGGTGTTTTAAAAATAGGTCCGGGGCCCAATAAATTCCAGAAAAATTGCCCTAAGTCCAGTTTTTCATTTTACACCAAAAAATATTATTTTCATAATATTTTAATATTATTTATTATCATTTAAAAATTATTTAAATATTAAAACCCTGTTTTTAATTTACAGATAATTCCTAGAAAAGTCCAGAAAATTATGAAAAATACAGTTTTGAAAATTTTAAAAAATCAGGGGGTTTACAATCTACCCCCCTTAAGAGGATTGCGTCCTCGCAATCAAAGAATAACCGGTCAACAGAGATGACGCGGTCGCAAGCATCGTTTGAAAACACATCACAAGATACTTAGGGAAATACCGTTTTCCTAAAAATGAAAGTTATGCACTTTCCTGAAAAATCTAGTTAAAGTAAAAAAACTACAACTTTTATGAAAACCAGGTTATTATTAACAAGTTACAAATTCTTAGGTTGGGGCTGAGGTCACGAACCAACGGGCACGAGCTAAACAAGACTAGAAACGGATAGCTACGAATCACTTACTCGCATTAGCGTCCTGCACAGTCATCGCGTAAGCTTGCCCTCGTCCTTGAGGTAGATTCCTCTATTGCTGCTGAGCTTGCTGGTAGGGTGCTGCTCGAGGCGCTGGTGGAGTTTGCTGGTTCGCCCTTGGTGCTCCTTCTCTACGCTTAGGGCAGTCTCTCACTGTATGCTGTCTGGATTCGCAGCCTAAGCATAGTCCTAACCTGCGTCGGCATTCCCTGGCGATATGGCTTGCTTTGCTACAGTAGTGACAAGTAAGGAGGACTACCACTTGTGGTGTGGATGCTTTCTGCTGTTGGTGCGGTCTCTTTGCAGATTCTTCTTGTGGTGCTCTGGATGTTGCTGATGGGGAAGACCTCTTCAGACTGGTTTCTCTCTTGGTGACGCGCTCCATGCGTCGAGCCGCAGTAAGGACGTCCGAGTATGATGTTGGTGCGACGGACCCAATTATTTTCTGTAGCTCAATGTTCAGTCCGTCGAAGAATTTCTCGGCCTTCTCTTCCTCTGTCGGGATCAGGGTTGGGGCAAAGCGGATTAGACGAGTGAACTCAGCGTTGTACTCTTCCACCGTCATAGCCTCCTGAGTGAGGCGATTGAACTTGTCCCGCAGTTCTGATCGAGCGATGGCTGAAATGTACATCTCTTGGAAGAGTCTGGAGAACTCCTCCCAAGTGACTCGGTCTGGTCCGAGTCGCGTCTCCTCGGATAGCCACCAGTGATGAGCATTGTCCGTCAATTGCATTCTGACGGCAGTCATCCAACGTTCTCGGGGAAGCTCAGCTGCTTCAAGTTGATGCCGAATGTTGGTGAGCCACTCATGAATTTCTGTGGGCTCCTCTTTTCCAGAAAAAGTGCGGGGCTTTAGTTGACGGAAGTCAGTGATTGAGCCTGTAGATGGCCGTCGAGCTGGTAGGTTGGCCTGCTCCAGTACAGTTACGATGCTGTCCCTCAAGAAATTAGCTTCGCGACGCTGAGCCTCGTGTTGGACTTGTTGCTGAGCTTGCATCATCGCGTAGATCATTTGGAATATTTGTTGCCCGTCAATCGGCTGTCCTTGTGGGAGCACGGGCATTGGTGGGACGAACTGAGGCGGAGGTGGGATGTCATCGCGCCAGAATCGGGAGGTAGGTTGACCTGCCTGCTGGCTCTGTTGAGTTGATGGAACTCCTCCGACTGGTGTCACTTCGTCGTCATAGGTGACACCTGTAGCTTGTGGTGTTCCGGCGGGAGTCTCGTTGCATCTTTGTGGGTCCATTTCCCTGTATCCAAAATAAACAATAAGAGGCGCACATGAATCAAGGCAGGATGCAAGTCAATAAATTAATTCGAATACGATACAAATATCAAAAACGATTCAAGCAAGTGGATGAGATCCTAAAAACTTATCCTATTCTTATTGCAGGCCTGTTCGGTCCCTAAGTTGAAACCGAACAATTTAGTCGTTGACCTGCATGGGCCACCACAAAAACATGTCACGCCCCAGTCCCAAAATGCCGAGGGACTGGACACGCGGCAATGGCCAGCAGCACACACCGATGGACAACCAAATTTAATAGATCCATCAGGGCATGCTTAAGCTGTATTCTAACAGTAAAATGTTACAAGTCACAGGTGTTTCTAATCTCATCCACAGAACAAACACAGATTAATGCCAGGAATAATGCAATAGAAATAAATAAGCAATATCAAATAAGTGTCTCGGGAAACAACCCGAGAATCAGTCTGTTACATTCAGAGAAAAATAGACAGGAAATAAAATACTGAAAATGGAAATACTGAGTGTATGAAGCCGGTGCTCAGGAGAAGTCTTCTGCCACGATCTCGTCCTCAGGTTCCTGTTCTGTTCCGAGAAGTGCTCCTGTACCGTACACCTCGGGGTAGATCTCTTCGGCTATACCTGGGGACATAGGCCATTCCAGGTCCTCAGGGGACATAACAAGGTACAGAAAATACAAGCCAAAATATATGCAGTGCAGCAATAATGAAATAGCTGGGTAAATATGTAAACCAGCTAAGTGATATGCAAGTGAGAGTTTTAGTCATACTCAGGCTGAGGCTACTACAGGATCAGTGTCGGAGAAACCCATAGTAGTATTTTCTCGAAGGGCCAGAACTGGTGCCATAGCTCTGTGTCAGAGACTAAGACACATCCAGATGTCAATATATATAATATAATCAGCCATTGTTATGGTAATACTCTTCCCACCCAATGAAATCTCACGTCTCATGTCCATGACACGCAGGATCAAATCTAATACAACAAGTCAGGATATAAACTAAGCATGTAAACTGTATATGTCATGAATATGTAACCTATACGGAATCATCATATATATATCAGGGAAAATCCGTCACATGAATAGTGTCAGGTGTCCTGGGTTGAGCAGTTAAAAAAGTTTTCATATGAATCTACCAGAACTCAATTAAAATACTATAACAGGAATTACTGAGAATTGGCAAGCTTTACTTGCCCACTGATGCTAAATTAAGCCAAGAAAATAATTAGCAAGCTGCAGGGTTTGGCAAGGTACACTTGCTTGGGGTTCCGGCTCTGATTGCGGCTCTGACTTCGGTTGGATTTGCAGGCGGTACTCCGGTTGCTGAAACAAACATCACCATCAGATCCAGAAAATATCAATCAGCTAGGAACGCCTGTCCTTGAGTCCAATTTGGAGACAAGGACAAAAACGGCAGTTTCGGGTCAAAACGGGGTCCACATGTGAGCCCGCTTTGCACCGAAAAATGTGTCAGGGTCAAATGTCTCCAAATTCACCAAACTTAGTGTCAACAGGTCAGGAACGATGATACGAACCCAACGGAACTTTCAGAATTGGATTCCGATGAGCCGATCACAAAATCGCCCGTCGAGTAGGGCCTATGGGGCCCACGATACGCGATTTCGTCAACGTTCTCAGAATCGAACCAAACTTGGGTCACAGGACCAGCGTATCGCTACGAGTCCGATGACGCAAGTTTCGTTTCGATCCGACGTGTGTACACAAAGTTAGGGTAAAATACAGAAAAATCGGATATGGGGCGATGTCCGCGGATACGCGTTGATCCCGGTGTGCACGCATACCCGAATCGACTTCTGCGAAATCCCACACGTCCGTATCGACGACGCGCACGTATCTGTGAAGACCGCGCACGACCAAGTCGTCCCGTTTGGCAGGGCGTACCCAGTTCCGGGGTGAATCAGGGTGTTATTTTTCCTGTTTTTGGATCGAGGTGTGCGATCACCACAGGACGCGATGCCCCGAGCGGTTTGTCCGGGCACCGAAAGGGTCATACAGGCTTCGCAACGCAATATGCGGAATCGAAATCCGAGCTACGAGCAAGAAAATACACGCACCTGAACGGGGTCGAAAAACAGGGTTCTCGTCGTGTCCGACACGTGTCGGATTCGGGGGATCAAATTAGGGTTAGGGCTTGGGATTTCGGCGGCCACGCGACGGAGACGGCGGCGTGGGCGGCTGGGCTGCGGCGGAGGGGGCTGGTGGCAGCGCGACGGCGCGCTGGGAGGCGGCGGAGGCGGCGCAGGGCGGCCGGAGGCACTGCTGCGGCCGCTGCTGCTGTTGCTAGGTGCTGTCGAGCGGGGAGGGGAGGAAGGAGGAGGTGGCTGACGGCGCTGCTGTAACACCCCGTTCCGCTCAAGCGGACTGCCGACTCAATCGGCAATAGTGCAACTGTCCCGACCCGCTTTGCCTCGATCAAGAAGCAAAGGATATCCAGACTTGTCCCTACAGGAATCCGGCTTGGACTTTCAGAGGCTCGCTCAGACGTATCGCTCTACCGAGGCGAATCATCGCTAAGGTTGGTGGCTACGGTGAACTTGTCTTTGCTTAGCCAGCACATATAAAAATCTGGAATATTTATGCTAGTCGCTAGGTGATTCACCCCCTGCATGCTAATAAATCCAACGCACCTAGCTAAGGGAATAATCCCAACTTGTATTGCTTGGTAGAACATGGGAAATGAAATACTGCTTATATTCAGACCCTCGCATGCTAAGTCCCTAACGGTTTCATCTCTCGGCTTACCTTCGGGTCCGAGCAATCGTGTTTACTTGTGTCCCTTAGAAACGCATGCTTGTCTGCTTATGAATGTCTAACGTTATTATATTGTGCAATGTTTAAGCAATCCTGAACGCATGAATGGAACGTAGATGCAATATAAATGAATCATGCTACTGCTTGTCTTGTACTCACGTAGCCTCCGGGCGATAATCACGTAGCCTACGGGCGCACGTAGCCTACGGGCGATATTCACGTAGCCTACGGGCGATAGTCACGTAGCCTACGGGCGCACGTAGCCTACGGGTGATAATCACGTAGCCTTCGGGCGAACGAATGTTATTGTTCGATCACGGACAACTTGTGCACAAGGTATAGTTCCTGCGGGCGGCTGCTGGGGCACTGGCACCGTTCCGGCTCCGGACAGAACTAACGTTTAGTCTCACGTACTAGGACAGGGTGGTATGCGGCGCCTAACGTTCTTGCACGTAGCAAACCATCTTCGTCACAGACTAGTGTCCATTATGGCATACGCCAGTGATCACCTTGTACTTAACTTGTTGCATGCTTGTTTGTAAACGAAAGATAAACCATTCATCCTCGCTTAGCGGTTATCCGCGTGCGAGATACTGTATCGTATGAAACAAATAAACTGAACACCTGAACGATCATGTTTAAACGACCCTTCGTGTATGCATATGCTTGCCTCCTGAATGTTTATACATGCCCCTGCTTGAATTAATCATGTTTGCCTTGGACAGGGAAGGAGAAATGGTAAGTTGGTAAGTCTCGCCGTGTTTCCTCAAACATCGCACGGCGCACTGCCCGACACGTTAGGCTATTCAACGTTTGCATGAAACTGATCCTAAGGCAACTAGAAAGACAACTTAATAGTTGTGCACGGAACCTGTATTACGTGTTTGGATTTGTCGAGCGGGCGAGTAGCTTCCCCACCAGTGCATTCAATGTACTGATAATCCACCAGTTTGATATGCAGGGTGCGGGAGAACCTCGTGCGGTGCGGACGCCTCCAACGTGCGTGCTAAGGCGTGGACAACACTCCGAAGCAACGGTGCGTCCGGGACTGAAGCACATATACAAGATATAAGTTGTGAACATCGCCTGACCATCGCCTGTACATTCATTCCACAGTTGTAGCCATTTGGCACGCTTTTACTGTTTCAGAGAGAGAGGCTTGAGCGACTTGTAATCGGCTATACGCCGCCTGTAACACTTGTTCATATCAATAAAGAGATTACTTGTTTCAATGCTTCCGCTATATTTGTCGACTCAGTGAACCTGTTACCGATCGCCTATGCGTTCATGACTCCGCTGCACTCGGACAATCTGTGCGACTCTGTGGCTTAGAACTCTTGCCGCCAGCCAATGAACCATGGCCTTGCACGGGCGTGGATCACGCTCGTGCGGCATCACGCCCGGATGGGTTAAGCGATCGTTCCGCGGGAGCGCTGGCGAGGGTGATTCCCGCCTAGCGGGAACGGCCGATTTGCCTGCGGGAGATCGGGGCGTGACAGCTGCGGGGGCGGCGAGGCGGCTTAGGGCGGCGGCGGTCGAGGCGAGGCCGGAGCGGCGTGGTGATCGTGGTGGCGGGGGTAGACGGCCAGGGGAACGGGGGGATTATATAGGGCTGGGGAGGGCTGTCGTGGCCGAGGGAGGCGGAGGAGAGGGGGAACGTGGTGAGGTGGCCGGGCGAGGCGGGGAGGGGGACGCGTGGGGAAGGGGATGGGTGGACTGGCGGGTAGCGGGTCTCGGGTCGGGTCTGGCGGATCCGACCCGACCCGCTAGGGGGCTGGGCCGGGTTTGGGGCTGGGCCCGGTGGGCCGGGTCCAGCGGGCCGCGGGCTGGGCTGTTATATAAAAAAAAAATTAATAATATTAATATTCAACAAATAATAAATAAATAAATAAATAAATAAATAAATAAATAAATTTAGGTGTTTTAAAAATAGGTCCGGGGTCCAATAAATTCCAGAAAAATTGTCCTAAGTCCAGTTTTTTATTTTACACCCAAAAATATTATTTTCATAATATTTTAATATTGTTTATTATTATGTAAAATTATTTAAAAATTAAAATCCTGTTTTTAATTTACAGAAAATTCCCAGAAAAGTCCAGAAAATTATGAAAAATACAGTTTTGAAAATTTTGAAAAATCAGGGGGTTTACAGCTCATAAGATCGTGAATCAAGGGAGAGATAGTGATGAGAAGAAGCTTCCTCCAATCTTAAGAAGACTTGAAGGAACTCAAACTCAGCTTATCACCTTGAGGATCATAATCATGATTATGGTTTTTCTTATGATTTTTTGTACTCTTCTTCCTCCAATATTGAGAAAACTATTTTTACACTTTGTATATATAATTCTTGGATGTTTGCGATGTACAAAATTTGTATTTGTGATCAATAAAAAAATTATGTATTATAATATTATATATGTGTTTGTTAACTGGCAAAGTGAAGCATAGAATATATAATTATAAATAAAATTTTGTTAAATAAAAATCTTCTCATGACGGTTATAAAATGTCAAAAAAAATTTGAATTTTTGCTATAAACATCATCTCTTGACGGTTTTTAAACATCAAGAAAATAATTTTTTTGACGATTTTTTTCTCGCCAAGAAAGTGTTTTCTTGACGGTCATTACCCGTCATCTAGGTCAGAGTCAAAAAAAGTTCATGCATACCTTGATGGTTTTTTGCTATATTTTCTTGACGATTTAAAACCATTGAGACAGTTTTTTACTTGACGGTTTAAAATTGTCAAGATAACTAAACCAGAAATCATCAAGAAAAATATGGACTTTTCTTGACTCTAGCCTAGATGACGGATCCAGAACCGTCAAGAAAACCCTTTCTTGACGGGAACAAACCGTCAAGAAAAGCTATTTTTTTTTATAGTGACATCAAAGTTGCAGGGAGTCTCCTCTAAACAAACGTATCTCAGCCAACAAGCTCTTCACCCACATCATCTCGCACATGCTAACTGCCATAGCCCTGTACTCGGCTTCAGCTATAGACCTAGCCACTACATCTTACTTCTTGTTGCGCCAAGATATAAGATTGTCTCAAAAAAAAATACAGTAACCTGTAGTGGACTTGCGATCATCCATACAACCCGTCCAATCGGCATCACAGTAGCATTCAACTCTCAGATCTCTAGAACTTCTGAACCATAACCCCTTTCCTGTGCTTCCTTGAATATACTTGAGAATTTTGCGAACTTCCTCCATATGTTGCTCTCTGATGTATATAGCTACTAACCACACTCACGACATAAGTAATATCAGGTCTCATATGACATAGATATGTAAGTCGACCAACTAATCTTTGATATTGCTCCTTGCACATCAGATCACCACCCTCAACACAACTTGTGATTCTGCTCGATAGGAGTAGAAGCAACCCTTCAATCCAGCATTCCTGTCTCTGAAAGAAGGTCCAGAGCGTACTTTCTCTAAGAAAGCACTATACCCTTTCGTGACCTTACAATTTCAATTCCGAGGAAGTACTTCAACTTCCCCAAATCCTTAACTTCAAATTCTTCTCCAAGTCTTTTCTTCAGCCGTAGGATCTCCTCAGTATCATCTCCAGTAATTATAATATCATCAACATAGACTGCAAGAACAGTGATACGAGTCTTGGAGTGCCTGTAAAACACAGTATGATCTCCATTGCCCTGCCTATACCCCATACCACAAACTGCAAGCCCGAATCTATCAAACCATGCTCTCGGAGACTGCTTTAGCCCATACAAAGACTTCTTCAATTTGCATACCTTACCCATTTCTTGTGAATTAGCAAAGCCTGGTGGAATATCCACATACACCTTCTCCTGGAGATTCCCATGCAAAAATGCGTTCTTGATATCTAGCTGATGTAGTTGCCAATTGAAGTTGGCAGCACATGGCACCAACACTCGCATAATGCTCATATTTTCTACTGGAGAAAATATCTCGTCATAGTTGTAAACCCCCTGATTTTTCAAGATTTTCAAAACCGAATTTTTCGAAATTTTCTGGGAATTTTCTGTAATTAAATTCAGGGTTTTAATTATTAAATAATTTTTAATTGATAATAAATAATATTAAAATATTATAAAAATAATATTTTTGGGTGTAAAATGAAAAACTGGACTTAGGGTAATTTTTCTGGAATTTATTGGGCCCCGGACCTATTTTTATTCACCTCAAAACTATTTTATTAATTATTTCACTATTATTATTTATGTATTTAATTATAATTATTTTATTATTTAAATTAAACCCAGCCCTAAACCGAGCCCAGCCCAGCCCAACTAACCCTAGCCCGGCCCGTTGGGCTATCGGGTCGGGTCGGCCAGACCCAAACCCGCCGCCCGACCTGCTTTCCCTCTCCCCTGACCCGGTCGATTCCCCCGCGTCTCCCGTCGGATCAGCCGACCCGTCGCCCGGCCACCTCACTCGACCCTCACGGCCACGTCTCCACCCCCTCCGCCTCTCCCGGCCGACCCCCCCGCCTAGCTCCCCTATAAACCCCCCCCGAGTCTCCCCTCCGGTCACTCCCTCACCGCCACCCTCGCCCTAGCTCCGCCGCGCCGCCGCCAGATTCCGGCCTCCCCTCCAGCGCCGCCCAGACCTCGCCGTCACCGCCTCGAGCCGCCAGCCTCCACCTCCCTCCTCACCGGCAGCAGCAGCAGCAGCAGCAACGCCTCCTGCCGTCCACCTCCGGCCGCCGTGCCCGTGCCGCCGTCTCCGCCCAGCCTCGACGGCGCCGCCCCAGCCCCCTCCGGCCAGCCTCCCCCACCGCAGTGCCGACGGAACTACGGCAGAACCCCCAAACCCTAACCCTAGGTCTCGCGTGTGTCGGACACGTGTCGGACACGTGTCGGACAGTGAATTTCGGGTTTTTGAACCCTGTTCAGGTACGCGTATCTCCCTGCTCGTTTATCCATTTTCGATTCCGTCTTTTGCATCGCGAACCCTGCGTGACCCCCTCGGTGCCCGTGCAAACCGCTCGGTGCATCGCGTCCTGTGGTGATCGCGAACCGCAATCCAAAAACAGGAAAAACGGGACGACTTGGTCGCGCGCAGTCTTCACAGATACGTGCACGTCGTTGATACGCGAACCCTGATTCACCCCGGAACTGAGTATGCCCCGCCAAACGGGACGACTTGGTCGCGCGCAGTCTTCACAGATACGTGCACGTCGTTGATACGGACGTGTAGGATTTCGCAGAAGTCGATTCGGGTGTGAGTGCACACCGGAATCAACGCGTATCCGCGGACACCGTCCCGTATCTGCCCTTTCTGGAACGCGCTCTAACTTTGTGTACACACGTCGGATCGAAACTAAACTAGCGCCATCGGACTCGTAGCAATACGCTGGTCCTGTGACCCAAGTTTGGTTCGATTCTGAGAACGTTGACGAAATCGCGTGTCGTGGGCCCCACAGGCTCCACTTGACGGGCGATTTTGTGACCGGCTCATCGGAATCCAATTCTAGAAGTTCCGTTGGATTCGTATCATCGTTCCTGACCTGTTGACACTAAGTTGGATAGATTTGGAGATCTTGTACCTGACGCGTTTTTCGGTGCAAAGCGGGCCCACATGCGGACCCCGTTTTGACCCGAATTGTCATTTTTGTCCTTGTCTCCAAATTGGACTCAAGGACAGGCGTTTCTAGCTGATTGATATTTTCTGGATCTGATGGTGATGTTTGTTTCAGCAACCATTCACAAATATGATGATTTTCGCAATCCGTTGTTGCCACAATCCGTCCACGTCTTCCGGAGAATCCGTCTACCATCGTTGCACTATCTTGTCCAAAATTTTATTTTCGCTAAACCTGAGTCGACTTCTCGAGCAGCAGTATCCAAAATCTTCCAAGTTTGTGTGAATCTATCGTATCGTCCCTCCAAACCAAATCGTGTTTCTTTGCTCAACCAACAGCTCAAATGTGTTGCAAAAAATCGTAGTTCGTGCTCGCTATCCTTCCGATAATCCCATCGCTTTGCTCAAGCGTAACCCAAATGTTCGTTCCGATTTCGCCCATCTCTTAAGCCCAATGATACTTCCATTTGCACGATTTCGTTCTTGAGTTCTCAAGTCTAATGTATCGAAGGATACCCGAGTCAAATTCCATTGCACTATATACCACTTGAAAATATAGTTGCCCTCGTGCATAATCTGCGTCAACCAGCGTCTATCCCAAACTGACTATTCCGAGGTGATTCTGTCGAATCATAACTCAATATTCGCTTGCTCCATTTTCATTCTTTCCAACTCAGTCGATTTGCACCAAACGATTTGTATTCGTTATCCGAGTCCGTTCAGGAAATTTCCATTGATGTCCAACCAAAATATTTTCAATGTCTTGCTTAACACGTTTGATCCCATATACCACTTCGAATCAAGTCGTTACTCGCATTACAATTTCCTTGCACGAATTCAAGATCCGTTCGAACATCCCTTATGTGTGATCATGCCTTTTCCAACTCGAGTTTGACACAAAACTCAGGCAATGCTTGAATTATCCAACTATTCCTATCAATCTCGCTATGCCACTCGTGCCATATCCCATTCTCGATACTTCCAACTATTCTCAAACCGTCTGATACTTTCGCAACACGAGCAATCGTCTGAACGATTGTATTCCAAGTAGTCCAACCCAATTCCCAATGTTTCCACACATTTGTTGTACGAGCAACTCGTTCCAACTTATCCTGATATTCCCGAGCCAAACTCAAATCTGCCCAACCGATGCGCCACAGCCGAAATTCCAACTTATATCCAACACAATCGCTAGACGAGCAACTCGTGCAAGGATACATTCTCATCGAAAGTTTCTACTCAAAACATACCGCATAACCAAATCTCGTTAGCCAACCAACTGATCCATTGAGGCAATCAGAATCTCCTGAACGATAAACCAAGCCAACCCAACGAAAGTCCACACTTGTTGCACAAATACAACAACGCCAACCAACTTGCTGCACGAATGCAACAACGCCTAACGAGGCTAAGCGGTCCTACGAAAACCAACCAAGGCAGCCCAACAAAGAATAATATGCAGCCACAACTAGCAATAAATAGACTTATTGCATGAAACATCCGATGCGGCACCGAGTATAGTCAAGAGCTAAACGACACACGGAAGCTATTTAGAGTTTGTGATGAAGCGAAGGACCAAGTCCGAAGAAATGAACCGGGCGCTCTGATACCAATTTGTCACGCCCCAATCTCCCGCAAGATCAATAGTCCCCGCTGAACGTGAAATCACCACGTTGCAGCTCTCCCGCGGGACAATCGTTCTAATCGGGACGTGATGCCGTACGAACCTGGAGTTGCGCTCGTACAAGGGGATGTTGTCAAACACCAAATGTTATCATTGAACCAACCAAGTTGCAGCGGAAGTCAAGTATTGTGTACCAAGCACACATCAGAGTAATACGCAGCGAAGCTCACGATAGGGTCCAAATGAAATGCCCCGAGGCAATGCCACAAAGGCGATGCCACGAAGACGATGAAATGCTCTTGCTCTTTTCTCTAGCCCACAAAGGTACTTACAGTTCATACATCTTGTCCCGTATATCCAAGCAGCGCCACTACGCCTGTGTACCTGAAATATTGCCCACAAACGTGGGTCAGTATACAACCGTACTGGTGAGCGGGGTAACCCACTCGTCTAAGCCGACACTAAGTAAAATAGTGAATGCACACAGTTAAATGGTGATCTTTCTAGTTGAATCCTAGATTCTTTTCATGGCATATGGATGACATGTTAAGGAAAGCTGTAAAGCAGTTTAAGCATACAAGCATTCAACTCAAACCAATCGACAAGCATTTATATATATCCGACCCGTCTAACTCAATGACATCGCTTGCACGATAATATATCGAACCATCAGTCTCGCCTCAATATCCATCCTCAACCAACAGTTTATATCCCAATCTCGAGTGCACACTCTTGCCGAGGCAAGGTGGCCGCGCCTACACGAAAGCCAAACCAACAAAAGAAAAGCAAGCCAACTCTTATCTATATGAAGTCACTGGCAAAGCCATAAAGGACAAAATCCAAGCATTAACGGCGCTCCCTATCAGCCCGGGTAGCAAGCCCCGCTGGAGGTCCCGCAATGCATCGTGACTAGCACTGTGACTAGCACGAATCAATATTTCCCTCCGGATCGATACGGTCCCAGTGCCCCGGGAAGCCGTTTCGAGGAAATGTCAAACCCTTGTGTACACAGGTTGTCCGTGACATGCAGAAAGTAGGTATGACGAGAGGATCAAACATTCTCGTCCCACCAAGCGATCCTAGACTCGTTTCAACCGAATATCCAACCAAAGCATCCATAACCATTCTTCCAACATATCCAACCAAGGAGTCCAAATCTCGACCTCAATATATATATCCCAAGGTACCAAAATACTCATAAGCACAATCTCTCAAGTTGTGCCCAAGTTATGCCCACACTTCACATTGTCGCTTCCCAACACAGTGTTTCACATTGGGTGCAACACCCCACACTCCGAATAATCCCGTGGCACAATGCCCCAACAGTGGCACAATACCCTCGCCGATGCAGTTGTTCGGTTTCGAACCACAACTGCTCGCTTTGCAAGACAAAGCGACCCAGTGATACTCGTGCACGGATGCACGCTCGCTCTCCCGGATTTCCGATATTTCCATTGTATCATTCCAACTTGTATAATTCCAACCGTCCAAGTATAATCCCAATTATCCAACCGACTGCCTCAAATGAATAATCCAACTATCGTACCAATTATCCAACGCATAAATCATTTCAAGCCACAATCCTACCAAGCCAACGGCGTACACTCTATGCATGCCTCAGTGTAGTGTTTCCGAATGTTTCAGCCCAAGTGTTCAAGCCTTTACGTGTTTTCCATATTATTAGGCATGAAGGAGTAGAGGAGAAGGGAAAGAGCCCACTCACAATGTTCGATCCCGTTAGGCATCATGTCCTGCCGATACGGCCAATCCCTTGAACCCGTGGTCCGATGCAAGCGCGATCTACTCAACTGGTATGACCGTGCGAGCAGGCCGTGCTCTCCAAATCATCCGACCGATCGGATTAAGGAAGACGACATTATCGCTTCCATCCAGCTATTCAGTACTGTTCTGAACGAACACCTGATTTCCATCGAACCCGCTAACCATCTGCACATTAAAACCAACTCGATTAATCCTTCTTCCCAAAATCCAACATTTCAAATATAAACAGCATTTGATTTATTCAGTCCGACTCAGCGTAACGCTCCGAGCGGTTGCGGGCGTTACAAGTACCGCCTGCAATTCCCGCTGAGGTCAGAGCCACAATTGGAACCGGAACCGCAGGCAAGTGTACCTTGCCAAACTTGCAGTTTTTGTTATTCATTCCTTTGAATATATACATTATAACTGTTGTACATGCTCAACCCTAGGGCTGTGTGACGTGCTTAGCGTCCGATTATAGTCGGGTGCCAACACCGTACGCGGGGTTGTGTAACGTCAACTAGAGATGGATATCGTGACATTTATATTCTCGTACTTGCATTATCAAGTACATTATACCCAGGACACTTGACATTATTCATGAGACGGAATCTTCCTGAGACATTCAAGGTAATTCCGTATAGGATACATGTTCATGACATTACAGTTTACATGCTTAGAATCAATTCTGACTTATTGCATTAGTTTCATCTTGCGTGACTGGACCTGAGACATTATGGAACTGTGACGTGAGATTACATGGGGTAGGGAGAGTATTACCATATCAAGGCTGATTATAATATAAATAATGTTATCTGGATGTGTCTTAGTATCTGATACAGAGCTTTGGCACAAGTTCTGGCCCTTCGAGAAAATACTGCTATGGGTTTCTCCGACACTGATCCTGTAGTAGACTCAGCCTGAGTATGACTAAAACTCTCACTTGCATTTCACTTAGCTGGTTTATTCATTTACCCTATTGTTCCCTTATTGCTGCACTGCATTTATTTTGGCTTGAGCTTTCTTGTACCTTGCTATGTTGTCACGTCCCAGTCCCAAAATACGTAGGACTAGGAATACGTAACACGCCAGCCGTATGTATACGAACTCCAATATATGGAAACCATATACACACGTACGCTGTACATGAATATCCAATCCACAGTGGTAATATATGTCACAACAAGTCACACGCAGTTCTATATCTCATCCACAGCACCAATAATAGAATAATGGAAATCAATAACTGAATATCAAAGAAGCAGTCTCAAAATAGAAATCTCAAAGTGTGATAGTCGGGTGGAAACAAATCCACTGCAATTCGACTATAATAAACTACTAAAGAGAGAAGAGAATAAACTCTAATATAAGAATAAATGTCTCGAAAAAGAATAGCAACTAAAATCTCTAAACAGCTGCAATGAATCACATATAATCAGAAGGTAAGATCGTCTCAGACTGATAGGTAGCGTCAGGTCCAGGTCCATACTCCTGCGGGTACTCCTGCTCATCTATATCTGGAAAGGGACCAGGTCCTCAGAGGGACGTAACAAGATACAAAAAGCACATGCCAATAAAGTACTGAAAATAAACATCCATTGGGTCGCCTAACCGTCTAAGTGAATGCAGTTAAGAACAACTTTCCCCACAAGTGAACTATCTGGCTGAAACTGGGATTTGGCATGGTTCTCTTTTGGAGATCCAGGGGCCCAAAGGCACGACGTCTTTTGAACGGCGGAGGTCCGCCAATGTACATAATATATATATGGGTCATCACCGTCCGTATCTCCAGTGGAGAATCCGGGTGCACAGGAGAAAAGTGCAAAGGAGTTCAAATGCGGTACTTGTTGTTCTCCCCACCCAATGCTCTAAGCATGTCATGTCCATGACACGATAAACCTCTAATAACCGCCAGGTCTACTAGCATGCAAAGTTTCTATTGGCAGTTATCCCTATCCGTCGCACGACCTATACGTACCAGTGGCCAGCCGAGTACGCAAGTCCGTGTCCTACATGTGACTCACACTCGTGTAAGAATAGTGTCATGGCCAATGAAACATAAATACCTCATGAAGATGGGGTAGTCTCATAAAGTAGGTCCAATGCATATACATAAATAAAAACATAGTACGACGACACCATCGTGGAACCCAAGTTTCCTTGGACGCGCAGTTTATATAGCAGTTAAAATAAATGAACTAAATAAGCAGAAAATAAACATGCATGTCTCGTATGGAATGTAAATACAATACAATGGCAAGGTATACTTGCCTGGCAAGAAATCTGTAAAGTGTACGCGCCCAAATGTCAAGGACACGGAACCTGGAACTAAGGACTCTGAACAAACGTCTCTGGATGCTGAAATAAACATCACCAACATTTCCGGAATGAGCAAAATAGCTAAAAAGCACATCCCTTTCGTCCAATTTGGACACAGGGGCAAAACGGTAATTTTGGACAAAAGTGGGGTCCACGTGGCCCACTTTGCACCGAAAAGCGTGCCGAGGGTAACAGTCTCTAAATGGGACAAACTATAGGTCAAACAACTCTAAATGTCAATACGAACCCAACGGTATGTCCAAATGTGGATTCCGATGAGCCGAACACAATTTTGTCCAAAAAGTCAACTGTGAGGCCCGCCAATTGGCGATCTGGTCAACCGTCTCAGAATTGCGTAAAAATTGGGTCACAGGACCAGCGCGTTACCACGAGTCCAGTGGCGTAAGTTTCGTCGCAATCTGACAAGCGTGCATAAAATACGCGCGAGTTCCACAAAAGTTGCGACACGGGGTGTGTCCGCGGATACGGCCTGATTCCGGCGCGCACACGCGTCCGAATCAGTCCCCACAAATTTTTACGTGTCCGGGTACGCTGCGTGCACCATTCGGTACACTTGGTACACGGCGGGGCAGTCCCGTTTGGCGGGGCGCGCTCCATTTTCCAACTTTTGGAAATCTGGAAAAAGTGGGTTCGCATAGTTTTTTGGCGAATTTAATTATGTCCACAGCAGCTAATAATCTAGGGTTATTTAACAGAAAATAAACTAGGTCAAGTGGTCTACACATATAAAAAAGAATCACCGAATTCGGATCTCTGTGGTGGGAGATACGAACTCGGCAATATGGGTGGTCACCGCAGTTTTCTGCGATCCCAGAATTGGGTCTGCTCGCGCCAACTTGGACGCTATTTTTCGCCTAGGGGTACACGTTTTTCGAGGTTGGCTATTATACAAATATGGAAGAGGGTTAAGGGGTGAGCATACCGGTGAAGACAGAACGGCGTTTGGTTGAGCGAGTCGACGGAAAACAACTCCGGAGCGAAGGTGCCTCGTGTGGGAATCTGCAGTGCGCGAGGTCGGAGTCGTCGGGATGGTTTGGACGGCTTGGCGGGGTTCTCTGGCTGCGGCGGCGGCTCTAGATGAGAAGTGAGGGTCTGGAGATTTTAGGTTAGGGTTTTTATGAAATATATATATATATATATATATATATATATATATATATATATATATATATATATATAATAGGGAGAGAGAAAGGGATGGAGGCGTCCGCGTGCAAAAAAGGGGGGGAAGAAATTCGGCTTGCTGTTGGCTGCTAGCAAGTTTCCAACTTGCTAGTTGGAAGTTTGCTAAGAAGTAGTTTGCTAAGAAGTATTATATTAGTATTACTTTATTAGTTTTTTTTTTATATTAATATTTCTTTTCTTTTCCTTTCTTTTTAAAATATATATATACATATATATATATATATTTGTGTATACATATATAATATATATATACTCATAAGAAGATCTTATGGATTAGAATAATGCACACCATTAGGCTAGCAACTACTTAAGGGGGTCTCCTACATGGAATAAATTTCGAAAAATTTCGGATGGTCCCATAAATTCTCTAAGTGCCCGAACACTTAAAATAAAAATTATTAAAAATCTATTTCTCCTATTTAGCCCCTAATTACTACAATTTAATTAATAATTAATAAATAAAGGGTATATACGATTTTCTAGGAAGGGGGTTTTACATATGTCCCCTGAGGACCTGGATCCGGATTGTCCCCAGGTATAGCCGAAGAGATCTACCCCGAGGTGTACGAAACAAGAGCACTTCTCGGAACAGAACAGGAACCTGAGGACGAGATCGTGGCAGAAGACTTCTCCTGAGTACCGGTTTCATATACTCAGTATTTCTATTTCCAGTTGATTTATTTCCTGTCTATTTGCATTCGATGTACCAGACATATTCTCAGATTGTTCCCCGAGACACTCTTGTTGAGATATGCTCGTTTATATTCTATTGCATTATCTCTGGCTTTTGATCTGTGATTATTTGTTGTGGATGAGATTAGAATAGTCTGTGACTTGTAACATGTCGCGCCCCGATCCCGCAGGGGCCGATCCCGTAGGGCCGATCGTCCTCGCTTGGTCCCTACGGAACCATTCGTCCTCGCTTGGTCCCTACGGAACCGTTCGTCCTCGCTTGGGCGCGATGTCGTGCAAGCCTAAATTGCGCTTGCACCAGGCAACGTACCTGCACAAGACAAGTTAGACAAAATATACATATATAGGCACAGAGTAAAACGCAGAGAACCAAAGTAGAACACATTTGATAGCACACAAAATACTTTCTTTTTATTGAATACTTGAAGATTTGGATTACAAAATGCTGCTTGGCTGAGTTACAAAATATGCCTTAGAAGGCTTACAACTCTTTTTACATTCCCAAAACTAGCCACAACGTCCATTACATTATGCCCTTGTAGTAGGACCAAAATAGTAAAATATCTAGCAGAAGAGGAAGTAGCCCACTGGAGAGGTAAGCAGCGGAAGAAGCAGCACGAACACAATCCTAAGGAAGGGTGCGCACACGCTGATTCAGGTTCAGGATGCTTGCCAGACTCTCGCTCCCAGCACCTGGATATTTGCCCACAAACGTGGGTCAGTACTACCACATGTACTGGTGAGCGACCGTGGCCAAACTCACCTTAGAAATCCACAATAAGTAAGCATATGAAGCTAGCATTATTAAGTGGTCTTTCTGGTTGTCTAGTTTCTTTTTAACAATTCATGCTAGGAAACATAGACAATATAAAGCAAGTGTATATGATATTTCTTACCCACGGCCGAGCGGTTATCCCTGCAGCAGACACACAAGTTAGCCACAATTTGCATATGAATAACTTATGAATCGAAAATAGGCATCAATGTGTTAGGTATGCAAGAAGGTAAACCTAGCATGCGCCCTAACTATATGATGGTCCCCTCCACGGGAATAGTAGTTGGGACGTACAAGCCCATCCTACTAATGGACGAGTCTACCCTCCCGTAAGTAAGGACGTTCACGCCTCAGGGTATCTAGATCTCTTTCCGGCCGAACGATCTCCAGTGCCCCAGGGACCGCCCGATAGATAAATCCTTGTGCACAAGTTGTCCTGACCAAATGCATGAATGCAAGCTCCTATCAGAAAAATATGCTATCATGCAACTGATGAACAATGAGCAAGCAAGTCTATCTCTTCTTTTCTCTTTTCTCTTTTCTAGATCAAGTCCAGAGTTTTCCAGCTATAATACTCGAGGCACAGCATACAAGGGACAATAAGCAACTAGTAAGGTAGCAGTTCAATACACGAAGCATGCAATACTTTTCTTTTATCTTTAGCTTATCTTTTTAGTGAGGCAACATAATTTCAAGTGAACTAGAGATTCTTTATTAGGCATGCAGACTTAAAGGATTCATCGAAGGGCCTAAGCCACTCACCTAATGAACCGAACGAGGGGATGGGGAAGCCTAAGCGACGTTCACTCCTTGGTTATGCGTCCTGAAAATGCAACAATACTTGGTTAGCATACTTCAATCTCTTTCCCTTACGATTCGAAAGAACGCGCAAGCGAGAAAGCGAAATCATAAAAACCAAGTCATCGAAAGCAACTCAAAACACAAAGCAACACAAAACCAAGAAGCAAAGCAACCAACAAAACTCTTGGACTTATTTCAATAGAAGCCGTTCGATTAATTCGAAGGGTTTATTGCACTTCGTCCGTGTTGATTTGGTAAGGTTTCCTCGAGACTCGATTCTCAACCGAGTCGAAGCAGCGTAGTGTTCCATAAGTAACCGTTTGGAGCGGGGCGTTACATACTACCCCACTGAGAAGAAGTTTCGTCCACGAAACTTAAGAGATCAAGGAGGCAAAGATCAAGCATCAAGAGTTCAATGGAATAAGACTCACCAACATCGTGATCGCTCTCATCACGCTCAATATTCAACTGATACACTCTAGGCCTTCTTATCTGATCAGTTGGTTCCAGAGCAGGACCCGGAGGGGTCTGAGTCTCAACCCGAGCAGTCTTGTTGTTTCCATCCGGGTATGGCGGCGGAACCCTCTTGTTTTGGCAGTTCACTGCCTGATGCCCTAATTCCCCGCAGTTATAACACTCATTATTTGCACCACGACAAATATCTACGGTATGGCCTGGTTTGTGGCAGTAAATGCAATTAGGACCTGGGCGCCGCTCGCCCGTTGTTTTCTTTTCTCCATTATGGTATCTTTTAGCAGGAGGGTTTCGAGGAGCCGGTGCCCTTTCTGGAGCATTTTGCGGAGTGAACTGCTCATTCTGCACGGCTGCCTCAAAGGCTTGTATATAGGTTTTGCACTCCCGGTTCATAACATCTTTTCTTAGATTATCGTTTAAGCCTTTTATGAACCGATGTGTGCGGGCTCCCTCATCGGGAATCATCGAGCTAGCGAACTTAGCAAGTTTGGAGAATTCTGACTCGTAATCTTCGACAGACATGCTCCCTTGCTTAAGCTCGGTAAACTCGTCTTCTTTTCTCTGCCTGACAGCTGGTGGGAGGTAATGTGCAAGGAATGCTTCCTTGAACATTCCCCAAGTAATCCTACCATCCTGATGCTTGGTGGCGAGGTCTGCCTTCTTGACTTCCCACCAATCGTGTGCTCGTAACCGCAACTGCATATCTGCGCACGTCACCCTCTTGTTCGCAGGTATTGAGGCAAAGCTAAACAAGCTCTCCATCTTTGCGACCCAGTCCATCACCTTATCCGGCGTGGTCTTGCCTTCAAACTCCGGAGGGTTCAACTTCAGGAACTCAGCGCCTTTAAAGGTAGACTTTTCGGCCGCGCGAGGAGGCTCGTTTGTTTCTGCTAATCCTGCGCCTTGAGGCATGGTCGGGGCAGTCACAGGTATTGCGGCGGTGCCAGATGCACCACTGTTCACTGCTAGTGTTGTCACTATCTGCGTCAGGGAGTCAAGCTGCTTTTGTTGTGCCAAGGCTCTAGCATCAGCTCGTTGCTGTTGAGCCTCGAATCGTTCTTGTTGCGCAGCATGACGATCGTTTTGATTCTGTAACATTGCAATTAATCTATCCATTTGATCATCGCTTACGCTAGCTGCGCGCGATGACTCAGGGTTACCAGCACCTGTTCTTGTCATCTTTGCTGCAAAAGAGAGTAGCTTGCATTAGTCTCATAACGTATTATAGACTTATTGCATGGGACGTTGGGTTTTCATACTCTTAGGGACCTTTCTCACTCGATTTACTTCTTATAGATTCGAAATCAATTTTCGAAATTCGGGACTTTTGAAATCGCTTGAAAACTTATATCCTTTTCGAAGACGATGTTTGAAGAGGCCAAGGACGTAAAGCCATGCTCTGATACCACCTGTCGCGCCCCGATCCCGCAGGGGCCGATCCCGTAGGGCCGATCGTCCTCGCTTGGTCCCTACGGAACCATTCGTCCTCGCTTGGTCCCTACGGAACCGTTCGTCCTCGCTTGGGCGCGATGCCGTGCAAGCCTAAATTGCGCTTGCACCAGGCAACGTACCTGCACAAGACAAGTTAGACAAAATATACATATATAGGCACAGAGTAAAACGCAGAGAACCAAAGTAGAACACATTTGATAGCACACATGTACTGGTGAGCGACCGTGGCCAAACTCACCTTAGAAATCCACACTAAGTAAGCATATGAAGCTAGCATTATTAAGTGGTCTTTCTGGTTGTCTAGTTTCTTTTTAACAATTCATGCTAGGAAACATAGACAATATAAAGCAAGTGTATATGATATTTCTTACCCACGGCCGAGCGGTTATCCCTGCAGCAGACACACAAGTTAGCCACAATTTGCATATGAATAACTTATGAATCGAAAATAGGCATCAATGTGTTAGGTATGCAAGAAGGTAAACCTAGCATGCGCCCTAACTATATGATGGTCCCCTCCACGGGAATAGTAGTTGGGACGTACAAGCCCATCCTACTAATGGACGAGTCTACCCTCCCGTAAGTAAGGACGTTCACGCCTCAGGGTATCTAGATCTCTTTCCGGCCGAACGATCCCCAGTGCCCCAGGGACCGCCCGAGAGATAAATCCTTGTGCACAAGTCCTGACCAAATGCATGAATGCAAGCTCCTATCAGAAAAATATGCTATCATGCAACTGATGAACAATGAGCAAGCAAGTCTATCTCTTCTTTTCTCTTTTCTCTTTTCTAGATCAAGTCCAGAGTTTTCCAGCTATAATACTCGAGGCACAGCATACAAGGGACAATAAGCAACTAGTAAGGTAGCAGTTCAATACACGAAGCATGCAATACTTTTCTTTTATCTTTAGCTTATCTTTTTAGTGAGGCAACATAATTTCAAGTGAACTAGAGATTCTTTATTAGGCATGCAGACTTAAAGGATTCATCGAAGGGCCTAAGCCACTCACCTAATGAACCGAACGAGGGGATGGGGAAGCCTAAGCGACGTTCACTCCTTGGTTATGCGTCCTGAAAATGCAACAATACTTGGTTAGCATACTTCAATCTCTTTCCCTTACGATTCGAAAGAACGCGCAAGCGAGAAAGCGAAATCATGAAAACCAAGTCATCGAAAGCAACTCAAAACACAAAGCAACACAAAACCAAGAAGCAAAGCAACCAACAAAACTCTTGGACTTATTTCAATAGAAGCCGTTCGATTAATTCGAAGGGTTCATTGCACTTCGTCCGTGTTGATTCGGTAAGGTTTTCCCGAGACTCGATTCTCAACCGAGTCGAAGCAGCGTAGTGTTCCATAAGTAACCGTTTGGAGCGGGGCGTTACATAACATTTGCTCTATTTATTGTTAGACTACAGCTTAAGCATGCCCTGATGGATCTATTAAATTGGGTTGTCCATCGGTGCGTGCTGCTGGCCATTGCCACGTGTCCAGTCCCTCGGCATTTTGGGACTGGGACGTGACATAGTTTTTGTGGTGGCCCATGCAGGCCAACGACTAAATTGTTCGATTTCAACTTAGGGACCGAACAGGCCTGCCATCTGAATACTCGCTTGATAGCTATTGTTGTAAGAAAACTCTACAAGATGTAGGTGGTCCTCCCATGATCCTCCGAAGTCTAACATGCAAGCCCTCAACATATCTTCCAAGGTCTGAATAGTACGCTCCGACTGCCCATCTGTCTGCGGGTGGTAAGATGTACTGAACTTCAGACGAGTACCAAGACTCTCTTGCATGCTCCTCCAAAAGTGCGATGTGAAGCGCGAATCTCTGTCCGATACAATGCTGACTGGTATGCCGTGCAATCTCACGATGTCTCATATATAAATCAGCTAAAGCTTCTGTAGACTGACCCACTCTAAAAGGTATAAAATGGGCTGACTTGGTGAGTCGGTCCACTATTACCCACACTGCATCTCTCCCACTTGGACTCTTGGAAAAACCCGTGACGAAGTCCATAGTGATGTGCTCCCATTTCCACTCTGGAATCGAAAGTGTTTGCAATAATCCTGCTGTCCTCTGGTGCTCCGCCTTCACTTGTTGACATACCAGACATTTAGCTACAAAGCGAGCTATCTCTCTCTTCATTCCATGCCACCAAAAGTGTTGTCGTAAGTCATGATACATCTTGGTGCCTCCAGGATGAATAGAATAAATCGAACTACGAGCCTCTGCCATCAGCTCCTGTCGAATCTCTCCATTTGGAACATAAAGACAATCACCACATCGTAATGTCCCATACTCATGAATGCGCAATCCGGTCTGCTCTCCAGCCTCTGTCCTTTTCTTTAGTCTCCTGAATCTGGCATCTGTAGGCAAAGATGCCTTAATCCTCTCTACCAATGATGATTGTACTTGCAAGTTGGCTAGTGTCCCATCTGCTCCGGGTAATATCACTTCAATGCCAAGCTCTTGCAAGTCCTCCAATAGTTCCCTCTGTGCTGTCAAGAAGTAAACTGCTGGCTTCCGGCTTAACGCGTCTGCTACCACGTTAGCCTTGCCTGGATGATAATATAGCTCCATCTCAAAATCTTTCATCAACTCGAGCCATCGACGTTGCCTCATATTTAACTCCTTCTGCGTGAAGACGTACTTGAGGCTCTTGTGGTCTGTATAGATCTCCACTCGTTCCCCATATAAGTAATGTCTCCATAGCTTCAGAGCAAATACAACGGCTGCAAGTTCCAAGTCATGAGTCGGATAATTCTTCTCATGTACTCGTAACTGCCTAGATGCATATGCAATCACCTTGCCATGCTGCATCAATACGCATCCTAAGCCTTTTCCTGATGCGTCACTGTAGATCACATAACCTCCTGATCCTGACGGAATCGTCAATACTGGTGCTGTAGTCAGTCGCTTCTTCAACTCTTCGAAGGCTGCTTGACACTCGTCAGTCCATATAAATTCTTGGTCCTTAGAAGTCAAACGAGTCATAGGTGCCGCTATTCTTGAGAAGTTTTCCACGAACCGTCGGTAATATCCCGCAAGTCCAAGGAAACTCCTCACCTCTGCTGCTGATTTAGGAACAGGCCATGTCTCAACTGCTGAGATCTTCTCTGGATCAACAGAAATACCATCTCCTGTAACAACATGTCCAAGTAAAGAAACTCTGTCCAAGAAGAACTCACATTTGCTGAGTTTAGCATATAACTGCTCTCTCCTCAAAGTCTCTAGAACAATCTGCAGGTGCTCTTCGTGCTCCTCGTGGCTCTTCGAATAGACAAGTATATCATCTATGAAGACGACCACGAACTGGTCCAAGTACTGGTGGAAGACTCGATTCATCAAGTCCATGAAGATCGCTAGAGCATTGGTCAATCCAAATGGCATGACCAAAAACTCGTAGTGCCCATATCTTGTTCTGAATGCGGTCTCCGGAATGTCCTGCTTCCGTACCTTCACTTGGTGATATCCCGATCTCAAATCTATCTTCGAGAATATCTTAGCTCCACTGAGTTGATCAAATAAGTCATCAATGCGTGGCAATGGATATTTGTTCTTCACTGTCACTGCATTTAAGGCTCGGTAGTCAATGCACATACGCACTGACCCATCCTTCTTGGGTACAAACAACACTGGTGCTCCCCAGGGTGATGCACTCGGTCGGATGAAACCTTTCTCCTCTAGCTCCTTTAACTGTGCCTTCAGCTCGTCCATCTCCTTCTTCGCTAGTCTGTAAACATGCGATGCTATAGGTGCTGCTCCGGGTGCTAGTTCAATTGAAAACTCTACGTCTCTGTCTGGGGGTAGTCCTGGCAAATCCTCTGGAAAGACGTCTAGAAATTCTGAAAGAATGGGATGATAGACAACATCGTCCATTGCGAACTGCATACCATCAAGAATTTCTGTGGATCCTCGGGCAAACTCAAGTTCAGGCTGGCCTGGTACCTTAAAAAGAACGCTTCCACCAAAGCAATCGAAGAAAGCATGGTACTTGCTTAGCCAGTCCATTCCAAGCACAATATCAAAAGACGGCATAGGAAGGACTAAGAGTTGGGCGTTCATCTCTCTGCCACGTATCACTATAGGGCCCGATCTACAAACTCGACTAACTGGTACAACTCCTCCTCCGGTTAGAATTCTAACACAACTAGATAATGGTGTAGAAGCAATGTTGTGTTTGGCAATAAAACTAGATGATATGAATGAGTGGGTGGCTCCCGTATCAAATAATGTCACAGCAGAAAAGTAAAAGCAAGGGTAATACCTGCTATGACATCCACCTCATGATCCATGTCATCTACCTCCAATGCAAAAGTTTGTCCGTTCCTCTGCGGCTGTCCATGTCCGGTCCTTATATACTGCTCCTCCTGAGTGAGTAGCGGTGGTCCTCTCTGAAATCCTCCTGCTGCTGGGGGTCGACGTGCTCCCGGTCCAGTCATCTGCTGAGCTGGCTTTGGTGCTGGAAGCGCTAATCTCTGAACTGGCGGTGGAAGTGTCTGCTGCATGTGGCAATCTTTCGCCATGTGCTTTCCAGAGCCACATCTCCTACACTGACCCAAGCGGGTCCGACAATCTCTCGAAACATGTCCGATCCTCCCACAATAATTACATTAGGATTTCTCCGGAATCTGGTACGGTCCGGCTCTGTGTTGCTGATGCTGCTGTGCCAAGGGACGTCTGATAGGTCCCCCCTGTTGTGTCCTGGCTGGTCCCTGCTGTATCTTTGCTGATCCTTGTTGTGTCCTCAGCTGACCTCATTTTCCTCTGCTAATGGTTTCCTGAAATCTGGCCTTTTTCAGTAGTTCAGCGTAAGAGACTCGGGACTGCGAGCTTGTATAATGTTGTAGCTCCTGGGTCAGTCCTCGATGAAATCTCTTAGCCTTAGCCAAGTCATTTGGTATCAAAGCAGCGCCATATTTGCTGAGTCGACTAAACTCGGCATCATACTCGTCCACGGTTCGGTTCCCTTGCTCTAAGTGAAGAAACTGATCATACAAGGTGTCCCTGACAGTGTCCGGGAAGTACTTTCCCTCAAAGCATTCCAAGAACTGCTCCCAAGTTTGGTAAGTACCCAACTGGCGCTCCATGGATTTCCACCAGTGATGAGCATTACCATCTAGAAGCGTCCGTACACCCGTCATCCATAGGTCCGTAGGTAACTGCGATGCCTCCAGTAGCTTCTGCGTGTGAGTGATCCAGTTGGTAGTCTCCTCCGGGCTCTCAGTGCCCTTGTACTGCCTTGGACCCATCTGAACAAAATCCTTTACTGATCCAACCCTAGCTCGAGGTACTGGAGCTAGTGCTTGGGCTGGTACAGTAGCCTGTGTAGCCATCCTCTCCAGTGCTGCCAAAAATTCTTGCCTCTGCTCGGCTGCCTGCTGCCTCTGTTCCTGTATCATCATCTGAAAGAATTGGAACATCTGCGCTTGGCCATCTTGCGGTACTGGGACAGGTGGAAGGTTCCCAATAGGTGAAGCGGGAAGATCAGATGGAACTGGGGTGTGAGTCTGTCCATCTGGCCTCGGAAGCCTAGGAATCGTTGGGGTCCCTCCTTGAGTCTGACCATTGACTCCAGAAGTTATGTCGCCATCGGCGGCAGTACATCCATTTTGCAAATCCATCTCTCTGCAGGTGATGTACGGAACGATTAGAAAAAGTACAGGAATCAAACAGGATGCAAGTATTAAAAAGGAAGGATGAATTTCAATCAAGCGTGGATGAGATCCTTATACTCTATTCCTATACGCAGGCTTGTTCGGTACAGTTACGTAATCGAGACAATATATTCTTGACCTGCATGGGCCACCACAAAAATATGTCACGCCCCAGTTCCAAAATACGTAGGACTAGGAATACGTAACACGCCAGCCGTATGTATACGAACTCCAATATATGGAAACCATATACACACGTACGCTGTACATGAATATCCAATTCACAGTGGTAATATATGTCACAACAAGTCACACGCAGTTCTATATCTCATCCATAGCACCAATAATAGAATAATGGAAATCAATAACTGAATATCAAAGAAGCAGTCTCAAAATAGAAATCTCAAAGTGTGATAGTCGGGTGGAAACAAATCCACTGCAATTCGACTATAATAAACTACTAAAGAGAGAAGAGAATAAACTCCAATATAAGAATAAATGTCTCGAAAAAGAATAGCAACTAAAATCTCTAAACAGTTGCAATGAATCACATATAATCAGAAGGTAAGATCGTCTCAGACTGATAGGTAGCGTCAGGTCCAGGTCCATACTCCTGCGGGTACTCCTGCTCATCTATATCTAGAAAGGGACCAGGTCCTCAGAGGGACGTAACAAGATACAAAAAGCACATGCCAATAAAGTACTGAAAATAAACATCCATTGGGTCGCCTAACCGTCTAAGTGAATGCAGTTAAGAACAACTTTCCCCACAAGTGAACTATCTGGCTGAAACTGGGATTTGGCATGGTTCTCTTTTGGAGATCCAGGGGCCCAAAGGCACGTCGTCTTTTGAACGGCGGAGGCCCGCCAATGTACATAATATATATATATATGGGTCATCACCGCCCGTATCTCCAGTGGAGAATCCGGGTGCACAGGAGAAAAGTACAAAGGAGCTCAAATGCGATACTTGTTGTTCTCCACACCCAATGCTCTAAGCATGTCATGTCCATGACACGATAAACCTCTAATAACCGCCAGGTCTACTAGCATGCAAAGTTTATATTGTCAGTTATCCCTATCCGTCGCACGACCTATACGTACCAGTGGCCAGCCGAGTACGCAAGTCCGTGTCCTACATGTGACTCACACTCGTGTAAGAATAGTGTCATGGCCAATGAAACATAAATACCTCATGAAGATGGGGTAGTCTCATAAAGTAGGTCCAATGCATATACATAAATAAAAATATAGTACGACGACACCGTCGTGGCACCCAAGTTTCCTTGGATGCGCAGTTTATATAGCAGTTAAAATAAATGAACTAAATAAGCAGAAAATAAACATGCATGCCTCGTATGGAATGTAAATACAGTACAATGGCAAGGTATACTTGTCTGGCAAGAAATCTGTAAAGTGTACGCGCCCAAATGTCAAGGACACGGAACCTGGAACTAAGGACTCCGAACAAACGTCTTCGGATGCTGAAATGAACATCACCAACGTTTCTGGAATGAGCAAAATAGCTAAAAAGCACATCCCTTTCGTCCAATTTGGACACAGGGGCAAAACGGTAATTTTGGGCAAAAGTGGGGCCCACGTGTGGCCCACTTTGCACCGAAAAGCGTGCCGAGGGTAACAGTCTCTAAATGGGACAAACTATAGGTCAAACAACTCTAAATGTCAATATGAACCCAACGGTATGTCCAAATGTGGATTCCGATGAGCCGGACACAATTTTGTCCAAAAAGTCAACTGTGGGGCCCGTCAATTGGCGATCTTGTCAACCGTCTCAGAATTGCGTGAAAATTGGGTCACAGGACCAGCGCGTTACCATGAGTCCAGTGGCGCAAGTTTCGTCGCAATCTGACAAGCGTGCAAAAATACGCGCGAGTTCCACAAAAGTTGCGATACGGGATGTGTCCGCGGATACGGCCTGATTCCGGCGCGCACACGCGTCCGAATCAGTTCCCACGAATTTTTACGTGTCCGGTTACGCTGCGTGCACCGTTCGGTACACTTGGTACACGGCGGGGCTGTCTCGTTTGGCGGGGCGCGCTCCGTTTTTCAACTTTTAGAAATATAGAAAAAGTGGGTTCGCATAGTTTTGTGACCAATTTAATTATGTCCACAGCAGCTAATAATCTAGGGTTATTTAACAGAAAATAAACTAGGTCAAGTGTTATACACATATCAAAAAGAATCACCGAATTTCGGATCTCTGTGGTGGGAGATACGAACTCGGCAATATGGGTGGTCACCGCAGTTTTCTGCGATCCCTGAATTGGGTCTGCTCGCGCCAACTTGGACGCCATTTTTCGCCTAGCGGTACACATTTTTCGAGGTTGGCTATTATACAAATATGAAAGAGGGTTAAGGGGTGAGCATACCGGTGAAGACGGAACGGCGTTTGGTTGAGCGAGTCGACGAAAAACAACTCCGGAGCGAAGGTGCCTCGTGTGGGAATCTGCAGTGCGCGAGGTCGGAGTCGTCGGGATGGTTTGGACGGCTTGGCGGGGTTCTCTGGCTGCGGCGGCGGGTCTAGATGAGAAGAGGGGGTCTGAAGATTTTAGGTTAGGATTTTTACGAAATATATATATATATATATATATATATATATATATATATATATATATATATATATATATATATAGGGAGAGAGAAAGGGATGGAGGCGTCCGCGTGCAAAAAAGGGGGGGAAGAAATTCGGCTTGCTGTTGGCTGCTAGTGTAGCACCCCGTTCTCCCGGTGCGGAGAGCGCGGCTAAGAAACACAAGACGGTATCGTTCGATCGGGATAGATTGAATTAAGAACTCGTCCTCGTTATGGATTTGTTTCTTCGGAATCGATTCCCATATTCAGTGGACTGCGCCCCAAGGATCGGCTTAGCGGCAGAGTCAGGAGGGACCTCTCCGCTGCTATCTTTTAATGCCTCGGTTTTCGATGTCGTTTGTTGCTTTCGTGCTTTGAGTTGGTTTTGGGATTTGCTTGTTTTCTTTGAACGGTTTCGATGGTTTTCATTGTTTTCGTTCATTGACTTGCACTTCTATTCCGAGATTGGAAAGAGAGAAAGAAGTTTTAATCGAGCTGTTCGTGTGCAGGTGAACGAGCAGTAGGCGGCTTGCGAGCGGAGTCGTGAAGCTCCTCTTTGCCTCTTCTTTCCAAAATCTAAGTGAGTGACTACCAACCCGATTAGCTAGCTCTGCTTCCAGCTTCACTCCGTTGCCCCGATCAAACGATACCAAGTAATAATAAAAGAAACCAAGATAAAAAAGAATAGACTTGGTTTATTATGCTTGTCAACAAACTTATGAACGGTTATCATCCTGTATGCTAGTTCGTCTATAACTGTTCTATGAATCGTGCTAAGTATGGAAATATATGCTTGTTATGAAATAAACTGTCAGGATGGCTATGCAAACTGTATGCTATGAACACATTCTATGAGTATTCTCGATCACGGACGACTTGTGCACAAGGTATGTTATGAGTTCCGCGGACGGTCACCGGGGCGCCGGGACCGATCCGATCCGGACGGAACGTATGTATAGTCGTATGTTATGGGGCAAAGTGTTATGCAGCGGGGCTCGCCACCTGCGGTGTATATCATTTGTGTCTTGAGACTATAACCCGTCCCTTTGTGGCATCAAGCCAGTGATCCCTGTGTATATTTAAACCTGTTGCATACTAACTTGTGTCTTCGTTTCAGGGAAGGCATGGTAAGTATTGTGCAGGTAATTCAGACGGTCAGGTAAAATCCACCTAACGGTGGCACGTTCATTTCAGTAAATTCAATATGCTGCTTAACTGTAAATGAACTAAGGCAAGATAGAAACCAACCAAATATGCATGCTTCACTAAACAATGTGTTGATTGGGATAGTCAGGCTAGCTCGCCTTCACCAGCATGTTTCGATATGCTGACCCTCGTTGAAACAGGTTCTCCGCACTAAGGCGAACCGAGCGAGGAGCCGAAGTCGTCTTCCCGATCCAGTCCAGCTGTTAGCGCAATCTTCACCGCGCCTCAAAGCCTTTTGAAGTCAGGAGCCTGCAACTCTTCATACACAAAATGCAGCTCCGTGGCAAAGCCGTCCTCCAGCCTGGAGGTCCTTATCGTTTGAGTTTATAAAAGGATGTAATGTACAGGACTGCTATCTCATTTTGAGTCAACCCTTTTGTAAGCCGTTCGGCATATTAGCTGACTCGTTCAAGAGTTTGTAATAGATGTTCATTATCAATAAAGAGAACTTTTCTATGTTTCAAATCTGTGTTTCAATTTATCTGCGTACTCTGAGTATGTGCTTGCTATGCAAATCATTAAAGCCTTGTGCGGGCGCAAACCCAGGCCCGCACGGCGGTCACGGCTCGGGGGACGCCTCGGGGCGTGACATAGTGGTATCAGAGCACAGATTCAAGGTTCCTTAGACTTCGTGCTGGAAAAGTTCCTTTAACGATCAAATTCCTATGCGAACTCTTGAACTCGCTAGGCCAGAATGAGATACGTTCATGCAATAAGTCCATAATACATTATGATCCTAATATAATTTACCTTCTTTTGAAGGAATGGATCCAGCGCAATCTGCAGCGCAACCACCGATCGAAACACAAGAGAGCAGTTCGGGCAATTCGGGAAGCTCTCGAAGCCAAAGAGGCATGTCTCAAGTCGACCCGCTTGAACGGGTAATGCAAATGTTAGAATCGCAACGACAACGAGACGATGCTCGCCAAGTTAAGCTCGAGAGTAATCTAGAGACCCGATTCTCAGTCCAACAGAAGCAGGTCGATGTCCTGCAACAAATCGTTCAGACTTTGGCTGCCAACCATTCCGCCGCAACAGCAGCGACTCCGGTGGAACAGCCCGTGCTTGAAGTGGAGACGCCTCAGATTCCAAGGCCGAGGGACGTGACTGCCTTCAACTTGGGCCATTTCAAGAAAGTCTGCAACACTCCGTTCAACGGGACTGAGGAACCAGTGATAGCTCTAGATTGGCTAGCCGAGATCGAAGACCACTTCACTCTGCTAGAGGTCCCCGAAGATAAGCGCGTCGCCTGCGCGCAACTACAGCTCCGCCTCAACGCACACGATTGGTGGGACGTGCATCGACGATCTCTCCAATTTGATCACGGAGAGGAGGCGATCTCGTGGACGACCTTTCGTGCCGCGTTTGAAGAGGAGTATATATCCCCTCCAGTGCAACGTAAGATGGAAAATGACTTCGTGCAACTGAGGCAAGGCAGGATGACAGTTAAAGAGTACTCCGCCGAATTCAACCGACTCTCCAAATTCGCTAGGGCCTATTTACCTGATGCAGCGAGTCGAGCTAGAAGGTTTGAAGGTGGTCTCCGTCCTGCCATCCATTCGCACGTGGCCAATAATCAGTATAGAACCATGCGTGAAGTCATGAATCACGCCCTATCGCTCGAGCCACTGTATCCTCACGTTTCCACCGGCGCTGTGCATACCTACAATCACAAACGCCAAGGCAACGATGGAGGAAATACCGCTGCAAAGCGCCCTAACCATGGCGGTCCCCACAAAGGAAACCCGAGACCATTCTGTGATTTCTGTAAAAGGCAAGGACACTCCACGGAGCGATGTTACAGCAGAAAAGGTCTATGCTTCAATTGTGGCGGGCCTGGCCACGTAGCTCGGGATTGTCCACTCCCCTCTAAGCTCCTGCCTCAACCCAATAATCCCTAACGGTTGGTTCTATTCCTAAGTTTCGGGGCAAAACTTCCAATTAGTTGGGTAGGATGTAGCACCCCGTTCTCCCGGTGCGGAGAGCGCGGCTAAGAAACACAAGACGGTATCGTTCGATCGGGATAGATTGAATTAAGAACTCGTCCTCGTTATGGATTTGTTTCTTCGGAATCGATTCCCATATTCAGTGGACTGCGCCCCAAGGATCGGCTTAGCGACAGAGTCAGGAGGGACCTCTCCGCTGCTATCTTTTAATGCCTCGGTTTTCGATGTCGCTTGTTGCTTTCGTGCTTTGAGTTGGTTTTGGGATTTGCTTGTTTTCTTTGAACGGTTTCGATGGTTTTCATTGTTTTCGTTCATTGACTTGCACTTCTATTCCGAGATTGGAAAGAGAGAAAGAAGTTTTAATCGAGCTGTTCGTGTGCAGGTGAACGAGCAGTAGGCGGCTTGCGAGCGGAGTCGTGAAGCGCCTCTTTGCCTCTTCTTTCCAAAATCTAAGTGAGTGGCTACCAACCCGATTAGCTAGCTCTGCTTCCAGCTTCACTCCGTTGCCCCGATCAAACGATACCAAGTAATAATAAAAGAAACCAAGATAAAAGAGAATAGACTTGGTTTATTATGCTTGTCAACAAACTTATGAACGGTTATCATCCTGTATGCTAGTTCGTCTATAACTGTTCTATGAATCGTGCTAAGTATGGAAATATATGCTTGTTATGAAATAAACTGTCAGGATGGCTATGCAAACTGTATGCTATGAACACATTCTATGAGTATTCTCGATCACGGACGACTTGTGCACAAGGTATGTTATGAGTTCCGCGGACGGTCACCGGGGCGCCGGGACCGATCCGATCCGGACGGAACGTATGTATAGTCGTATGTTATGGGGCAAAGTGTTATGCAGCGGGGCTCGCCACCTGCGGTGTATATCATTTGTGTCTTGAGACTATAACCCGTCCCTTTGTGGCATCAAGCCAGTGATCCCTGTGTATATTTAAACCTGTTGCATACTAACTTGTGTCTTCGTTTCAGGGAAGGCATGGTAAGTATTGTGCAGGTAATTCAGACGGTCAGGTAAAATCCACCTAACGGTGGCACGTTCATTTCAGTAAATTCAATATGCTGCTTAACTGTAAATGAACTAAGGCAAGATAGAAACCAACCAAATATGCATGCTTCACTAAACAATGTGTTGATTGGTATAGTCAGGCTAGCTCGCCTTCACCAGCATGTTTCGATATGCTGACCCTCGTTGAAACAGGTTCTCCGCACTAAGGCGAACCGAGCGAGGAGCCGAAGTCGTCTTCCCGATCCAGTCCAGCTGTTAGCGCAATCTTCACCGCGCCTCAAAGCCTTTTGAAGTCAGGAGCCTGCAACTCTTCATACACAAAATGCAGCTCCGTGGCAAAGCCGTCCTCCAGCCTGGAGGTCCTTATCGTTTGAGTTTATAAAAGGATGTAATGTACAGGACTGCTATCTCATTTTGAGTCAACCCTTTTGTAAGCCGTTCGGCATATTAGCTGACTCGTTCAAGAGTTTGTAATAGATGTTCATTATCAATAAAGAGAACTTTTCTATGTTTCAAATCTGTGTTTCAATTTATCTGCGTACTCTGAGTATGTGCTTGCTATGCAAATCATTAAAGCCTTGTGCGGGCGCAAACCCAGGCCCGCACGGCGGTCACGGCTCGGGGGACGCCTCGGGGCGTGACAGCTAGCAAGTTACAGTACCCCCATTACTTAGTGAATGGGGGTACTGTAAACTTTTGCCGGCAGCTTTTGAGAATATTTATGGACTCATTGTATGGAATGTTCAATGCATCTCACATCAGGCACATCTCAGAGTTGGAAGCAACGGAATGGGCAAGGAATCGGGTCACTTTGATACCATTATGTCACGCCCCAATCTCCCGGGCCCGCAAGCCCGATAGTCCCCACTGAATGTGAATCACCACGTTTCAGCTCTCCCGCGGGACGATCGTTCTCATCGGGACGTGATGCCGTGCAAGCCTAAAGTGCGCTTGCACAAGGCCAAAGCTTTGATACAAGGGCAAGTAAGCTATTCGATACTGAAGCAGCGGCACATAGCATTGCAGAAAAGTAAAGAACTCATTGGCATATGAAAACAGGCTCTTTTATTGATAATCGAAAGTGTTACAAGCAGCACATGGCCGAGATTACAATTCGCTCAAGCACTCTTATCTCGATTACAATAACACCGTTCCATACATTATGTCCCTCTATACAAAAGCAGCTAAAGACAGGCACAACTCAATGCGGCTCCAGGGATCGACTCTAGATTTCTGGCTCCTTGGGAGATTGGGAGCTCAACACAGATTGGGAGCTCAACACACACTAGAATGGAAGCACAACACACACACAAACTCAGAGATTTTATTCACAAAGATGAAAATCTACAATGGAGGTGGAAGAAAGCACACAAGAACTGGGGAGAGAATACAAGAAGAAGTTCACAAAGCATACAAGCTTCTCAAACTCCGATACCCCTTCTTTCATTCTGAAGCCCTTATTTATAGCACAAAGGGTCTGAGTATGACCCCTAATCTCCCGTTAGGGTAACCGGCATCTGTCTTCTTTAGTAATGATGATGGTACTTAGTGGGGGTCATTCCATTAGGGTGAGCTGGGGAGCTTTATCATGGTAGTGGAGTGTAATGATTGCCTTTTGTAGTGGAGAATCTTTTTTTTGGGTGGCAGAATGGTAGCTTTTTGGGTAGTGGAGTGATAATGAAATGTCTTTTATGGTAGTGGAGATGATGAGCTGTCCGCAGAATGGTAGCTTTTGGGTAGTGGAGTGATAATGAAATGTCTCTTATGGTAGTGGAGATGATGAGCTGTCCGTTTCATCATTAGGGTTGTAGGAAGAACTTTCTTCGTGGCGAGAATTGTCAGAGTTGCTTGTACTGTGACTATTGTTGTCCCGTAGCCAAATAGGGATTCCTTCGACAAAAAGTGGATTATCTCTATCATGTCTAGTATCCATAATCTGTTCTCTATCTTCAATTAGAGATCCAATCATCATTTCTCTTTCTTCAATGGTCCTTCTTAGTTGATTAATTTGCTCTTGTAATTCTTGCCTCCTTGTGACGATTGCCTCTCTGATTTGTGCTAACTGCTGTGTTAGTTGCCGTCGTTGTAGTTGTTGCTGCTGTTGTTGTCGTCTTCGTTGTAAGGATTTCTCGGGAATTCGTCGAACTGTTCGTGGTCCCAATCTTCGTAAATATCTATTAAGAATAATTTTGTAACAAATCTTTTTCATTGGGTAATTGAAGGGTTCCACCATGCTTCTAATCTGAATTACCTTCGGAGTCCACCAGGATCCTCATAGGGTCGTTATTGATGAGTAAGTCTTCACTTCTGGCCAATAGGCCTATTCGGCCCATTGTCATATTATTCATAAAATCTATGATCTTGGATGGTCCCTCGTTCTCAGGTAATGGCCTGAGTCGATCAATGAGTCGATCAATAAGGATTGTATGTTTGGAAGTAGTAATTTGGGCATTAGCCCTAGTAGCACTTCGTGCAGCTTCAAAAATTTCCGTGGCTGCCATAAGCCTTTCATGATCTTCGTCGAAACCTTGTTTAGAAAATTTGATATATTCAAAGAAAGTTTCTTCGACGAGCCTGCTTAGTTCCCAGAGTTGGTAAGACGGGAATAGCTTGATATACTGCCTTTCCTCCCAGATACTCCAAATTTTGAATCGGAAGATGGTTTGAAATTTGGTGGCGTGAGAGAGCGCCGCCTTGACACAGATTTCTGGAAGACAATCGCGGTAGTCGTCTTCAAAGATTGTATTCATATAAACTTCATGAACTAACCCCTTTTTTATATGGGGTCTGAACTTCTGTATCTCACGGAAACATGCAAGAATACGGGGCCGTCTGTTGATGTTGAGGATGAGTTCTTCATTCTGAAAAAGGTTGGCAATTTCAGTATCTTCAAGCTTTTTGAAAAAGAGAATGAGTCTGGAGTCATCCAGTAATTGCTGCTGATGCATGGCGAGCATTTCCTGGACCGTAACTTCCGCATTGAACTCCTCGATCTTCGGAGAGTTGATATCGAGGGATCTGAGTAGTTCCAGGACATCAGTCATCCTGAAGTTTACCAGGTCGTTTGTTCGAATCTGGGAGAAAATTGCTTTAAGCTCCTTTTGCTCGGTGGAAGTGCCAGTAAAAAGATCCTTTTCCCTGATGGAGAGCGCCTGTGATCTGGAGGTAGAGGAGAAGGTCATCATTCTGGAGATGAGTTGCTGGGCTTCCATTGTCTTTTTATCAAATTGCACATTTTTCTGCCTTTCGGCTAGTAGGGTTCTCTCGATTTGGGTCAACCAGTAACTGGCTCCCTTTATGTCGCGGGCCTGGAAAGCCCGAAAGCAGCCATTAAATCTCTCCCATACTGCTTTGTCTTTACTTTCCATTTCGGTATTGTACCAATTTTTGATTACAATATCCGAAAATTGTGCCTGTGTAATAGGTGGTCTGGGAGGGCCAGTAAAATGTGTAGGAGGAATAGCGGGTCTAATTGGGATGAACATAGGTCTAGGAATAGTTCCCAGTATATTTTTTCCTTTGTTAATCTGATTATTATTATTTTGGCTATTCGCCTGAGTATTTTGGCTATTCGCCTGAATCTTTTGGCTATTCGCCTGTTGGAATTGGCTGTTCGCCTTGAGAGAGGTCTGGCTGTCTACCTCCTGGGTTTGTTCAACCCTTGATGATTCTGCTATATTGTTATCTTTGGCCTTTTTAGGGGCCACTTCTTTGAACTCACCCTGCCTTTTCATCTCTTGAAAGAGATCACGAAACTTTTTATAAAAATTCTCGTCCTCCATCTATCATAACCTGGTAAGAGTATCCGCAAGGAAGTTAGTATATCCAGGAATATATTTGACATCATAATTGAATATTTCTAGATACATTGCTATTCTGATTCGCCGAAGATTTTCTTCAGGATTATTAATAGTCTTCTTCTTCAAGAATTGTGCTACTGATTTATTGTCAGTTTCAATCAAGAAATGTCTATACAAAATATAGATTTTTAGACTTTTTATGGCTAGTTTAACAGCTAATAATTCTTTGTCATAAGTAGCATATTTTATTTGTACTTTAGTAAACCTTCCTGATGTGTAAGCAACAATTTCTTTTTGCTTAGCAATTAATACACCCGCCCAGAAGTTATCTGAGGCATCTGTTTGTAGAACTAAAGTATCATTGTCAAGCGGAAAATAAAGAATATTTTCTACCTTTATGGACTCTTTTATCCTAGCAATCTCCTCAATTTCCTTTTGATCAAGGGAAATAGAGATCTTGTCTGTATTCCATTTTCTTGGTTGTTCACCAGTTACTTCCTTGTATTTGGCTTGTTCAGCCGTGAGTTTTTCCTGTAAATGTTCTATTTTTGCTGATAGATTAGGAATAAATTTTCTACCATAATTAAGTAATCTTAAAAAACTCTGAAGTTCTTTAAGGGTTTTAAAGTTTTCTGGAAATTCTCTAATTTTGGTATATATGTGTTCTTGCAAGAGAATTTGTCCATTCTTAATGGTTTTTCCTAAGAAATCGATTTCAGTTTTGAATAATTCTATCTTTTTTGGACTTAAAATAATTCCATTATCAAGTAGTAATTTGCAGACATGCAATAGATGTTCCTTGTGTTCTTCAACGGTGTTTGAGAAGACGAGGATATCATCAATGTAGACTACAACATAAGGAAGATGTCCAAAAATAGAATTTATCCATTTCTGAAATATTTGTGGGGCATTTTTCAATCCAAATGGTAAGACTAACCATTCAAAATGTCCCTGTGGGCAGCTGAAAGCTGTCAATTCAATAGAATTTTTATCTTCTAATTTTATTTGCCAAAAATTCGATTTAGCATCAAATTTACTATAATACTTTGCACCTTGAATTTGTTTAATAAGATGCTCTGCTGTGGGAATAAAATAGCCATCGAATTTAGTATAACTATTTAACTTTCTATAATTAATAACCATCCTTGCTTTTCCTCTTTTTATCTCAGCATGATTTCTTACAAGGAAAGCTGGGGAAGAATGTCTGCTGAAACTCTTCTGGATAAGCCTTAGTTTTAAAAGTTCGCTAATTTGTTTAAAAAATTCCTCTTTGTCAGAAGGAGAAACCATAATGCTATTTACTCTAACATTGGTTTCTTTGTATTGTTCCAGTAGCTCTATTTTACAATATCTAGGGGCATTATCAAAGGCTTTCAATGGATTGTCAGAGAAGAGTGGTTCTAACATTCCATAAATAGTCCTTTGCAACCTATTGTTATTGGGAAGATTGTAGGTACAAACTTTTGTATAATCAATGAGTGTGACTGGTTTTTCACCACGCTGTGCTGTGTGTGTAAAGTTTGAAGCTAAGGAAACAGGAAAATGTACTCTAGGGATAGATATTCCGTCAAGTTCAAATGTGTGTGTGTTATATGGTTTATAGTGTCTTAAATTATCCATACCAATAATACAATCACTGTCAAAATCCTTTGGTAGTAGTACAAAATCAAACATATAAGTGTTAGAATGTCCTTGTAAATCAGGGAAATGGACTTTAAGATTTTTTACTTTATGGTTGACAGACACTTGTCTTCCCATAAAATCATTTAATTTGCCTGGTTTATCAAGTTGTTGCCATAAATCCTGTGGAATAAAAATTTCCTGTAACAAACTAGCTTCGGCTCCTGTGTCAACAAGAGCATGGATAGTAAATTCATTATATCCAGATATACAAATGGTAAGTGGTATGTATATATGTAGTTGTGCTTTCACTTTTAAGTCTATGGTTCTGACCATGTTTATATCAGAAGGAGTATCTGGAAGTTCTAGCACTTCTTTCCAAGTTTCTATGGAGAGATCTATATTGTCAAGTGATGTACTTGCAATTTCTAATTCTAGGGTATCTTCAATGGCAAGATTTATAGTATTATCAACTTGAGTATTGGTTCTCTTGTCAGGATTAAGTTTCTCAAATTTTCTAATATGTTTTTTAATAACTTGAGTAGTTCTATCCATATGTCTTAAAACAATAGTTCTATAGTTAGACCTTTTGACTTCTCGTATAATATTGCGAAATTTCCGTAGAAGGTGGTTCATCTTATAAGCCTGATCTATTTGACTCTCGTTATAACTAGTATGCTCTTTATACCAGTTAGTAGTCTTTGACATTTATTGAAGCGAAAGAATTCTACCCCTATCCTTTATTTGTGATAAAGGATTTTTTACTGACATTTTTTCCGATTCATTGGCACGCTGATTATCAAGCATAGTCTTGGTTCTGCCTTCTATTGGTGTGCTAACACTTATTCTATGTTGTATGTCTTGTAAAATGTTGGGTGTTAATTCAATACTAACTAGATTGTCCATAGAATTAGATCGGGTGATATGGGGAATGCTTGAAGTAGTGGTCTCCGACTCTTTTTGACTGCTTAGAGGTTGTTTTCCTCCTTCGATTCTAGTTGATATAGTATTTCCAGAGGCAATAAAATATTCGGTTGGTATTTCTATCTTTGGTTTCAAAGATCTAATAAAAACTTTCATTTCGTTATCATTCTTAAGATGTTCTAATCTAATAAGTCTAGGTTGGATAGTTTTTCCCATTCCTACTTCAAAGAGTCTTACTAGATTTTTCGGTGTGATAGATTTGAAAGTTGGCGTATCGTTTAATGCCATACAATGTTCCCATTGTATTCCAAGTACTTTGGAACCGGACATTAATTCAATTCCTTGGAGGCTCACCGATAGTGTACAAGTCTTTTCTATATTATGATCATCTAGACTTATAGAAAAATCTGGGTGTATATTGATGCCAAATAACCTGTTAACAAGATTGGATTTAGCTCCTCCTATTATACTATTTAATGGATTATTGATGATTCTCTCATCCATGCAAACTACAAGAATAGGAGTATCTATTCCTGTTCGGAGTAGTCCCGTTATTTTAAGCTGTATTAGGCCCATATGTAAATATTTCATCTTGGATATAGGTGTGCTTATTCAGGAATCTAGACTGAAAAGAGATGGGTTTATAAACTTCCTTTTTATCAGAATGTGGTATTGCTTCTTTGAGTTTTTCAAGGTCATCATCGGTTATTTCAAATTGCTCCCCCTCACTTTGGGGAATACTAGAATTACTAGTTTCCTCTGAAGTTAGGGTATTCATATAAATTCTAAATTCGCAGTAGCCGTCATGTAATTCACTAGAACTTGATCCAGGGGAACTAATGCGGGGTTTAGGAGGAGTGTCTTCTATTATAGGTAAGTCTTCGTATTTATGTATAACCAATAAACCTAAAGGATTACCTCTTTCGACGAGATAGTCTCTATCCTCAAAGGAAGTGTTTTTCATTATTATGGAAACATTATTTCGAGAAACAGGTTCAATAAAACCATAAGTAATGAATATATTTTTTGTAGCATGTAATGGTATATTATGAATAATGCCATAATAACCTAATGGCAAAAATATTCTGATATCTAATAATATTTCCTGGGTATGATATCTTCTAATTCTGCAACTTTTACTGGCATATATAATATATCCTGCTGATATTCCTTCCTTTTTAGGTAATATTGTATTGTCATTTAATAGGGTTATCCTGATTGAATTTTGGGTTTTATTGATAGTAACCATGTTTATTTTTAAATGTTTCAAGGGTTCATATATGTTGTCCTCAGATTGTTCATCTGTATCATCGGATTGTTCATCCGAACTTATAGACTCTATTTCGTATATAGAAGAGGCAGAAGTATCACTATTTATATCATTAATAGTTCCGATGTTGATACCATAAGTATCCAAGTCATCAACTATTATGGTATGAATATTGTTAGGACATTCGTTTGCGAAATGACCTTCCTTATTACACTTAAAACATTTACAACCTTTTCTAAATTTCTTTCGTTTAATGAACTTTCTTTTCTCATATTTATGGGGTTGCTGTTTAAAAGCTGGTTTCCACTTTCTCTTGGTAATTTTATATTTGGTTTTTCCTTTTCTTCTAAAGAATTTCTTTTTCTGTTTCTTCCATCCTTTGGCTTCGGGTAGACATCCAAATTCGGCATTAATATCCGTATTATATTTAGAA